>OY365791.1:31457809-31825309 GCA_959347355.1 Napeogenes inachia | reverse complement strand
CGTCCCGGAGGCGGACCATCTTTGCACGATGGCCGCCTCCAGCACCAGCTCGGGGTCAAGCCGGCTCACATTCCACCTTGGAAAGGTGCTACGGCCCCTCGAGGCTACAGCATTAACTCCAGGGAGGGAGGAGACCTCAAACCTGATATAGAGGTGGTCCGAGAGGGTCTCTACTCCCTCCTCCACCCTCCATCCGAACACCCTACCGGCGACCGCTGGGGTGGCAAACCTAACCTAACCTAACCTAACCTAACCTAACCTAACCTAACCTAACCTAACCTAACCTAACCTAACCTAACCTAACCTTTTTTTTTTTTTTTTTTTTTTTTATCGTTGGAAAAATGCGTTACGCATCATCCCTGCGGCCAGGAAGGTGATGACCGAGGGGGTATGTGGGACTACCCGGCAGCATAGAAGACGCTGCCATTTTTAAGACTACCCACTAAAAAACCAACGGTTGACCTCATCGCCTTAGTGGGGCGCCACGGGATCGCTTTCGCACTCACCGTGACGCCCCGGCGGAACCCCCTGCGAGGGGCCCCGATCAACTTAGGGACACCCTCACCTCGTAGGCCTATAACGGGCGGGAGAGGTCACCCCCCTCTCCCGTCCAGGCACTACAGCTGGGGAAGGAGGCTGCGGGCGTAATCCCGCCTCCTTCGACCCAGCCTACCCCTACGGAGCGGTTCAGAGGAGGCTGCCTCTCTGTCCCGCTCCGCGGCCTCCTTCGCGGCAATCACTTGCTCGCAGAAGGAGGCCATAGCGACCCAGGACCTCTCGTCGTCGAGCATCGCGGACACAACGCTCGGCAACGAGAGGTCGCTGCCAACCACGGCCGTCAGCTCAGTACGCTGACGGTCCCAGGCTGCGCACTCCGCCAAGGTGTGACGAGCCGTGTCCACGGGCTCGTAACAGTGGTGGCAGGAGGGGGCCGCCTCTCTGCGTGCGATCTTGTGCAGGTACTCACCGAAGCACCCATGCCCCGTGAGAACCTGCACAAGACGGAACGTTAGAGTCCCGTGCCGCCGGCCGATCCAACGATCGAGATGGGGGGAAATAGCCCCCACCGTCGCAAGACCGGCCGACGGGGACTCTAAGTCCCTACTCCACTGTCGGATCAGGGCTCGGTGAGCTAGAGCCCTGATCCGATCCGCCTCGAGCCTAACCCGCCCGACCCGGGCTTCTACCCGGTGCCAATACACTCCGGCGAGGACCCGCGCCTGTAGCTCCCAGGGCGGATCGCTCGCCAGGAGTGTGGCCGCAGTGTATGACACCGTACGGTACCCCCTGATCACCCTCACCGCTAGGACCCTTTGCGTGCGACGCAAAAGGGCCCTGGAATCCGCGGTGAGGGCTCCCGACCATATGGGAGCACCGTACAGGGCCATGCTCCTCACCACTCCGGCGTATAACCGGCGGCAAGGAGCCTGCGGCCCTCCGGCGTTGGGTAGAAGCCTACTCAAGGCGACTGCAGTGGAGATCAACTTCGGGGCCAGCAGAGAGAAGTGAGCCCCGAAGTTCCATCTTCCGTCCAGGGTGAGGCCCAGATACTTCATCTGGGCCTTCACCGCCACCCGCGCACCCTGGACGGAGATGTACGCCCGACGAGGGGGACCCCGGCGAGGGCCGTGGAACAGGATGGCCTCCGTCTTGGAAACGGAGACCTCCAGTCCCAACAGCCCTATGCGGTCCGCTACCAACGTAGCGCCGACCGTGGCAAGACGGGCTGCTTCCGCAAAGCTCCCTCCGCGCGCCGTGACGAGGGTATCATCTGCGTAACACAGCACCCTCGTCCGGGGGAGGAGCGGACAGCGAAGCAGCCAGTCGTAGCCCAGGTTCCACAAGACCGGTCCCAAAACGGACCCTTGTGGAACCCCTCGGCTCACACCACGTCGGTAGACCCGCCGGTCGCCGCACTCCCACAGGACCTCTCTATCCTGCAGGTACGCCCTCAACAGCCTGCGGAGATAGGGAGGCACTCCATGGAACCGGAGCGCCTCAACCAAAGTCTCGAACGGCAGGCTGTTGAAGGCGTTGGCGACGTCCAGCGAAACCGCCAGGACGACATCCCCCTCGGAAACAGCCTCTTCGGTCAGGTCTCTCAGAGCTCTCAGGGCGTCGATCGTTGAACGACCCGCCCTGAAGCCGAACTGAGCGTCTGAGAGTCCCGGACCTACCTCTTGGAGGTGCTGGACGAGACGGGCAGAGAGGACTCGCTCGAAGAGCTTGCCCATCTCGTCCAGCAGCACGATCGGCCTGTATGCGGAAGGAGAATCGACAGAACGACCGTCCTTCCGCAACAGGCACAACCTGCCCTCCTTCCAGGCTTTCGGGAACTGTCCAGTGCGCAAACACAGGTTGAACAGTTCCCGAAGCCTGCCTCCCAGGTATTCCAGGGCGACGACCAGTACTCGCCCTGGAATACCGTCCGGCCCCGGCGCAGTGTTGCGGGCTCGCAGGCGATTCAGCGCGACCTCCAGCTCGGCCTCCGTGATGACTGGGACAGAACCAGCTCCCCCCCTTTGAGAGGGGGGAGCCATCACAGGAGGAGAGTGGCCGGTGGAATCCGGGAAAAGTTCCCCCACCAGCCGCTCGAGGAAATCCGGCTGAAGGGACTCCATGACCGGGGCGGTCGCGGCGCGGATTTTATTCCGCGCAACGCGATACGGTCGCCCCCATGGGTCCCTATCGAGACTGGCCAGGATTTCCTCCCGAGCCAGGTCCTTCGCCTTCCGAATCGCGAGCTGCAGGGTCGACTTCGCTTGGCGATACTGACCCTGCAGCTGGGCCTCCATCTCCGGGTCCGAGCCGCGTCTGCGGCGACACCGGAGGAAGGCCCTGCGAGCCCTGCAACAGGCCGCCCGAAGTTCGGCTATTTCGGGCGACCACCAGTAAACACCCCTGCGCCGGGGCCGGAACCCCACCCTCGGCATGGCCGCATCGCAGACTCTCGTAAGAGCCTCGCGCATGCGGCCAGCCAAGCCCTCCACGTCGGTTTCCTCGCTGGGGGGATCGGGAAAGGCCCAGCCCTGGACAATGGCTGCCTCGACGGCCATTTCCCGATCCAGCCTCTGGACAGCCCAGCGAGGAAACCGACTCCCCTCCCGCGGTGGCCTGGCCAGATCCGGTCGGGAGGCGGAGATCTCAAATCGGACGTATAAGTGGTCCGACAAAGTCTCCACCTCAGTCTCAACTCTCCAGTCGTTGACCATGCGCGCGACAGCTGGGGTGGCGAACGAAACGTCCACCACGGAACTCCCTTGCTGCCGCACGCAGGTCGGTTCGGTCCCTCTGTTGAGGAGGGACAGACCGGAGAGGAGCGACCAGATCTGGACAGCCCTACCCCTAGCGTCCGTGGCGTGGTTCCCCCAGGCCTCGGATTTGGCGTTCAGGTCGCCGAGGAAGATGACCTTCCCCGACGCCTGTCTGCGAATCGCAGCACTGGCGGAGTCGAGAAAAACCTCGAACTCCGCCAGGCTACGATTGGGGGAGAAGTACGCGCCTACGACGACGTACTCCCCCCACAACCTAACCTAACCTAACCTAACCTAACCTAACCTAACCTAACCTAACCTAACCTAACCTAACCTAACCTAACCTAACCTAACCTAACCTAACCTTTTTTTTTTTTTTTTTTTTTTTTTTTTTACGTGGGGAAATCCAGTCGGATACCAGACGGCCTCGGGGGAGACGGTCTGGTTATGCCGGGCTCTAACCGGCTAAAACCCCACGGTGTTCCTCTCGTCGCCATTTGCCGGGGTCGCGGGAACATCCAAGTGGCAATCATCCGCGACCCGGCGACGATGCAGTCTCGTCAGACTCCTTCTCGGTTGGGTGGAGGACAGGTGGTCGTCCCTCCACTTGAATCAGATCAGAGTAGCGTGCAGAAACACGCCCACGCCTACTCGGGCTAGATTGGGTGGGATAGTGGACTCCCCCGAGTCCACGATCCCCTAGCTGATGTTAAGGTGGAAAATGTCGGGCAAATGCTTCCCTTCTCCTACCTCTTTTGCGACGGCGAATTGCTAGAGAGCTCGCAGCCTCTCTTTGTCTCTCTGCTTCTTCTTTTGAAAGCATGACACGCTCACAGAATTGTTGTACAGCTTTCCACGATCTCTTTTCTTGGGCCATTTTACGAATAACAGTGGGAAGGGACAGATCTTGTCCTATCACTGCGATTAGTTCCACTCGCTCATTTGTCCAGGCTGGACATGACAACAGTGTGTGCTGGGCTGTGTCGTCGAGACAGCTGTCACAGTGGTGACAGATCGATGTCGGCTCTCTAACAGCGACTCGGCACAAGTACCTCCCAAAACAACCATGACCTGTAAGTACCTGCGTCAACCGAAAAGAGAGGACACCGTGACGTCTGTTCAACCATTGGTGGAAAACTGGGCCCACTGCCGCGATTATTTCAACGCCCGCACTAGGCTCTGTTAGCCTCTCTTCCCAAGCTTCAATGGCGCTCTGTTGTATAGCTCGCCGAAATCTGGACTCTGTAGCTGGCCGATGGTGTTCAGATAGCGCCTCCCCACGACGTAGAAAGGCCTTCGTGAGGGCTCTCGCGTCCAAGTCCCATGGCAGCGAACTGGCCAAAACACATGAGGCCTCATAAGATATGGTCCGGTAGCCACGAATTATCCTAATCGCCATTGCTCTTTGCGGTTTACGCAAAAGAGCTATGGTCCGGCTATTTAGGGATTCGGACCACACTGGAGCTCCATACAGGGCCATAGATCTTACGACCCCAATGTAAAGGCGCCTGCTCAGCGTATTCGGTCCTCCCAAATTTGGCAAAAGGCTACTAAGGGCTGATGACACAGTGAGTAGCCTAGGCGTGAGTCGTTCAAAGTGGGCGGTAAAAGTCCATCTGCTATCGAGGACGAGACCGAGATATCTCATCGTCGACTCGATGCAGATGCGGGTACCGCCCACTATGATATGGGCATCTGAGGATGGCGCGTTTCTAGGTCCATAAAAACAGAGGGCCTCAGACTTATTGAGGGCGACCTCAAGGCCAAGGCGACGAATTCGAGACACCACATGCTCAATCCCGACCGTAGCAAGGATCGCTGCTTGTCGTGGGGTTTCCGCAAGAGCTGTAACTAAGGTATCGTCGGCATAACAGGTGACATCGATACCCCTTATGTTACCTCCACGCAATACCCAGTCATATCCAATGTTCCACAGGAGCGGTCCAAGAACCGAACCCTGTGGAACGCCGCAAGACATGTCTCGTCTTTTCCAACCCTCCTGCGTAGGATACGAAACAGAACGATTTGACAGGTAGGAAGCAACTATCTTGTGAAGGTAAGGAGGTAAACGATGATATCCGAGCGCCTCCTTTATACAGCTCCAGGGCAAACTGTTGAACGCGTTGGCGATGTCTAAAGACACCGCCAGTACGACCTCCCCTCGCAAAACCGCCTCTTGAGCAGCTCTTTTGACGCGTAAAATGGCATCAACCGTTGATCGGCCACGGCGGAATCCGAATTGGTTGTCTGATAGATCGGGCCCATTAATTTGAAGGTGGCTAACAATCCTTGCTGCAATAATGCGCTCAAACAATTTACCAACCTCATCGAGCAAGACGATCGGGCGATAAGCCGAGGGAGAATCAACCGGTCGTCCATCTTTGTAGAGGAGCACTAGACGCCCTGTCTTCCACTGTCGCGGAAACTGCGACTGAGACAGGCACTCGTCCAAAAGATTCCTCAGTCTCGGCCCTAGCTCTCTCAGAGCCAGCTGTAATACTTGGCCAGGTATGCCGTCCGGACCGGGAGCCGTATTCTTAGTCCTGAGCCTCTCCATCGCAATATCAAGCTCTTTTTCGGTCACCTTGGGTACCTCAGAGTCCACAGGTGTTCGAGTGGTGGGAGCCATTGTAGGTGGTAAATAGTCACCCATCCTAGGAAACAATTCAGCTACAACCCGTTCTGTTAGCGCAGGTCTAAGAGACTGCGTTATTGGAGGAGCCCGGGATCGAAGTTTCCCTCTCACCATCTTGTAGGGCCGCCCCCATGGATCTTTATTCACTGACTCCAACAGGTCACGTCTTGCTGCATCCTTTGCTGATTTTATGCAGGATTTTAGAGAATCCTTGGCAGCGTTGTAGGAAGAATAAAGGTCAGCTTCCAGATCTGTATTCCTGTGCCTTCTCCTGCGGCATCGGGTGTACTGGCGTCTCGCTGACACACAGGCTTTGCGAAGCTGTGAGATTTCCGCGGACCACCAGTACACCTGTTTCATCGGAGGATTGAGTCTTGACCGGGGCATTGACGCATCACATATATGCGTCATTGCACTACGGAATTGGCTTGCTTCTACCTCGACAATGATGGGCCCTTCGGGTACGGGCACCCAGTTCTGGACAACCGCCGCCTCAGTGACCATGTCCTTATCAAGGCGCTTTAACTGCCATCTCGGACCTTCCTCGACCACAGCTTGCGTATTTCGGTGGGAGATGCCAGCGGTGGAGAGAACCTCGAACCGGATATATCTATGATCTGACAGAGTTTCGACATCCTCGAGGACCCTCCACCCTCGCACACGGTGTGACATCGCTGGACTGGCGAAAGAAACGTCGACTATAGACCCGCCTTGAGATCGGACACATGTGTAAACCGATCCCCTGTTAAGGATGACTAGTCCAACACCGAGCAACCATTCCTCTAGGACGTCTCCGCGGACATTAGAAGTAGGCGAGCCCCAGGCACTAGATTTGGCATTAAGATCCCCTACCATAATAACGTTGCAAGGAAGAAACTGACCCATGATCATGCCAACGTTAGTGAGAAAGGCCTCAAACTCAGACAAGGGTTTGTTTGGGGAGAAGTAAGCGCCTAGAATAAGAGTGTTATCTTCTAAAAGAACAGCGACACATCCCCGTCCCTTAACAACCTTGGTGAAAGAAAGTGAAGGTCCCCTGCCAGGCGCTACAATTGCCACCAAGCCATCCTGATCACAAATCCAGTTAGCTCGAGATGGTATAAAATATGGCTCGGCAATAACCGCTAACTCTATTGTCCACTCAGCTACGCTCTGAAGAAAAAGGTCTTGAGCCCTAGCACAGTGGTTAATGTTGCCGTATAAGAATTTAAACAGAGCCATTAGTGGACATCGACTTGCACAATCATTTTCTCCGACCCCGTATTTGACGGTGGGGAGCGAACTGGCCGCGACTGAATTTGGGTATCAGTTGCATTCTGTCTTCTACGCGATTTCATCGGAAGGCTTGTGAAGCAGGATTTGCTTCCGATCATGTGATCCGATGGCTTATTAACGTCAGCGCAAAGAACACAATGAGGAGCCCTCCGGCAGACGATTGCCTTGTGACCAGGTGTGCCACAGCGAAAACAAAGACTGCTACGATCGTTCTCAGATTTGCAGAGGTCCTTGACGTGTCCCACCTCGAGACACCGGAAACATCGTCTTGTTCTCGTCTCAAGCAGCCTTGCCCTCGCCGAAATCCACCCGACAAGCAATCGTCCACTTTCAACGATCCTTTTGGCCGCCACAACAGGACAACGTATCCAAATAGAAAACAGTCTATTGTTTACCGAGCGCAACTCTCCTGCCTTGATTTGGTTCTCCGGGCACCCACCAATGCGAGAAACAGCCGTTACCACTTCCTCCTTCGTGACGGAGTCATCTAGGTCTGAAATGCGCATTTCGGCGCTTTTGGTCACTCTAGATACTCGCACGTCATCTACGTTGAGGGCAGCTTTTAGTACTTTTGCCACGTTATCGGCTTTTTCGGCACTGGCTGTTCCGGGTATTTCTAGAATCCTAGCCCCCGTCGCAGTTTTTCTGACTCGGAAGGAATTGAGTCCTATTTCTGAAAGGTTTGTAGCTTTAGCCTGGCGTAAAACGCTGGCATAAGAAACGCCCCTCTCTGAAGCACCTGGCTGCAAGGCTAGGATTATGGCAGCCGATCGGGGTGGCCGTAGATTGGCCCCTTTTCCTCTTTCTTTTCCTACCAAACCTACTGGGTTTTTGTTTTTGGCTCGACGTCTGGTGACTTCCACCCATCCCTCCTCTACAGATACAGGGACTTCGGACTGAGGGCTGGATTTAGACAGGTTTTGAGTCGGTTTGACTTTGCCGATACTGTTTTTACCCCGTTTTTTGGATTTACCCTTACGCTTAATTTGTTCTTCTCTCAGTTGCGATGTACCAGGGATTTGATTATGAGGATCAGCAACTACGGGCTTAACAACTGGCATAGCTTGTTCATTTGCTTTTTCAACCGTTTTCTGCTTTTGCGACAGTAACCTCACTTCTAGGGCTTCAAGGCGTGCATTCATCATGGCACTCAATTGAGTCATGATGGTGTTTGAAAGTTCTCCAACATTAATGTGAGTACTGAGCGCCGGAGCAGGGTCTTCAATTACGGTAAGCCTAGGGGACCGTTCCCTTTCAGAACGAAGCTGAGCGACCTCTTTCCTCAACTCAGCAAGTTCAAATTTAAGTTGAGCATTGGACGCTTTAAGTTGGCGCGTCTCTTCGGTAGCGTTCCGTTCCACAAGACTGTCAACGCAAACTCTTATGGCGGATGCAGCATCTTTAAGTGCCCGTTGAAACGTGCCCTTTAGATTTTTCGATCTCGTTGCAATGCTGCAGATCATATCCAGGTTCTTAATTGATTCCTGTCGGAGGTCAATTGTGTCCGTGAGAACGGGAACCGGCGATGAGAGCAGACCACGTGCGTTTCTGATGTTTTGACGCTCAAGTAGCTGCTTCTCGAGATCTCTTTCAGCTTCCAACTCCATTTCCCTCCTTTGGAGTCTGAGGTAGTCCTCTTTAGCCTTCTTCAGGCCAACATAATGCCCGGTAGTAGGAGGACGACCTCTCCCTCTCTTAGGTGTTACTAGTTTTTTGACAGTGGACACCTCTTCTCCACTGGAACTCTCGGTCGAGACCGAGCGGCTCCTCTTGTTGAGGCACGGCCGTTTTTTAGTACATGATAACGGTGGCGGGGACTCCCTGGATTCAGCCGTTATCATGCTGGATTCTGATTGATCAGAATTATCTGAATGGCGGTCTTTTCCCCCCCCAGAATACGAGGGGAAGACGGAGGCCGAAGCGTCCGTGAGGGATTGCACGGCTGCAATGCAGCCGACACCCTCCTGGGGTAAATTTCTCTTTAGATTCGCCTTCATGATTTATTTCCTTTTAGGGGTGAGGTCCCCGGGGGACGCCCTTGCCATTACGCAATCCCTCAGCAGGCGTCAGACCTCGGGATTGACATTGAACATAGACAGACACACACTCTCAACACATAGAAACCAAAGACAAAGGACCTAACGGGACAAAGAAAGAACACAAACTTTGCGATTCACAAAAACTTAAACAACAAAAGAGGAGCTCAAGGTGGGATTTGAGCGTTAAAAGTGGCGTTTAAGTATATGTATCTGCTCAACAGAAACAGCCCTTGCAGATAAAACAATAAACAAAAATTCCCACAAATTGTGCCCAGCTATCCTACCTGTCCCTATAGGGGCGGGAGGGCGGGCAAATTCAAAACCGTTTTTCTTAAATATTTCAGCTTCTGAGGCACCGACGGGGGCGAACCAGGTGTCCATTTACGCGCCTCGAACAGCTCCATCTGATTATATATAGACTTGAACAAGAAAAGCTACCGGTGAGATTTTCCGAGAGGAAACTAACAATTTTAACGAAAAACCTACGCCTGCGACAATGAATGGAGCAAACGTTATCGAATCAATTTTAACTAAGTATATATATTTAAAACAATGAAAAATAAGAAATTTTTCTCTAAGAAAAACAAATAATTTCAACGAAGAATCTAAATACCTACCCGAGAGTTGAACTCGAGAGGTATATTGCAATGAACAACGAACTATACGACAAAATTTGATTTATATTATCTAATTAGGTCTAATTAGACATTAAATAACGAACAATAAGAATTTATTTTGAAAAAACCAACTAATAATTTTGAAAGAAAACTAGCCTCTTTCAGCGCTGAGGGTCGATCCGCCGTCCTGGACGCGTGGAGTGTCTTCTGATGCTTGCGTCTCCGTCGAATCTTGATGTTATTCCCCACAGGCTGGAGAGCAGTGGATATCAAATTGAAATATTTACACCTTATAAACTTTAAATATTGACATTAAAACCAAAAATTAACAATCAAGTACGTAAGAACGCACAATACAAAACAAAATGGCGTCCGTGCACTTTCAAATTCGCTCCCGTACTGAGTTTTGCTGTTACAAGATGTAGGTAATTTTGTTTTTGTTAATAATATTATACTTTTATTTGATACCAGGTCAGAACTGGGTTATATTTGATTTTAAGATTATTATTTATTAATATTATTTTGATTCCAGGGCCGAGCTGGACAATTAAAGGGAACCCAATTTCAAATGATGAATTTAATAACATAAAATATATATGAATTCAAAACCGTTTTTCTTAAATATTTCAGCTTCTGAGGCACCGACGGGGGCGAACCAGGTGTCCATTTACGCGCCTCGAACAGCTCCATCTGATTATATATAGACTTGAACAAGAAAAGCTACCGGTGAGATTTTCCGAGAGGAAACTAACAATTTTAACGAAAAACCTACGCCTGCGACAATGAATGGAGCAAACGTTATCGAATCAATTTTAACTAAGTATATATATTTAAAACAATGAAAAATAAGAAATTTTTCTCTAAGAAAAACAAATAATTTCAACGAAGAATCTAAATACCTACCCGAGAGTTGAACTCGAGAGGTATATTGCAATGAACAACGAACTATACGACAAAATTTGATTTATATTATCTAATTAGGTCTAATTAGACATTAAATAACGAACAATAAGAATTTATTTTGAAAAAACCAACTAATAATTTTGAAAGAAAACTAGCCTCTTTCAGCGCTGAGGGTCGATCCGCCGTCCTGGACGCGTGGAGTGTCTTCTGATGCTTGCGTCTCCGTCGAATCTTGATGTTATTCCCCACAGGCTGGAGAGCAGTGGATATCAAATTGAAATATTTACACCTTATAAACTTTAAATATTGACATTAAAACCAAAAATTAACAATCAAGTACGTAAGAACGCACAATACAAAACAAAATGGCGTCCGTGCACTTTCAAATTCGCTCCCGTACTGAGTTTTGCTGTTACAAGATGTAGGTAATTTTGTTTTTGTTAATAATATTATACTTTTATTTGATACCAGGTCAGAACTGGGTTATATTTGATTTTAAGATTAGTATTTATTAATATTATTTTGATTCCAGGGCCGAGCTGGACAATTAAAGGGAACCCAATTTCAAATGATGAATTTAATAACATAAAATATATATGAATTCAAAACCGTTTTTCTTAAATATTTCAGCTTCTGAGGCACCGACGGGGGCGAACCAGGTGTCCATTTACGCGCCTCGAACAGCTCCATCTGATTATATATAGACTTGAACAAGAAAAGCTACCGGTGAGATTTTCCGAGAGGAAACTAACAATTTTAACGAAAAACCTACGCCTGCGACAATGAATGGAGCAAACGTTATCGAATCAATTTTAACTAAGTATATATATTTAAAACAATGAAAAATAAGAAATTTTTCTCTAAGAAAAACAAATAATTTCAACGAAGAATCTAAATACCTACCCGAGAGTTGAACTCGAGAGGTATATTGCAATGAACAACGAACTATACGACAAAATTTGATTTATATTATCTAATTAGGTCTAATTAGACATTAAATAACGAACAATAAGAATTTATTTTGAAAAAACCAACTAATAATTTTGAAAGAAAACTAGCCTCTTTCAGCGCTGAGGGTCGATCCGCCGTCCTGGACGCGTGGAGTGTCTTCTGATGCTTGCGTCTCCGTCGAATCTTGATGTTATTCCCCACAGGCTGGAGAGCAGTGGATATCAAATTGAAATATTTACACCTTATAAACTTTAAATATTGACATTAAAACCAAAAATTAACAATCAAGTACGTAAGAACGCACAATACAAAACAAAATGGCGTCCGTGCACTTTCAAATTCGCTCCCGTACTGAGTTTTGCTGTTACAAGATGTAGGTAATTTTGTTTTTGTTAATAATATTATACTTTTATTTGATACCAGGTCAGAACTGGGTTATATTTGATTTTAAGATTATTATTTATTAATATTATTTTGATTCCAGGGCCGAGCTGGACAATTAAAGGGAACCCAATTTCAAATGATGAATTTAATAACATAAAATATATATGAATTCAAAACCGTTTTTCTTAAATATTTCAGCTTCTGAGGCACCGACGGGGGCGAACCAGGTGTCCATTTACGCGCCTCGAACAGCTCCATCTGATTATATATAGACTTGAACAAGAAAAGCTACCGGTGAGATTTTCCGAGAGGAAACTAACAATTTTAACGAAAAACCTACGCCTGCGACAATGAATGGAGCAAACGTTATCGAATCAATTTTAACTAAGTATATATATTTAAAACAATGAAAAATAAGAAATTTTTCTCTAAGAAAAACAAATAATTTCAACGAAGAATCTAAATACCTACCCGAGAGTTGAACTCGAGAGGTATATTGCAATGAACAACGAACTATACGACAAAATTTGATTTATATTATCTAATTAGGTCTAATTAGACATTAAATAACGAACAATAAGAATTTATTTTGAAAAAACCAACTAATAATTTTGAAAGAAAACTAGCCTCTTTCAGCGCTGAGGGTCGATCCGCCGTCCTGGACGCGTGGAGTGTCTTCTGATGCTTGCGTCTCCGTCGAATCTTGATGTTATTCCCCACAGGCTGGAGAGCAGTGGATATCAAATTGAAATATTTACACCTTATAAACTTTAAATATTGACATTAAAACCAAAAATTAACAATCAAGTACGTAAGAACGCACAATACAAAACAAAATGGCGTCCGTGCACTTTCAAATTCGCTCCCGTACTGAGTTTTGCTGTTACAAGATGTAGGTAATTTTGTTTTTGTTAATAATATTATACTTTTATTTGATACCAGGTCAGAACTGGGTTATATTTGATTTTAAGATTAGTATTTATTAATATTATTTTGATTCCAGGGCCGAGCTGGACAATTAAAGGGAACCCAATTTCAAATGATGAATTTAATAACATAAAATATATATGAATTCAAAACCGTTTTTCTTAAATATTTCAGCTTCTGAGGCACCGACGGGGGCGAACCAGGTGTCCATTTACGCGCCTCGAACAGCTCCATCTGATTATATATAGACTTGAACAAGAAAAGCTACCGGTGAGATTTTCCGAGAGGAAACTAACAATTTTAACGAAAAACCTACGCCTGCGACAATGAATGGAGCAAACGTTATCGAATCAATTTTAACTAAGTATATATATTTAAAACAATGAAAAATAAGAAATTTTTCTCTAAGAAAAACAAATAATTTCAACGAAGAATCTAAATACCTACCCGAGAGTTGAACTCGAGAGGTATATTGCAATGAACAACGAACTATACGACAAAATTTGATTTATATTATCTAATTAGGTCTAATTAGACATTAAATAACGAACAATAAGAATTTATTTTGAAAAAACCAACTAATAATTTTGAAAGAAAACTAGCCTCTTTCAGCGCTGAGGGTCGATCCGCCGTCCTGGACGCGTGGAGTGTCTTCTGATGCTTGCGTCTCCGTCGAATCTTGATGTTATTCCCCACAGGCTGGAGAGCAGTGGATATCAAATTGAAATATTTACACCTTATAAACTTTAAATATTGACATTAAAACCAAAAATTAACAATCAAGTACGTAAGAACGCACAATACAAAACAAAATGGCGTCCGTGCACTTTCAAATTCGCTCCCGTACTGAGTTTTGCTGTTACAAGATGTAGGTAATTTTGTTTTTGTTAATAATATTATACTTTTATTTGATACCAGGTCAGAACTGGGTTATATTTGATTTTAAGATTATTATTTATTAATATTATTTTGATTCCAGGGCCGAGCTGGACAATTAAAGGGAACCCAATTTCAAATGATGAATTTAATAACATAAAATATATATGAATTCAAAACCGTTTTTCTTAAATATTTCAGCTTCTGAGGCACCGACGGGGGCGAACCAGGTGTCCATTTACGCGCCTCGAACAGCTCCATCTGATTATATATAGACTTGAACAAGAAAAGCTACCGGTGAGATTTTCCGAGAGGAAACTAACAATTTTAACGAAAAACCTACGCCTGCGACAATGAATGGAGCAAACGTTATCGAATCAATTTTAACTAAGTATATATATTTAAAACAATGAAAAATAAGAAATTTTTCTCTAAGAAAAACAAATAATTTCAACGAAGAATCTAAATACCTACCCGAGAGTTGAACTCGAGAGGTATATTGCAATGAACAACGAACTATACGACAAAATTTGATTTATATTATCTAATTAGGTCTAATTAGACATTAAATAACGAACAATAAGAATTTATTTTGAAAAAACCAACTAATAATTTTGAAAGAAAACTAGCCTCTTTCAGCGCTGAGGGTCGATCCGCCGTCCTGGACGCGTGGAGTGTCTTCTGATGCTTGCGTCTCCGTCGAATCTTGATGTTATTCCCCACAGGCTGGAGAGCAGTGGATATCAAATTGAAATATTTACACCTTATAAACTTTAAATATTGACATTAAAACCAAAAATTAACAATCAAGTACGTAAGAACGCACAATACAAAACAAAATGGCGTCCGTGCACTTTCAAATTCGCTCCCGTACTGAGTTTTGCTGTTACAAGATGTAGGTAATTTTGTTTTTGTTAATAATATTATACTTTTATTTGATACCAGGTCAGAACTGGGTTATATTTGATTTTAAGATTAGTATTTATTAATATTATTTTGATTCCAGGGCCGAGCTGGACAATTAAAGGGAACCCAATTTCAAATGATGAATTTAATAACATAAAATATATATGAATTCAAAACCGTTTTTCTTAAATATTTCAGCTTCTGAGGCACCGACGGGGGCGAACCAGGTGTCCATTTACGCGCCTCGAACAGCTCCATCTGATTATATATAGACTTGAACAAGAAAAGCTACCGGTGAGATTTTCCGAGAGGAAACTAACAATTTTAACGAAAAACCTACGCCTGCGACAATGAATGGAGCAAACGTTATCGAATCAATTTTAACTAAGTATATATATTTAAAACAATGAAAAATAAGAAATTTTTCTCTAAGAAAAACAAATAATTTCAACGAAGAATCTAAATACCTACCCGAGAGTTGAACTCGAGAGGTATATTGCAATGAACAACGAACTATACGACAAAATTTGATTTATATTATCTAATTAGGTCTAATTAGACATTAAATAACGAACAATAAGAATTTATTTTGAAAAAACCAACTAATAATTTTGAAAGAAAACTAGCCTCTTTCAGCGCTGAGGGTCGATCCGCCGTCCTGGACGCGTGGAGTGTCTTCTGATGCTTGCGTCTCCGTCGAATCTTGATGTTATTCCCCACAGGCTGGAGAGCAGTGGATATCAAATTGAAATATTTACACCTTATAAACTTTAAATATTGACATTAAAACCAAAAATTAACAATCAAGTACGTAAGAACGCACAATACAAAACAAAATGGCGTCCGTGCACTTTCAAATTCGCTCCCGTACTGAGTTTTGCTGTTACAAGATGTAGGTAATTTTGTTTTTGTTAATAATATTATACTTTTATTTGATACCAGGTCAGAACTGGGTTATATTTGATTTTAAGATTATTATTTATTAATATTATTTTGATTCCAGGGCCGAGCTGGACAATTAAAGGGAACCCAATTTCAAATGATGAATTTAATAACATAAAATATATATGAATTCAAAACCGTTTTTCTTAAATATTTCAGCTTCTGAGGCACCGACGGGGGCGAACCAGGTGTCCATTTACGCGCCTCGAACAGCTCCATCTGATTATATATAGACTTGAACAAGAAAAGCTACCGGTGAGATTTTCCGAGAGGAAACTAACAATTTTAACGAAAAACCTACGCCTGCGACAATGAATGGAGCAAACGTTATCGAATCAATTTTAACTAAGTATATATATTTAAAACAATGAAAAATAAGAAATTTTTCTCTAAGAAAAACAAATAATTTCAACGAAGAATCTAAATACCTACCCGAGAGTTGAACTCGAGAGGTATATTGCAATGAACAACGAACTATACGACAAAATTTGATTTATATTATCTAATTAGGTCTAATTAGACATTAAATAACGAACAATAAGAATTTATTTTGAAAAAACCAACTAATAATTTTGAAAGAAAACTAGCCTCTTTCAGCGCTGAGGGTCGATCCGCCGTCCTGGACGCGTGGAGTGTCTTCTGATGCTTGCGTCTCCGTCGAATCTTGATGTTATTCCCCACAGGCTGGAGAGCAGTGGATATCAAATTGAAATATTTACACCTTATAAACTTTAAATATTGACATTAAAACCAAAAATTAACAATCAAGTACGTAAGAACGCACAATACAAAACAAAATGGCGTCCGTGCACTTTCAAATTCGCTCCCGTACTGAGTTTTGCTGTTACAAGATGTAGGTAATTTTGTTTTTGTTAATAATATTATACTTTTATTTGATACCAGGTCAGAACTGGGTTATATTTGATTTTAAGATTAGTATTTATTAATATTATTTTGATTCCAGGGCCGAGCTGGACAATTAAAGGGAACCCAATTTCAAATGATGAATTTAATAACATAAAATATATATGAATTCAAAACCGTTTTTCTTAAATATTTCAGCTTCTGAGGCACCGACGGGGGCGAACCAGGTGTCCATTTACGCGCCTCGAACAGCTCCATCTGATTATATATAGACTTGAACAAGAAAAGCTACCGGTGAGATTTTCCGAGAGGAAACTAACAATTTTAACGAAAAACCTACGCCTGCGACAATGAATGGAGCAAACGTTATCGAATCAATTTTAACTAAGTATATATATTTAAAACAATGAAAAATAAGAAATTTTTCTCTAAGAAAAACAAATAATTTCAACGAAGAATCTAAATACCTACCCGAGAGTTGAACTCGAGAGGTATATTGCAATGAACAACGAACTATACGACAAAATTTGATTTATATTATCTAATTAGGTCTAATTAGACATTAAATAACGAACAATAAGAATTTATTTTGAAAAAACCAACTAATAATTTTGAAAGAAAACTAGCCTCTTTCAGCGCTGAGGGTCGATCCGCCGTCCTGGACGCGTGGAGTGTCTTCTGATGCTTGCGTCTCCGTCGAATCTTGATGTTATTCCCCACAGGCTGGAGAGCAGTGGATATCAAATTGAAATATTTACACCTTATAAACTTTAAATATTGACATTAAAACCAAAAATTAACAATCAAGTACGTAAGAACGCACAATACAAAACAAAATGGCGTCCGTGCACTTTCAAATTCGCTCCCGTACTCAACCTAACCTAACCTAACCTAACCTAACCTAACCTAACCTAACCTAACCTAACCTAACCTAACCTAACCTAACCTTTTTTTTTTTTTTTTTTTTTTTTTTTTTTTTTTTTTTTTTTTTTTTCATGGAGACCCCCGCCCTTGGGGAAGGGCGAGGGTACTGTCAGACTCTTACTGACTAAAAACCAACCGTGTCCTTCTCGTACCCATGTGTCGGGGGGCGGGTATCACCGAAGCATTCGTCACACCCGCCCGACGGGTATTGGCCCTCCAAAACGATAGGAGGGCCCCGTCACGGCCCGCCGATTCATGGCGGGCCACGTCACCCACTGCGGCCGACACCCCGGCCGCAGGACTCCACTTCGAGGGGCGCGCGTAAGGACACGACGCCGCCGCCTCGAGGCCTGCTGCTGGTCGGACGACAAGACGCCCCGAGTCTGTCGTCCGCAGGCCGCGCCCTACGGTGGCCGAAAGTCGGCCACCCTACGACGCCCAGTGCGTCTGCTGCGGGAGGGTAGAGAGGAGGCGACCTCTCTCTCCCTTTCCGCCGCCTCCTTAGCGGACATTACTGCCTCGCAAAAGGCGGCGACGGCACTCCACCCCGACTCGCTCCCGACCATCGTAGAGACAACAGCCGGAAGCGAGAGGGTTCCCGCAGCACCTACGGCCGCGACCAAGTCACGGCGCTGCTCAGCCCAAGCTGGGCATTCCGCCAAGGTATGCAGCGCCGTATCGTCGCGGCAATCATCACAATGATGGCACTGGGACGTCTGCTCCCGGCCTATGCGACACAGGTACTTCCCGAAACATCCGTGTCCGGTCAGCACCTGCGTCAGCCGGAAGCTGAGGGCGCCGTGGCTCCTCTTGAGCCACTCCTCCAATATGGGCCTTACCGCCGCTATAGCGGCGTGCCCCGCCGTGGGTTGCGCTAAGCGCGTCTGCCACTCCGCCACTAGGACCTGGCGGAGATCTGCCCTGCGTGCCTCAATCTGTCGAGGCACCAGGCGCTCGCCCCGCTCGACCGCCTCCGCGCGCCACCAATAGAGCGACGCGAGGAGCCTTGCGTCGAGATCCCAGGGCGCTGATCCGGCTAGGAGGCCCGCCGCCTCAAAGGAGATCGTACGGTACCCCCTTATGGCCCTGACGGCCATTGCGCGCTGCGGCCTCCGCAGCGCGGCGATATTACGGGCCGTCAGGGCGTCCGCCCAGACTGGCGCGGCGTATAACGCCATCGACCTTACGACCCCCATGTAGAGCCTCCGGCAGGAGGAGCCAGGTCCCCCGAGGTTGGGCAGCAAGCGCGAAAGCGCAGAAGCGGCGCCCAACAACCGGGGGGCGAGCCGCGTAAAGTGCGGCCCGAAGTTCCACCGACTGTCGAGGACGAGTCCGAGATACTTCATCGTCGGCTCGACAGCGATGGAGGCCCCTCCCACTATGATTGCTGAACCCGGAGGCGGCTTCATCCTCGGCCCATGAAAACATAGGGCCTCGGACTTGTGCAATGCCACCTCCAAGCCCAGCCGCCGGATCCTATGCACGACGTGCGCGACACCAGCAGTCGCGCGTATGGCCGCCTGCCGGTACGACTTCCCACGTGCTGTGACGAGCGTGTCGTCGGCGTAACAAATGACGCCGACGCCGTGCACAAGCGCACCGCGCAGAGCCCAGTCGTATCCGATGTTCCACAGCAGCGGTCCCAGGACCGAGCCCTGTGGAACACCGCACGACGTCTCCCGCCGACCCCATCCTTCTCGACCCGGGTATACGACAGCTCTCTCGGAGAGATAGGCCCCGACAATGCGTTGGAGGTAGCGCGGCACCCCGTGGTAGCGGAGTGCCTCCCTGATAGTGCTCCAGGGCAAGGTGTTGAAGGCGTTGGCGATGTCGAGCGACACCGCCAAGACCACCTCACCCCGGGTGACTGCCTCCTCCGCAAGGACCTTCACGCGCATGATGGCGTCCACCGTAGAGCGCCCCTGGCGGAAACCAAACTGGTTGTCCGCCAAATCCGGACCCACCCCAGACATGTGCCGGACGAGGCGATCGGCGATTACTCGCTCGAAGATCTTGCACACCTCGTCCAGCAACACGATGGGGCGGTACGCAGACGGCGAGTCTGCGGGGCGCCCCTCCTTCTTCAGCAAGACCAGCTTCCCGGTCTTCCACCGGCTTGGAAACTGGCCCCGCTCCAAACATGCGCTTAAGAGCCCCTCTAGTCGGGGCCCGAGAGCCCTCATGGCCAGGAACCATGCGCGGCCTGGAATGCCGTCGGGCCCTGGGGCGGTGTTCCTTATGCGAGCCACCGCCACTCTCAACTCTACCCGGGTCACTTCGGGCACGTCGTCGTCAATGTCGTCTTCCGCGTCGGGCACATTGCGAGGCGGAACCATAGCCGGTGGCGTGTGCTCCGGCCTCGCCGGAAACAAGGCACACACCACCTCCTCCAGCAGCTGTGGCTGGAGACTCCGGGACAGCGGGGGAGCCCACTGGCGCAGCTTGCCCCGTACCATGAGGTAGGGGCGTCCCCACGGGTCTCGGTCCAGAGTCTCCAGCATCTCCTCATTGGCCTGGGCCTTAGCCCGAACGATGGCCAGCTGGAGGTCGCTCTTCGCTTGTTTGTAGCGTTCATACAGTTCCGCCTCTTCCTGCTCGTCCGCCGCTGTAAAGGGGCGGCGGACACTCCTTCTTCGTCGGCACCTGGCGTACTGGCGCCGCACCTCCACACACGCGATGCGCAGCTGCGCAATCGTCTGCGACCACCAGTACACCTGGCGCCTAGCAAGTAGCGGCCGGACTCGGGGCATGCCAGCATCACAGATGTGCGACATGCTCTCCCGGAACCACTCCGCCTCCTCGTCGATGTCGGACGGCCTGACTGGAGAGTCCAGCCAGGCCTTGACGATGGAGGCCTCCAGGAGAGCCTCCCTGTCCAGCCGCTTCAGTGCCCAACGCGGGCCGTCACCAACGCCCACCGGGGCCGCTTGGACCGGCCCAACCGAGGTCTGGGCGGAGACGCTAAATCGGATGTACCGATGATCGGACAGCGTCTCCACCTCCTCCAGAACGTGCCAGTCCTGGACAGTGCGCGCGAGAGCGGGACTCGCGAACGACAGGTCCACTATGGACCCGCCCCGCTGCCGCACGCACGTCTGCACGGAACCCCGGTTCAGGAGAAGCAGGCCCTGCTCGACCGCCCACTCCTCCACCAACTCGCCCCGCACGTTCGTGGCCGGGGAACCCCAAGCCGTGGATTTGGCATTGAAGTCCCCGAAGACGATCGCGGGACGAGGACGGCTACGACTGACGACCGTGCCCAACTCCAAAATAATGTCCTCCAGGTCGGCGAGAGAAAGGCTGGGGGGAAAGTACACCCCCACGACCATGAGATTGCCCCACACTGCCGCGACATAGCCCCGCCCTCGGGTGACGTTCTCGAAGGGAAGGGTGTCGGCGCCAGACCTCACAATAAGTGCCACCGAGCGGCCCATGTCGCACACCCAGTCATCTCTGGGTGGCACAAAGTACGGCTCGGCGGCAACAGCCAGATCGATCGACCACTGCGCCATGCTCTGGAGCAAGAGATCCTGAGCCCTGGCGCAGTGGTTTACGTTGGCTTGGAGGAGACGACGTAGAGCCATTACTAGGTGTCCATGGCCGTCGCCCCCTCCCCAGCCCTCGGCAGTTGTTCTGCCGTAACCGGCGGGTGTACCGGTTGCGAGGAGCTGGTTGCCGTGATCGTAGTCGGCTGTCTCCTCGCATGCTTCTGCGGCGTTTTGGGCCTGGCGCAGGCCTTTGACCCGGTCTGGTGGTCGGCTGGCTTGCCAGCTGCCGCACAGATGACGCAGTGCGGCGCGGCAGTGCAGGGGCCAGCATTGTGACCAGGCTGACCGCAGCGG
Source organism: Napeogenes inachia (assembly GCA_959347355.1). Classification (NCBI taxonomy): domain Eukaryota; kingdom Metazoa; phylum Arthropoda; class Insecta; order Lepidoptera; family Nymphalidae; genus Napeogenes; species Napeogenes inachia. The sequence continues at coordinate 31,803,970 of OY365791.1, read as the reverse complement.
AAGCATAGATTGCTGCGGTCTACCCCAGCGGTGCACCGTGCCCCTGCGTGTCCTCCTTCCAGGCAGCGGTAGCACCGGAAGGGCTTTGGCGCTAGGAACGCGACCTTCGCCGAGACCCATCCAACCAGGAGTCTTTTGCCCTCCAATTGTTTTGCCGCCGCAACGGGACACCTGACCAGGATTGTCCCTTGACCGGAGACACCCCGGCGTATCGTGCCCGCCTTTATTTGATCCGGCGGGCATCCTCCGGTCGTTGCGACGGCAGCGGCGACCTCCTCCAGCGTCACGGAGTCGTCCAGGCCTGAAATGCGCAGATCTGCGCACTTAGTTGGCCTGGACACTCGGACATCTTCCGGGTCCAGCGACGCTTTGAGCCTGTCAGCGAGGGCGTCAGCCTGGGGACCACTGGTGCTGCCGGGGATCTCCAGGAGACGACCCCCGGTGGCAGTAGTCTTGCACCTTAGACCCGTTATGCCAAGATCGCTGAGCGAAATCTCGGCTTTCGCCTTCGCCAGGATCCTGGCATACGTGGAGCCACGCTCTTCCGCCCCCGGCTGCAAGGTCAGCACCACAGCTGTGGAGCGGGGGGTGGTGAGCCTCACGGCCTTGCGTTTGGCCGCCGACCGCTCCTCTTTGGCCTTCTTTCTGGCCCGCTGGCGCGCCTTCCTCGATTGTTTGGCGGCGCCAACAACCGTCCACTCCGCTTCCGGTTGAGTGGCGGGTCTTAACGGTGCAGAAGCCCGTGCAGGCGGAGCAGTGGTCGCACCTGCCTTTTTAACCTAACCTAACCTAACCTAACCTAACCTAACCTAACCTAACCTAACCTAACCTAACCTAACCTAACCTAACCTAACCTAACCTAACCTAACCTAACCTAACCTAACCTAACCTAACCTAACCTAACCTAACCTAACCTAACCTAACCTAACCTAACCTAACCTAACCTAACCTAACCTAACCTAACCTAACCTAACCTAACCTAACCTAACCTAACCTAACCTAACCTTACCCCACCCACCTACCAGCCAAAACCACTTCTAAAATGTCGCTTAGCAGTGGATCATCTCGAGGATCAAAGGCGACGGACTCCTCAGCCAAACGAGAATTGGAACAACAAGATGTGAGGAAGAAAATTTTTTACCAAGAGGTTACTGGATGTGCAACAGACCCTGGCAGCAGCACCAGCCTGCGCCAGCGATAGCGACACATCGGGTGACGTTACTTCCCAAGGACTCTCCACGTTGCCGGTCACGGCGAACCGGCTGTTCCAGGAGGCGAAGGCCCAGATGGAGCAGTCGGGGAACCTCAAAACCAGCATTAAGGAGAAGGTGCTGGAGAACCTTGGAGGTATATTCGAAATTGTATTGCGATTGAGTGAATCCAGACAAACGCTCCAAACTCAACTAGAGCGAACGAAGGCGATGATGGCCAACCAGATGGCCAAACGGGAGATGGAGCACGCTCAACAGATCGCCACCCTTGCCGCCGAGCAGAAGCAGGTAGCAGCCACACCCGACTACCAGGAGTTGCTTAAGGAGGTCAAGTCGGTCCGCCAAATCATAACATTTGACGTGATCGACTTGATCTCAAAAAGCACCCAGCAGGAGCAGGTGCAGCAGGCGGTGGCCCTAAATCGTCAGTTACAGGACACGGGGAAAAAAGCTCGCGAGCATTGTAGACGAGGTGAGTGTCGCGAAAACTTACGCCCAAGCCGCTGCGACGGGACCTGCGACGAAATCAGCGATGCCCCAACCCTTTCACACCATCATCGTTTCTTCTAAGATTGAGGAAGACACCAGCGAGGAGATCCTTAAACGAGTGCGTGGAGCCGCCGATGCCCGGTCAAGTGGGTTAGCGGTCGAGCGCATTCGAAAGGCCAAAGACCAAAAGGTCGTAATAAGCTGCTCATCAAAGGAGACGGTGACCAAACTCAAGACAAGACTGACTGACAAGGACAAAAACCTGAAAGTTGACGATGCAGTCAATAAGGACCCGCTCGTCATCATCCGGAGTGTCCTTAATTACAATACTGACAAGGACATAACAGACTCACTTAAGACTCAAAACGGGAACCTCGTGGGGTCGATACCCCCCGCAGAATTTCGTGCTATTATTAAGTACCGACGACGCACCAAGAACCCTAATGAGTCCCATGTCGTCTTACAAGTATCGCCGCGCCTCTGGAGTGCACTTACACTCTCAGGAAAGGTTCACATTGACCTCCAGAGGTGCACAGTGGCAGACCAATCGCCCCTAGTCCAGTGCACGAAGTGCCTGGGCTACGGGCATGGGAGAAAATACTGTAAGGCGACAGGGGACTCATGCAGTCACTGTGGCGGTAGCCACTTGCGTGCCGACTGCCCGGTGTGGGCGTCACAGGGTAAGCCGACCTGTTCCAACTGCCAGACGGCTAAGTTGGAGCGAACTGATCACTCGGCGTTTGATGGAGAGTGCCCAATAAGGACGCGCTGGGACGCCATAGCACGGCAATCTGTGTCGTACTATTAGGTAACGTCCAGCGCGACCTAAAACTGGGTAACCCCACCGATGCGACGAGTGACCGACGGACTGACACAAACTGACCCGCGGACTGCGTAGAAAATACTTACTCATACTGGACTAAAACTCTATGATGACGTGACGGCAAAGCAGCCATACTGGACAACCGGATGACAAATGACTACCAGGACTGGACAGACGTCGACATAAAAAATTTTTGAATACGAAATGGCCCTGACCCTGTGTGGTTGCACACGGGCCTTCTAGGACCAACCACGACACGATTGAGGGTGGCATCGTGGAGATGTCAAGCTCCACAATCTTACCTTGGCAGCACACACGGCGGGACAGCTGGGAGTTACGTCCGGATGCAGGCCGCATTGTTCCAATGCGGCCCCGGCATGGCGGGATGAACCGGACATGAAGAAAGAAGTAACACCATTAATATTAAGAAAACATAAGTAAAAAAAAAAAAAAAAAAAAAAAAAAAAAAAAAAAAAAAAAAAAAAAACTTACCGCAGTCCTCCGGTCTCCGGAACCTGTAAAACAAGAAAATAAAAATACAATGAAATAAAATAAAAATCAGAAAGTCGGTTACCCACTTGTAACTGTGTATGAATAGTATGTGTTGTGTCCATGTAAATATTCTATGATGTTAATGTCTTATTATTGTTATTATTGTTTTGTTCGTTCATTGTCTCCACTGTAAATACCAAAAATTACTGTGTCTAACTCAATTATCATATGGCTATTTGATTCTCAAGTTGTTCTGAATGAAAAATTTTATGTCTTTAAATGCAAATGTCATAATGTTGAAATTTCAACATAACATTGTATATCGTTGGCCAAACTCATGTAACTGTCAAGCTCGGTCACTCTGGCCGAAGCAACTAAATCAATATTATTTTATTAATATAAATTGTATCCGAGTAAATTCAAATTAAGGAAAAACTACAATCCTAAATCCTGTTATGAATCAAATCAAAAATTCTTTTACTGACCATATCTGATGATGTTTTTCTAACTACGCTATAGGAAATGATTACTTGTTTTATTTAATTTTATTTCTCTTTATATTATATCTTACACTGTATGTTACATAAAAATACCCTTATGGTATAAAACCTATCTGGCCCCTTTTGGGACCAGTACGCTGAATTATTGTATATAAATTAAGTTGATTATCCAAAACCGTTTATTGTACTATAGAACAAATAAAGTCTGTATGTTATCACAATAGTAATTAGCTACACCATCTTTTTCCATAATGGAAAAGATGTAGTAATAGTAACAATACCATGCGGCAGTTATTCTGGATCGATCTTATAAACTATACATAATATTATTAAATTAACCAGTAATTTTAAGCATATAACTACAAACAAATAAAGAATAATTAAAACTAAAAAATGAACCAAAATACCATAGCAACTGCCGCATATACATATTTACCACATTACTCTACAAGACTCACCATCACCCACTAATAAAAATTACAATACTGAAAAACTTATTTCCCGAACACGGATTCCCTCCTCCCATGGGGAAGAAACCAGACGAACCACTAAAAAAAAAAAAAAAAAAAAAAACCTAACCTAACCTAACCTAACCTAACCTAACCTAACCTAACCTAACCTAACCTAACCTAACCTAACCTAACCTAACCACTTGGAAGAAAACGATAATGAGCAACACCGTCGCGTGAGACACCTGGCGGAAAAAATTAACTGTACTGACAATGGCGACAAACCACCTGACCCACCTTTTACAAAAACTGAGCTGAATACAACACTGGCAACGTTTAATCCAAAAAAAAAAAAAAAAAAAAAAAAAAAAAAAAAAAAAAAAAAGGCCCCGAGCGCGGACGGACTCACCTCGGATATTTGCAGCCAAGCAATACGTGCTGATGCTGAATTGTTTCTTGCAATCCTGAACAGGTGTCTAGCCTTACATCACTTTCCTTCGTCATGGAAAATTGCAACGATTGTCTTATTAAGAAAACCGGGGAAGGAGAATTACGGCTCACCCAGATCGTACAGGCCGATCGGCCTCCTACCAGTTCTAGGTAAAATTTTTGAAAAGATGTTGATGAAGAGAATCAGATATCACATCCTGCCCAACATGAGTACCTGCCAGTATGGGCTCACGCCCCAGAAAAGCACCGAAGACTCCCTCTATGCCCTCATGAAGTACATAAAAACAAAATTAGCAGAAAAGAAAATAATTACAGTAGTATCGTTGGACATAGAGGGAGCCTTTGATAGCGCCTGGTGGCCGAAGATCCGGACTCGACTGGCGGAAGAAAAGTGCCCTCACAATCTAAGAGCCGTAATCGACAGCTATCTGAAGAACAGAAGGGTGACAGTCCGTTACACAGGTGTCGAATATAGCCAAGAAACGCAGAAAGGTTGTGTGCAAGGATCGGTAGGCGGCCCACTACTCTGGAATCTTCTTTTAGACCCATTATTAAAGGACTTAGAAAAAAAAAAAAAAAAAAAAAAAAAAAAAGGGGAAACTATATACAAGCCTTTGCGGATGACATTGTGCTGGTTTTCTCAGGCGAATCTGGAAGCGAAATTCAGGAAACCGGAAACGATACCTTGCGTTACGTGTGGGAATGGGGGGTCGCAAATAAACTTAAGTTCGCGCCAAACAAGACCAGTGCAATGATCATCACTAAAAAAACTCAAATACGACAATCCCCGGCTCAGCATCGGCGGAACGGAGATAGCCATTGCCAAACAAATAAAAATACTGGGTCTGATTATAGACGACAAACTCACATTTAACCAACATATTGATAAAGTCTGTAAGAAAGCAATAGCCGTATATAAGCAGTTAACAAGAGCAGCCAAAATAACCTGGGGGCTTCAACCTGAAGTCCTCAGGATTATCTATATAGCAACAATCGAGCCAATACTAATGTACGCTGCGAGCGCATGGGCACCGGCTTCCAATAAACTTTGCGTCAAGAAAAAATACTTGACGCAGTACAAAGAGGGTTCCTGCAGAAAATATGCAAAGCTTACAGGACCGTGTCCTTGCACTCCACACTCATCCTAACGGGCATTCTACCTCTAGATATAAGAATAAGGGAAGCGGCAGCCTTGTATGAGGCAAAAAAGGGTTACCCGTTACCAGCGCTATTTGACAGAGAGGTGGAACAAAAAGCCCCAGTTGTGGAAAACCCGCACCCGGCAGAACAAACTAGCCTGGAGTTTCATCTCCTGATAGACCAGCAACAGTACGAGGAAAACAACATCTATACTGCTCGTATTTTCACTGACGGCAGCAAGATTAACGGCAAGGTTGGTGCCTCTCTGTCTCTATGGGATAGAGAGACCGAAACCAAAGCCGTTAAGCTCAGTCTGCCGTCATATTGTACTGTCTACCAGGCGGAGTTACTTGCCATTTGCGAGGCCACAAAAACGGCCCTAAATCTGAAAAACCAAACAATGGCTATCTACAGTGACTCGCGTGCGGCACTGGAGACAATCACCAATCTAGACTCGAAACATCCACTTGCCGTCCAGGCCAGAGCCAATCTGCGAGCTTTATCAAAAAGTAACAAAACTCTAGATTTATATTGGATTAAAGCACATGCAGGCCTGGACGGCAATGAACGTGCCGACGAACTGGCTAAAGAAGCGGCACTCAAATCCAAAAAGCGTCACTCGTACGAAAAGTGCCCGACCTCTTACGTTAAAAAAGTAATAAGAGAAGACTCCATCAAAGAATGGAACGAGCGTTATGTGAGCGGAGAAACAGCTTCAATTACTAAGATATTCTTACCAGACACAACAACAGCTTTTAAAATCACACGTAAAACCAAAACATCCAATACACTCACCCAAATTTTGACAGGACACGGTGGGTTCTCTGAGTATTTGTACCGTTACAAGTGTAAGGAGAACCCATCATGTATCTGCGATCCCAGCTGTCACGAAACTATTCTGCATGTGCTCCTGGAGTGTCCCGTCCACGCTCACGATAGATATGACCTGGAACAGAACATAGACATAGAATTAAGTATTGAAAACATAAGTAAAATAATGATAAGCGAGGATAGAGAAATGTTTCTAGAATACTGTAAAAAAGTTGCAATAGAAGTAATAAATAGGAATAAGTAATAAAAGAAATACATAGTAAGTAAGATCCTAGAAATAAGAAACTATCATTGTAAATATATAATTAGTATGTGTAATCAGCAATATGTCATATGTCTAGATTTTAAGAAATGTACAAAGCAAAAGCCATGTAAATATGTAAATAATTTAATAGCACATAAGATATAAAGATAAGAAAAATCTTGTAACCAAAGTAATACTGCGGAAGTATAATTACTTCCCTAACTATTCTACTTGTATATTAGTAAACAACTAAGTTTAATAATTGTAAACGATGAGTACTAGATAAAAAACGACAGCGGCCTTAATAGCCACTGGTTAAGAGTTGTAAAAAAAAAAAAAAAAAAAAAAAAAAAAAAAAAAAAAAAAAAAAAAAAAAAAAAAAAAAAAAAAAAAAAAACCTAACCTAACCTAACCCGATCTACTAACCCTCGTCGATGACTGGCGTGTGGAGGAAGGCTTCACGAGCTCGGATCACAACGGCTTTATTTTCGGCATTAAACTTAATAAATCCAAAGGACACCACATTAAGAGAAGCACACGAATATATAACACACGAAAAGCAAATTGGGTGAAATTTCATGAGAAACTCACGCAACTTAAGATAAATTCCCAAATAACGGCACAACAAATAGAAACAATTAATCACACTGACCAAATAGACGCTGTGGTGAACAAACTCTCTACAACTATTACAGAAACATGCCTTGAAAGCATACCCATTAAAAATCATACGGAATTACTCACCGTGCCGTGGTGGTCCAAAGAGCTCGCTGCCCACAAAAGGCTGGTCAACACTAGGAGGCGCAGGATCAGGAACGCAGCGCCAGTCCGAAGAGAGATGGTGGTTCGGCTGTACCTAGAAGAGAAGAAGAGGTATGAGACAGCAGTTGAAAATGCACAGACGCAGAGCTGGAAAGAGTTCTGTGGAAAACAAGACCGGGAGGGGGTGTGGGAGGGAATCTACAGGGTCATGAGCAGAACGGCAAAAAGGGAAGAAGATTTACCGTTGGTAATCGAGGGCAAAGCGATGAATGGCAAGGAGTCGGCGAAGCTGCTAGCCGAAACCTTCTACCCGGAGGACGGGTTGGAGGACGATAGCGAGGACCATCGCCACACACGTCAACTTGCGGAGAGTGTGAATAAGAGTGGAAATCATAATGAAACATGCGACCCAAGGTTCACACTCAACGAGCTGCTAGTCGCCGTCCGGTCCTTCAATCCGAAGAAAGCCCCGGGAGCTGACGGCTTTTCGCCGGATATCTGTACGCGAGTCATAAATAATGACCCAGTCTTCTTCCTGGCCCTATTAAATAAATGCCTGGCCCTGGAATACTTTCCAAAAGAGTGGAAGAGAGCGATCGTGATCGTCCTGAGGAAGCCGGGGAAAGACTCGTACACGGTACCCAAATCCTACAGGCCGATTGGCCTCCTGCCGGTGCTCGGCAAAGTATATGAAAAAATGCTTGTCGCCCGCCTCAAATTTCACCTTTTGCCTGGAATTAGTACTCGCCAGTATGGCTTCATGCCACAGCGGAGCACCGAAGACGCCCTCTATACCCTCATGACACACGTCCGCAGTAAGCTGGACCAGAAAAGAATAGTCACGCTTGTGTCCTTGGATATAGAGGGGGCTTTTGATAGCGCCTGGTGGCCGGCTATAAGGATCCGACTGGCAGAGGAAAAGTGTCCCGTGAATTTGAGGCGGGTGATTGATAGTTACCTTAGAGACAGATCGGTCGTAGTTAGGTATGCCGGAGAGGAAGTTGATCGAGCCACGTCCAAGGGATGCGTCCAGGGTTCCATTGGTGGACCCATCCTATGGAACCTGTTGCTTGATCCGCTCCTTAAAATGCTCGACGGGTCTAATATTTATTGTCAGGCTTTCGCCGACGATGTTGTGTTGGTTTTTGACGGGGAAACGGGGCTTGAAATATCCCTGCAGGCAAACGCGACCCTTGAACGTGTTCGGTCGTGGGGCATCAAGTCTAAGTTAAAATTCGCACCGCACAAGACGTGTGCGATGGTGATCACGCGGAGACTGAAGTTTGATGTACCGCGCCTGAGCATGGGAGGGGTCGCGATAGCAATGTCTGACAGCATAAAAATATTGGGAGTGACCATTGATCATCAGCTGACCTTCAACACACATATCACTAATGTATGTAAAAAGGCGATGGCCATTTACAAGCACCTCTCCAGAACCGCAAAAGTCAGCTGGGGTCTAAACACCGAGGTTATAAAAACCATCTACATGGCCGCAGTCGAGCCGACAATATTGTATGCCGCAAGCGTATGGGCACCGGCAGTCAACAAACTCGGGGTCAAAAAGCAATTGAACGTGATCCAACGTGGATTTGCCCAAAAACTTTGCAAGTGCTACCGCACCGTCTCCCTAAACTCGGCACTAATACTGGCCGGCATACTCCCTCTCGACCTCCGAGTCCGTGAGGCGGCCTCGCTATACGAGGCCAAGAAGGGGGCGAACCTCTCAGTATTAGGAGACAGGGAGATAGAGAGGATGTTCCCGACCATCGAGATGCCCCATCCAGCAGAGCACGACCAACTGGAATTCATAAACCTGGTAGACGAACAACAGTACGAAGACTGCAGGCACTTTAATGTGCGGATCTTCACGGATGGTAGCAAGGTTGAGGGCAAGGTTGGCGCCGCGCTATCCATTTGGAACCATGACGTCGAAACCAAGGCCCTCAAACTCACCCTCTCCCCATACTGTACCGTCTACCAGGCCGAACTCCTAGCTCTTTGCAGAGCAGTTAAAGAGGCAGTAAAGAGCAAACAGTCCACGTTTGGGGTTTTCAGCGACTCAATGGCGGCTCTTCAGACACTGACAAACCCGGTGTCCTCTCACCCGCTCGCAGTTGAGTCCAGAGAAGCGCTCAGACGATGCAGAGCCCAAAACAAGCGCGTCTCTCTTTTTAAGATAAAAGCTCATGCGGGCTTCGAGGGGAACGAGAGAGCGGACTTCCTAGCAAAGCAGGCCGCCTTGGGGTCGAAAAGAAGACCCGAATATGATCTTTGTCCCGTCTCCTTTGTCAAGCGAAGGATTCGCTTAAACACTATCGACGAGTGGAATGAAAGATACAGGTCCGAAACTACAGCCGGCATCACCAAACTCTTTTTCCCTAGTGCATCGGAGGCATACGGTGTTGTGAGAAAAATAGAGACCACAAACCACGTCACTCAGATAATGACGGGTCATGGTGGGTTCTCCTCATACTTACACCGTTTTAAGCGTAAGGAGAATCCGTCATGCGCCTGCGAGCCCAGCATCGAGGAGACGGTCCCTCATCTCCTCATTGACTGCCCGATCCACCAAGTCAGAAGAATGGAGCTGGAACAGAAGATAGATATTAATATTAATTTAGAAAACATTCAGACAATTATAAGTAGTAAAAAGCATAGACAAATATTTTTAGAGTATTGTGTAGAAATAGCTAAATTAGTAAATAATAGAAATAGGTCAGACTAAGAAAACTGGGTGTGTAACTACCTTTGTTTGAATTTCTTCTAAAGCGCTCATCGCCTTAACGCACCTCAATAAATATATAAATAAATATAAAAATAAATATGAAAATAAATAATTAACTAAATAAATAAATAAAAAGTGTGTAACTTATCTTTGTCTGAATTTCTTCCTAAGGCGGTTATCGCCTTAACGTACCTAAATAAATATATAAAGATAAATAAATAAATAAATATATAAATATATAAAGAAATAACTAAATAAACAAGTAAACTAATAAAACTAAATAAATAAATAAAAGTGTATAACTTACCTTTGTTTGAATTTCTTCTAAGGCGCTTATCGCCTTAACGCACCTAAATAAATCTATAAATAAATATAAAAATAAATATGAAAACAAATAAATAAGTAAATAAATAAGTAAACTAATAAAACTTAATTAATAAATAAATAAATAAAGGAGTGTAACTCACCTTTGTTGATTTTCTTCCTTAGGCGTTCATCGCCTTAATGCACTTAAATGAATAAAACGAAACAAAATATCATCGTTTTGCAAGAGCCTTGCCCATGGCAGGGGTACTAGAATAATATAAAAAAAAAAAAAAAAAAAAAAAAAACCTAACCTAACCTAACCTAACCTAACCTAACCTTTTTTTTTTTTTTTTTTTTTTTTCGTTGGAAAAATGCGTTTCCGCATCGTCACCCAGGCCAGGAAGGCGATGACCGGGCGGTATGTGCGGCACCCGGCGTCTGCCATTTTTAAGGCACCCCACTAAAAAACCAACGGCTGCCCACGACGCTGCCATGGGACGTCACGGGATCGCTTTCGCACTCACCGTGACGCCCCGGCGTAACTCCTCCGTATAGGGGTACCCCGGGCAACCAGTGTACCCCTACCTCATAGACCTAGTGCAATGGCGAGAGAGGTCGCCCCCCACTCTCACCTAGGCCTACGGCTGGGAAGGACCGGGCTGAACCCTTCTCCTTCGCAGCCTCTCCCGCTGGAGCTCGATGTGACTATGTTGCCATAGCCACAGCCGGCTCCGTGCTGGGCTCCGCGCTCGAGGGTTTCGCACCAGGTGCTAATCCTCGAACTCGCGGAGCCTTGCACACTCGGCTCCCCAATAAGTGGGTTGCTGAGAGACCTCGGTCCGCACAGACCGCGCACCGCAACATTCCGGTGCAGGTGGCTCGGGTATGCCCCTCACCACCGCACCGGAAACAGGCGGCGCTTCGGTCGACCGCGGACGGGCAAGCCGCACGCACATGCCCAGGTGCAAGGCACCTGAAGCAGCGCAGCGGCTGCGCCTCCAGCAGCTCCACCCTGGCTGAGCTCCAGCCCACCAGAATCTTCTCGGCGCTTAACAGCAATTTCGCCGCATCAGTGGGGAGACGGGCAAAGGTAGCGCCCATGCCCCCCCAGCTGCCCCGACGGATCTCCCCGACATGGAGAGCCCCGCCAGGGCAGTTTGTGATGCGGCGAATCGCATCGAACACGTCCTCTTTGAGAACAGTCTCATCGAGGCCCTTGATGCGGACCGCCACACGCTTCACAGGTTGAACGGCGTCGCAGACCCCGCTCAACGCTATTCGCATTCTCTCGGCAAGCTTTTCGGCCTGTTCTGGAGTACCATCGGGTAACTCCAGAAGCCTTGCCCCAGCTGCCGTTCGCCGAATGCGGAGCCCGTCTTTTAGGCCAAGGTCGCCGAGTTTTATCAACTCGGCGGCGCGACCCAAACAACGGGCATAGGACACCCCCATAGCCGCTGCCTCGGTCTGCAGTTTTAATAAAACTGCAGGACACCGAGGTTTAGGCAGTTTGGGGGGGCCCTTCGGCGACTTCTCGCCCTTCTTGACCCTACTCGACTTGGGTTCGGCTCCAGCCACTGGTCTCGAAGCCGAATTCAGGGGAGGGCTCTTCTTTTTCCCCTGACCCTTGCCCTTCCGGACAACCGTCGACCACGGCTCCTCCTCCGAGGGCCGTGATTGCGTAGCGGGCAACCCCTGCCGAACCGACGACGCGTTACCCGTCTGCAAGACCGGCGATGAACGCCCTTGCAGACGCGCGTCCGTGGTAGCGGCAGCAGCCAGCCCACTCCGCCTTTTATCGGCCGCCAATGGCGGTCGGAGAACTCTCTCCGGAAGGAGACGGTCCTCAATACCACGCAGGCGAGCGTTCACCATTACCCCAACAGAGGTAATGATGGAGCTCTTCAGCTCCTCCAGGGAGTCCGCCTCCAATGAGGGCATCTGTACCGCGGCTTTGGCCGCAGATGCCCTCATCTCAGCGACCTCCCTCTTCGTCGCCCGCATCTCCGCCCTAAGGGCCTGCACTTCCCGTTGAAGACGGGCGTTATCCGCCCGAATGCGACTGCACTCTTCCGGTTCCGTCCGGACAGCCAAGGCCGACACGACTTCCAACAGACTGTTGGTAGCCTCCCTCAGGGCCTTGACCATCGTACCCTTAAGGTGCTTGGACTTCGTGCTGACCTCAATGATTGAGGCCGCATGACGTCCAGCGACGGCCCGGAGTTCTTCAACTCCCAACTGGGTCGGGTCCAGCATAAGCTGCGCCTCCGACGAAAGATCTTCGTCGGATCTCGGCGCGCGCTCAGCCTTTCCTTTCCCACTACTACGGAGGACCCGAACGCTCAAAGAGCGCTCGAAAGCGGCCTCCTCCGCCTCCACTCTCAATGCTGCGAGCTCGGCTTTCGCCTTCGCAAGCCCGCTGCCACGTCCTTTTGGTGCTACTCCTCCACGCCGAGCCGTGCTGACCTTAGCCACGCCAGCAAACGACTCGGGATCGGAATCGGTAGCACTACCCGGGGACCGGATCACCCCATGGAAACGCTTCCTGCTGGATGCAGGGCGCGGATCCGTCAGGTCGTCGGAGTCTGTGAGCTCGACGACGACCTCACCCACTACGTCACCACGCCTCACACTATTTTTATTTAACCTGGTCGGTGTGGTGTCGACCAGGGCAGGGACTCCTGCACGCGAGCGGTTTTTGCCCCCCCCAGAGTACGAGGGGCAGACGGCATCAGCGGCCGTGCGGGATTCAGCACCCGCCTGGGGACTCATTTTAAAATCGCTCATCTCATGTTTTTTGGGCGCCCTCGTCCTTACCCGGCCCTTCGGCAGACGCCGCACCTCCGGACCGACACGAAACAAAGAAAAGAAAAAAGAAAAGACGAAGAACAGTACGAAAGAGAAACAACGACACAACGACGACACAACAAGAAAAAAGGGTGATTTTTTATAGAGGTTGTCTTCCTCGCAGCCAGACGATCAGAGCAAGCTCCGTCAATCCAGCCCTCGTTCCCGCTCAGTGCGGGCTTCCGAGATCTTGTGGCCGTGCAAAGCTCGCCCCGAAGGGCAAGCAGCCACATGTGCTAGTAGCTGTCCGCGCCGGCCGAAGCCGGTGCCCCTCATATCTGAGGGGACCTCCCCTATCCGCAACCCTGGGGACGCGCCAGATGGCGGCACTAGCGACCGCGCACTGGAACCTAACCTAACCTTTTTTTTTTTTTTTTTTTTTTTACGTCTGGAATCCTCCTAGGATTTCACCTCAATCTAGGGGAAGATGGAGGTGGGTATGTGAGACTTCTACTCACTAAACCAGACGGTCAACATCGCACCGTCATAATGGAGCGCCACGGGAACGCTTGCGCACACATCCGCGTTGCTCCGACGGTAGGCTGCATATAGCGGCCAACTCCCTCTCTCTCAAGGAGTGACGCGACCAATTGACCGGATCGCGTCCCACTCCTGGTGGTCGACCTGTTGGCGTGGAGGGCTCCCCTTCCCCCCACCAAGCCGACCGTCAGATCGAGACTCCTTCTTCACCGAGAGCTTACTGCACTCAGAATCAAGGAGTTTCGATCCGACCACCACCTCACTCGGGCTAGGGCGGCAGGCGGCGCTCGTGAGCGACACGCCTGCGCCCCACCCTCCTCCGGCGCATCGGAAGAGCGGCTCCGTCCTCCTCCCTGAGCCGCTCCGCCGCTTCCTTCTGCGACATCACGACCTCGCAGAAGGAGCGCACCGCACTCCAGGCCTCCTCGCTCCGGACCATGGCCTTGACCACAGCCCGGAGCGAGAGGTCCGCCCCTACCGTGTCCACGAGTGTAGCACGCGGCTCCGCCCACTGCGGGCAAACTGCCAGCGTGTGCTGCGCCGTATCAACGGCACAGCCGCACTCGTGACACCCCATCGTGGGCTCACGACCCGCCACCCGACACAGATACCTTCCGAAGCACCCGTGCCCCGAAAGGATCTGCGTCAGGTGGAAGGACATCACCCCGTGCTTGCGATCGACCCATTCCCGAAGGACTGGGCCGATCGCAGTGGCAGTCGCGATGCCGAATCTAGGCACCATGAGCCTCTCTCGCCATCTGGCGAGCAGCTCCTCCTGCGCCCTGAGTCGCCACCGCGACTCCCCTCCCTCCTCGGACGGAGGATGTTCCCCCCGAAATCGGGCATCCCTCCTCCGTCGGTACGCCGCCGCCAGCGTCACCGCGTCCAGATCCCACGGTGGGGTCCCGGCCAGCGCGCAGGCTGCCTCGCCCGAGATGGTGCGATACCCCCTGACCGCTCTGACAGCCATGACCCTCTGTGCTCTGCACAAGAGTGTCCGATTTCGGGCGTCGAGAGCATCCGCCCATATGGGTGACCCGTAAAGGGCCATGGACCGCACCACCCCGATGTACAGCCGACGACATCCCGCGCTCGGCCCCCCGACGTTTGGGAGGACGCGACAGAGCGCTCCGGCTGCCCTCACGAGTTTCGGCGCCAGCCGCCGAAAATGCTCGTTGAAGCTCCACCGACTGTCGAGGACGAGTCCAAGGTAATCCATGGACCGCTCGACAGCGATGGAGACTCCACCGACCACCAGGCTCGAACCGGCCGGAGGTGCCTTCCGCGGCCCGTGAAAACACAGGGCTACGGACTTGTGCAGGGCAACCTCCAGCCCCAGCCTCCTCACTCTCCCCACGACCTGGGCGACTCCTGCGGTTGCTAGGACTCTCGCCTCCCGAAACGTGTCGCCGCGTGCCAGGACCAGGGTATCGTCGGCGTAACAAGTTACGTCGACTCCCCGAAGATTGGCACCCCGCAACACCGAGTCGTACCCGATGTTCCACAGGAGAGGTCCTAGAACCGACCCCTGGGGAACACCGCACGACACCTCCTTCCGCCTATGTCCTCCCCCACCGACCGGGTAACATACGGCGCGGTCGCAGAGGTAGTCCCCTACTACGCGCCGCAAGTACCCAGGCACGGCGTGGAACCTCAACGCCTCCAAAATGGTCCCCCAAGGAAGAGTGTTGAACGCGTTGGCGATATCGAGAGATACCGCCACCGCCACCCCGCCTCGAGACACCGAGGCCTCCGCTAAAGCCCTCACCCGATTGACTGCGTCAAGGGTGGACCTGCCTCTGCGGAAGCCAAATTGGTGATCGCTAAGATCCCGACCCGACCTCTCCAGGTGCTTGACGATGCGAGCAAATATGATCCGCTCAAAGAGCTTGCCCACTTCGTCTAACAGCACAATCGGCCGATAAGCTGAGGGTTCAGCTACAGGACGCCCCTCCTTCCGCAACAGGACCAATCTGCCACCCTTCCACGTCCGTGGAAACCGGCCCTGCCGCAAACAAGCGCTGAAGAGATGCAGCACCAGAGGCTCTAAAGCCCCCAGAGCCAAAGCCCAGGCGCGACCGGGGACGCCGTCGGGTCCCGGCGCAGTATTCTTCGCCCGAAGGCGAAGCACCGCAGCCCCCAACTCATCCCCGGAAACCTCCTGTGCCGCATCCCACAACTCTTCCTCCTCCTCCGAACCACCATCCGTGCGAGGTACCCGATCGTCGGTACTGGATGGAAATAAAGCCGACACCACGGCCTCGAGCAGATCCGACTGGAGACTCTTGGTCAGCGGGGGGGCCCACGGTCGAAGCTTGCGCCTCACCAACTTGTACGGCCTCCCCCACGGATCCCTATCGAGAGACTCCAGCATCTCCGTCTCGGCCAGGTCCTTCGCCTTCGCGATCGCCGCTACGAGCGCCAGCACCGCCTCACGGTACCGAGTATAGTACTGACGCTCAAGCTCTGGGTCACGACGCCTCCGCCTCCGGCATCTGGTGTACCGGCGCCTGAGAGCCACGCAGCTCGCGCGGAGCCGCGATAGCTCTTCAGACCACCAGTAAACACCTCGCCTCGGGGTCGCGTGACGTATGCGAGGCATGGCCGCGTCGCAAATATGCGACATGACAACGCCCAATCGCACAGACTCCGCCTCTACTTCCACATCGCCCTCTGGCGCTCCCACCCACGCCTGTACAAGGGCCGCCTCGATCAAGGCATCCTTGTCCAGACGCTTCACCGCCCATCTCGGGCCTTCCTCACGCGAGGGCCGAGCTAAGCCGCTCGGCGCGACGGGGAGTGCGGACACGTCGAACCTCACGTAGCGGTGGTCCGACAACGTCTCCACACCCTCCATCACACGCCAGCCCCGGATACGGCGCGCCAGGATGGCATCGGCGAACGTGACGTCCACTATGGAGCCACCCTGTTGCCGCACGCACGTATCTGCCGACCCCCGGTTCAACACCACGAGACCGGTAGCGACTACCCAGTCTTCGAGGAGCTCTCCACGCGCGTCCGTTGTCGGGCAACCCCAAGCCGTAGACTTGGCGTTGAGGTCTCCGACGACAAGGACCCGACCGGGGCCACTTCCTCCGGCGAGAGCACCGACTTCGACCAGAAACTGCTCGAAGTCGGCGAGACTTCGATTCGGAGAGAAGTAGACCCCGATCACCGTCACGTCTCCGACGAGTGCCGAGACGAAGCCTCGGCCCCTCGTAACTGCTCCGAAGACCGGGGATCCGGCCGCTAACCGAGTCCCGATGGCCACCAGACCGTCCCTGTCGCCGACCCAGTCCGCCCCCGAAGGGACGAAGTACGGTTCGGCGACTACGACGACGCCTATCGACCACTCCGCCATGCTCTGGAACAGGAGATCCTGAGCGCTGGCGCAGTGGTTGATATTCGCCTGTAGGATCCTCATGGCCATATCTTAATCGATTGCCATGGGATCCTCCGCCGGCCTGGAAGGCTGCGTAGAGGCCCTGGGACCTCTAGCAGCCTTACCAGCCGGCTTCCCCCTCTTCGGAGCGGGGGCACAGTCCTTGGCCCCCATGGGATGCTTCGCCGGTCTGCCGGCAGCTGCGCACGAAGCGCAGTGCGGCTCGGCCGAGCAACCCTGGGCCTTGTGCCCCGGCTTCCCGCATCGGTAGCAGAGGTCGCTCCTGTCGACCTCCGCCGTGCACTTCGCCCTGACGTGGCCGACCTCGAGGCACTTGAAGCACCTCAAAGGTCGGTCTTCCAGGAGCGTAACCTGCGCCGACACCCAGCCCACGAGGAGCCTACCACCCTCGGACACCCTCCTGGCGGCTGCGACCGGGCACCGAACCCACGCAGCACCCAGGCCTCCGGCGCCGACGGTGATGGGCCCACACTGGACTCCATCCTCCGAACACTCTCCTCTCAGCGCGATGGCCGCGACCACGTCCGAGCTGGCGACGGAGTCATCCAGCCCCGAAATGCGCATCTCTGCGCATTTGGTGGGTCTGGACACCCGCACCTGCTCCTTGGACAGGGTCTCCCTCAGCTTGGCAGCTAGGGAATCCGCCTTCTCGCCACTCTCCACTCCAGGAAGTTCGAGAATTCGGCCACCCGTGACCGCCTTCCTGAACCGAACTTCCCTGATACCCAGCTCAGCAAGTTTAAGCTTCTGCCTCGGCTTCGGGTAGCAGCGTCAAAACCACCGCTGTGGAACGCTGGGTCCGGAGCTTCCCTCTCGGGGCTGGCCCTGGCTTCTGCTGCGGTAGCGACCGCGATGCAGCTGCCGGGGTAGCCCCCTTCCTCCCTTTCTTGGGCTTCGCCGCACTCGGCGCAGCCTTACTCGGCTTAGCCGCACTGGGCTTCGCCGCGCTAGGCTTCGCCGCGCTCGGCTTAGCCCCTCCTCCTCCAGTCGCCTTAGGCGCTCCCCTAGCCCCCTTCGACTTCGGCCCCGTAGGAGCAGAAGCCTTGGGAGGCGCAGAGGGCGCCCTCAGCGCCGGCCAACTGGCGCCCAACGGGGGTGTGGGTGCGGTCTCAGCAGACGCGACGGTCTGCACCGACTCCCTCCTCCTGTCAGCAGCCAAAGATGGCCGAAGCCTAGTCTCTGGAAGGAGACGATCTTCGATGGCCCTGAAGCGGGCGGTCACCATGACCCCCACCTGCGACAGGACCACCCGAAGGATCTCCTCCAGATCCTGGGGCTGAGGCTGCGCTACAGGGAGCGCAGCCCCCGTCAAGTCCGTGGGAGAGGACGCCGGACTTCCCTGCTTCCGTGCCCTCTCCATGTCCGCCTTCAAGGTGGACATCTCCTTGCGGAGATCGTCCATCTCGCTCTGCAGGCGAACGTTGTCCGCCTGCAGCTGGCGCGTCTCCTCCGTGATCGTTCGCGATCCTAGGACTTCGACGGCATTGGCTATAGAAGCCACCGCGTCCTGCAGACCGCGAACGATCGTCCCCTTCAGGTTCTTAGACTTCGTGGCGATTTTGGCTATGATCGCCAGGTCGTCTATCACCTGCTGCTTCGTCAGGGAAGTGGACCTGTTACCAGGTCCGACCCCCGACTCAGCCCTCTCCGAAGCGGCCGACACCAGATCAGCGGCTCGCGATTCCCGCATCTTGCGGGTCTCGGAGACACACTGCTCCAGGTCCTCCTCCGCTTGTACCAAGAACTCTTCCCGCTTCGCAGCGAGAAGAGCTCTCTTCGCCTCCGCCAACCCCACGTACTCCCCGGTTGTTGGTGGCCGTCCTCTGCCCCTCCTAGCCGCAGACGCAGGCCGCGCCGGTTCCTCGTCGGACAATGCCGACTCGGAACTCGGGTGTCGCCTCTTGCGCCACAGCTTTTCGGAGCTCACCGAGCGTCGAGGTGCAAGGCTGCAGTCCGAGTCCATGGACTCGTCCTGCCTCCCCACACTCGACTCCCGACTCCTCGTGACACTCCTTGTCACCCTCCTCCTCGACTCCTCTCCTTCCTTCGTCCTCCCCTGTGTGGTGTTTTGGTTTTTTGTAATCTCCATAACTGATCCCACGAGTATGGTAGGAAATAAAAAGTCCACCCCGGCAGAGCCTCCATGCCCGGGTAACCCTAATACGCCTGGGATGGCGGGTGGTATCCCAGGGTTGAGCGCTAGCGACTGATGAACTCCCCAGCCTCTCGTATACACGAGCACCCCGACGTCACGCTGCGAAACGCCGAGAATTGAGGATTTTTTAAAGAGGTTGACTCCTCGCGGTCCGGCCAATTAAGGCAAGTCCCTCGCTCCCTAGCAGGCCGCTAGACATGCCAACGACACCTGTTCGGGTTTGCGACTCGACGGTGGCAAAAAATGCCTGCCCGGCTGCACAGTAAAGTACCCACCGAACCCATCGACCGACCGGCAACAGGGCCACCGAAAACGGCGACTTCTGATCCGGTCTTGCCCTCGACCATTCGCCACTGGCATCGGGTCCGGGCCAACACACACACACCAGTACTAGCTACGATAACTAACTACATGGAACCGTTCGCCACCGAGCAAGGTGAAAGTCACCGTGCGCGAACCGGCATCGGGTCCCACCCGCTAACTACCACTAACTACTACCGGCCACGGCTACCCAGAACCATTCGCCACCGAGCACGTTGTAAAGACAACAACACCGGCAACCGGCATCGGGTTCGGGTCGCCCTCAGCGGACTCCATCCCTTACTGCGCGGGCCCCCCGAAAGGGGGACTAGCAAGGGGCTTATAACGGTGTCACGCTCGACCCGACCGAAGAGTCTCCCACACAGTCTACTCTGCTGAAAGGCAGGAGGACCGGGAATCGGGACCCCTCAGTCACACCACTAACTACTACCAAATCTCAACTAGGCTACCAATGGTCACTCGCCTCCGAGCACGTTGGAAAACCAAACGGGCCCATAGACTTGCGACCGGGCTAAAAAACTAGGAAAAATAGTAGCAAAACACCACCTCAAACCTCCAGAGCGACCCACAACCATTCGCCACCGAGCACGTTGTAAAACACCACACCGGCAACCGGCATCGGGTTAGGGTCGCCCTCAGCGAGCTCCATCCCCTACTGCGCGGGCCCCCCGAAAGGGGCACTAGCAAGGGGCTTATAACGGAGTTTCGCTGCTCCTCCCGACCGAAGAGTCTCCCACACAGTCTACTCTGCTGAAAGGCAGGAGGACCGGGAATGACACATTCAGTCACACTCCTAACTACTACAAATCTCAACCAGACCGCCAATAGCCACACGACCACGATCCCGTCGGAGAACCCGACGGGACCGTAGACTTGCGACCGGGCTAAAAAACTAGGAAAAAAGAGTAGCCAAACATCACCTCCACACCTCTCGAGACACCCAGAACCATTCGCCACCAGCACGTTGTATAAACACCACACCGGCAACCGGCATCGGGTTCGGGTCCCCTCGCGAGCCCAACCAGAGAGTCTTCCACACAGTCAGCTCTGCTGAAAGCAGGAGGACCGGGACGACCCCCAAGTGAACTCAAAACTACGCAACTAACTACAAAGCATTGCTTCAATTCGCCAAAAAACCCGCCTCAGCGCACGTTGGAAAAACCGAACAAGGCGCCTCGGGGACCAGGACTAACTAAAGCAAACTAAGACAGCGTTACGTACGCCCAACACCTCAACCAAAGAGCGCCATGCAAGCACCGCACTCTAGATCGGCCGTAAGGTTCGGACCCACCTCTGCGAAGGTCTAACTTCGTCCGAGGCAGCCTCGCGAACGAGTCCGCCCCAGGAAGCCATACTGGACCTCGCATCCCGGCACTCCAGCAACCGAGCATAAAACACTCACTAGAGAGCGCCGGGCCCCACCACGTCAGCCAGGAAGCCGACCCCTCAAAAATGCCAGCCAAACGGCGGCAACCACTCCGTCAGCCATGAATCAGGCACTTTTTAAAACCCTCATGACCGACCAACGCCCCCACGGGCAGTCCCTAAACACAATAAAGATCAGTCTCCTCCAGAAGGGAAGAGACCGCCGCGCACCCCCCCTAAGGAACCACAGAATCACTCCAATCAGTCCACTCTGAAAACAGAGTGGTACCTGGAGGGACCCTGTGGTCTATCCCCCGGCCAGGAGAGCCTGTGCTCTCCCGCGACACCCACCCCCCCGCGCCGAGTATTAGCCAACGGCTAATGCAAACCCGAAGGATCACATTAACCGTTGTTGCCCAGGGAGCACCGGCCCGTACCGCTTCCGATGCCACCGGACGAATCCGAGCAATAAGGGAAACATACGGGCACACGAGGAGGTTCCCGGCGATGACACCCCCCAACCTAACCTAACCTAACCTTTTTTTTTTTTTTTTTTTAAGGTGGGGAAATGCTTTTAGGCATCCCCGGCCGTGAATGGGGCGCGGGCCGGGGTATGTGGGACTCGACCCGGCATGAGAAGCCGGGTAATACCAGGGGTCCCCAGACCCCTCCTCGGCTACACTAAGGCGGGGGTAACAGGCGCGCGTAGCGTCTCCTACGGACCCCCGTCCTTCCTCGACGGAGTGGGTTGGAGGACGCCACCTCCCTCACCCGCTCCGCTGCCTCCTTCTGCGACATCACGTCCTCGCAGAAGGAGACCATGGCAGACCACGACTCGTCGCTACCGAGCATCGCGTCGATGACGCTCGGCAGCGAAAGATCCGGTCCCACGTGCGCTGCCAGTTTGAGCCTTTGTGAGGCCCAGGCGTCGCACCCCAGCAGAGTGTAACGAGCCGTGTCCATCGGCTCATCACACTCGTGGCAGGCCGGAGTCGGTTCCCGGCCCGCTATTTTGTGCAGGTACTTACCGAAGCAGCCGTGTCCGGTAAGGACCTGCACCAGCCGGAAAGTCAGGGTCCCAGAGCGCCGCGATAGCCACCGGACTAGGTGAGGCCTTATCGCCTCCACCGTATCCCGTCCGGCTGCCGGGGACCCCAAATTCTCCTCCCAGAGTCGGATCAGAGCCTCATCCGCCTTGGCTCTGACCCGACACATCTCGACTGGGTTTGGCCACTCGCCTCGCGCTCTGATGTCCACCCTGCAGCGGTGTACTTCCGCGAGGACCCCCGCCTGGAGTTCCCAGGGGGGGTCACCCGCTAGCAGGGTGGCCGCCGTCCACGACACTGTACGGTACCCTCGTATCGCTCTCACCGCTATAATCCTCTGGGGCCTCCTTAGAAGGATTTTGTTTTTAGCGGTGAGAGCATCCGCCCATACCGGTGCGCCGTACAGTGCCATGCTTCGGATGATGCCCGAGTAAAGGCGTCTGCAGGGCGAAGCCGGACCCCCCACATTGGGCAGCAGTCTGCCGAGAGCGGCAGCGGCGGCCACCAGCTTCGGGGCGAGTTGGACAAAGTGTGCCCCGAAGCTCCATCGTCCGTCCAGTACGAGGCCCAGATACTTCATCTGGGCCCCGATTAAAACCTCTTCACCCAAGAGGGTGATGCGCGCGCCCCTGGGCGGTCCCCTGCGTGGGCCGTGGAATAGGAGGGCCTCCGTTTTCGACACGGAGACCCTCAAGCCCAGCGCCGCAATTCTTTTGACCACCAAGTTCGTAACGGTGGTGGCCAATTGCGCCGCCTCCGCGTACGAGCTGCCCCGGGCGTAGACGAGGGTGTCGTCTGCGTAGCAGATGACCCCCGCCCCAGGGGGAACCGGCTCCCGCAGGAGCCAGTCATACCCGATGTTCCACAGGATCGGACCCAGAACCGACCCCTGTGGAACACCGCACCCCATGCGCCGTTCGTGCAGTCGCCCGTCACCGTCCTCCCACACTACTGCCCGGTTCTGGAGGTACGCCCTCAGCAGCCGTCCGAGATACGGAGGCACTCTATGATATCGGAGTGCCTCCGCGACCGTCTCAAAAGGGAGGCTGTTGAAGGCGTACGCTATGTCTAGCGACACCCCCAGGACAACCTCCTTATCCCTTACGGCTCCCGTTGTGATGCCCTTCAGGGCGGTCAGGGCGTCGATTGTCGACCGCCCCGACCTGAACCCGTACTGAGCCTCCGAAAGCGGTGGCCCAATCTCCTCCAGGTGGCGAACGAGACGGGAAGCTAGAATTTTTTCTAGTAGTTTTCCCGTCTCATCCAGCAGCACAATGGGTCGGTATGCGGAAGGAGATTCGGGATCACCCCCCTTAGGCAAAAGGCATAACCGACCCATTTTCCATGCCTTCGGGAACTCTCCGCCCGCTATGCACGCGTCAAAGAGTTCCCTAAGCTTCCCATCCAGGTGCTTGAGGGCGAGCGCGAGCACCCGCCCTGGGACGCCATCGGGACCCGGTGCCGTCTTCCTACCTCGAAGGCGTTCCAGAGCCATCTCCATCTCCTCCTCCGTGACTGGAGGTGGAGCGTCCTCTTCCACCAGCAGGAGAGGGGGCGCCATTATGGGAGGTGAGTGGCCTGGCTGGTCGGGGAATAACTCTCCGACCACCCTCTCCACCAGATCTGGCGCGAGGGTCTCCGTTAGCGGGGCGCCCCTGGTGCGCAGCTTAAATCGCGCTGCGCGATAGGGACGCCCCCAAGGATCTCCGTCCAGCCCAGCCAGGATTTCTTCCCTGGCCGCAGATTTCGCCTGACTAATGGCGAGCTGTAGGGCCTTCTTTGCCTTCTTATATAAGCCTCGCAGATCTTCCTCCAAGCCCGGATCGCTCCCGTTGCGTCTACGGCAACGGGTGTACAGCCGCCGGGCTCTGTTGGCCGTCGACCGGAGAGCCGCGATCTCCGGTGACCACCAATACACCGCGCGGCGCCGAGAACATCGACCTGCCCTTGGCATGGCCGCGTTGCACACCCTGGTTAGGGCTGTGCGCATGCGACCGGCCAAATCGTCTACATCGACGTTGGCTCCCACAGCTGTCCCAGAGGTGGACCATTTTTGCACAATGGCCGCCTCCTCCGCCAGCTCGGCGTCAATCCGGCTTACATTCCACCTGGGAAAGGTGCTGGGACCTCTGGAGGCCACAGCACCAATGCCAGGAAGGGAGGAGACCTCAAACCGGACATAAAGGTGGTCCGAGAGAGTCTCCACCCCGTCCTCTACTCTCCATCCGGACACCCTGCGCGCGACAGCTGGGGTGGCAAACGAGAGGTCCACCACCGACCCCCCATTGTGCCGTACGCAGGTGTGGGCCGTCCCCCTGTTTAGTAGAGACAACCCGGAAAGTAGGGCCCATAACTCGACCGCCTCTCCCCGGACGTCTGATGTGGCGTTGCCCCAGGCCCGGGATTTTGCATTGAAGTCGCCAAGAACCACGACGGACCCCGACGACCTGCGAGCCACGGCGGCCCTGACGGAGTCGAGGAACACCTCAAACTCCGCCAGGGGACGGTTGGGGGAGAAATACACGCCGACTACGGTGTACTCCCCCCAGACGGCAACGACGTACCCCGCTCCCCTCTCCACGGTTGATAGGGGCGGGCCAACCGCCATCCCGGCTACGACCGCAACCGAGCCATCTAAATCCCCAATCCAGCGTGGGTGAGGCTGGGTGGGGACAAAATATGGCTCGCACGCAACCGCGACATCTACCTCCCACTGCGCAAGGGATTGCAGGAAAAGATCCTGTGCCCCCGCGCAGTGATTCAAGTTCGCCTGTAGGAAGCCATGTCTTTGTCTGATCATTGTGACATGGCTTCTACAGGCGGTTGATCCCGCACTACGCTTCGGGCAGCTGGCGAAGGACCAGCTGTCTTTCCTCTTTTTCGGGGAGCTTTGCAGGCGCCACTTCCCAATTCATGGCCCGCTGCGAGGCCCAGGTCGGAACAGACCGCGCAGCGCAAAACTCCAGTGCACTTGGCACGTACATGACCTGCAACGCCACACCGAAAACAAACGGCGCTGCGATCGGTCTCCGTAGGGCAGAGCGCTCGTGTGTGCCCCGGTTCCTGACATCGGAAGCACCGCATAGGGCGCTCTTCCAAGAGCTCGACCCCGGCCGAGCTCCAACCCACAAGCAGGCGGCCCGCAGCCAGCAGGGCCTTGGCCGTGTCAACGGGGCACCGGGTAATTGTACTCCCCATGGCCCCAGAGCCCCAACGAATCTCACCGACACGAAGAGACTCGCTGGGACAGTTTGTGACGCGGCAAATCGCCGCCGCGATCTTCTCCATCGTGGCAGAGTCGTCCAGACCCTTGATTTTCACTGAGACCCTTTTTACGGGTCGGACGACATCTGCCACGCCATCAAGTGCTGTGCGAAGAGTTGTGGCAAAACTTTCCGCCTTATCTAGAGCCGCTTTGGGCAGTTCTAGCAACCTGGCACCAGTCGCGCATCGCCGGATCTTTAGCCCGCTTTCAAGTCCTAAAGCACCGAGATCCACCTTCTCCGCTGCACGTTCTAGGACTTGAGCGTAGGTGACGCCTTTTTCAGCCGCCTCAGTGTTAAGTGTTATTATCACTGCTGGCGACCGAGGAGATGGCAGCTTAGTCTGGGACCTTTTTCCAGCTTTCTGACCCGTCTTGGCTTTTTTATTTTCACTTCCCTTTTTTGGAAGTCTCACAACTTTAGCAGCACCACTCAACGACTGAGGCATGCCAGGTGGTACAGACTTTTGAAGAGTCTTTTTCTTACCTCTTTTTACAACGGTCGTCCACTCAGAAGACGCACTAGACGGTCCTTCATTAGACGGCCGCACCGAAGTCGTTTTGGTCGTAGTATTCAAGGGCAGGGAAGGTGCACCTGTGCGCTGATTAGGACGTGCGTCCAGATTCCCTGCCGCAGTCATGGCAGCCTCCTTTCTCCTATCTGCAGCGAGAGGCGGACGGAGATTCTTTTCAGGAAGGAGGCGATCTTCGATATTTCGGAAACGGGCATTTATCATTACGCCCACCGATGAAATCACCGAGCGCCTAAACTCGTCGAAAAACTCTGTATTAAGAGATGGAGTTTCAGCAGCTGCAACGGCTGTTTTGGTTGCAGCCGCCTTCATCTCGGCAAACTCGCGTCTGTGAACTTTGAGTTCTGCTCGTAGGTTTTCTACCTCACGATGGAGACGCGAGTTGTCGGCATTAAGACGACGAGTCTCCTCGTTTGCAGTGCGTCCTGCCAGAGCCTCGACTGCGTCAAGAAGTTCTCTGGTAGATTCTTTAATAATTCGCCGTATGCCACCCTTGAGGTTCTGAGACTTCCGGCAGGCCTCCAGGATAGCTGTAGAGCTGCGTCCCGCGAATGCCCGTAATGCCTCCGCTCCCATCATATCAGGGTCGTCCCTGTGCCATGACTCGAGGAACGACTCCTCATCAGAGTCACCTATTACCATGGGTGGAACGGGCACCTTACGAAAGGCCTGCGATGTAAGATTTCTCTCATATTGGCCCTCCTCAGCCTCGTCGTTAAGGGCCTGCTGATCGGCTTTCGCCCGGGCGAGCCCACTACCACGCGTTAAGCTTTTGCGTCCGCGCCGGGCGGTGCTCCATTTCGAGGATGGTACACCAGGCTCCGCCTCACTTCCGGACGCATCGCTAAGAAGTCGAGCGACTTCCGAAAAATGGCGCTTTCTTCTCTCACTCACTTCACCGTCGGACATTACAATCCCGCAAGTACCTGATTTGGTACTTTTAGGAAGCACCGCCTTTCCACAAGGAATTTCAAAATTGAGATTCTCGCCAGTGTCATTTGCAGAAGACCCGACCAACGGCGTCGGATCATTTGCAACCAAATCGTCAGCATCCAAATTGTACAGAAAATCGGAGTCATAATGGATAGCAAGGTCGTCGTGTTGGCCCTGAGAAGGGCCCTTTGGTTGGTCCTGAGAAGAACCTTTTGGTTGGCCCTGAGAAGGGCCCTTTGGTTGGTCCTGAGAAGGACCTTTTGGTTGGCCCTGAGAAGGGCCTTTTGGTTGGCCCTGAGAAGGGCCTTCGGAGAATCTTCCTTTACTGTTACGTAAAGGAAGCATGACGTCAGCAATAATACCGAACGCACCCAAGTATCGTCTGCAAGATTCAGTCACCCGCCTGC
Source organism: Napeogenes inachia (assembly GCA_959347355.1). NCBI lineage: Eukaryota > Metazoa > Arthropoda > Insecta > Lepidoptera > Nymphalidae > Napeogenes > Napeogenes inachia. The sequence continues at coordinate 31,776,796 of OY365791.1, read as the reverse complement.
CACCTGCGTTACCGGGGTCAGGACGGGGTCCAGGGGAGACGACGAGGACGTACTTGCACACACTTGGGGACTCCCCCAACCTAACCTAACCTAACCTAACCTAACCTAACCTAACCTTTTTTTTTTTTTTTTTTTTTTTTTTTTTTTTACGTCTGGAATCCTCCTAGGATTCCACCTCAATCTAGGGGAAGATGGAGGTGGGTATGAGAGACTTCTACTCACTAAACCAGACGGTCAACATCGCACCGTCATAATGGAGCGCCACGGGAACGCTTGCGCACACATCCGCGTTGCTCCGACGGTAGGCTGCATATAGCGGCCAACTCCCTCTCTCTCAAGGAGTGACGCGACCAATTGACCGGATCGCGTCCCACTCCTGGTGGTCGACCTGTTGGCGTGGAGGGCTCCCCTTCCCCCTTCCCCCCCACCAAGCCGACCGTCAGATCGAGACTCCTTCTTCACCGAGAGCTTACTGCACTCAGAATCAAGGAGTTTCGATCCGACCACCACCTCACTCGGGCTAGGGCGGCAGGCGGCGCTCGTGAGCGACACGCCTGCGCCCCACCCTCCTCCGGCGCATCGGAAGAGCGGCTCCGTCCTCCTCCCTGAGCCGCTCCGCCGCTTCCTTCTGCGACATCACGACCTCGCAGAAGGAGCGCACCGCACTCCAGGCCTCCTCGCTCCGGACCATGGCCTCGACCACGGCCCGGAGCGAAAGGTCCGCCCCTACCGTGTCCACGAGTGTAGCACGCGGCTCCGCCCACTGCGGGCAAACTGCCAGCGTGTGCTGCGCCGTATCAACGGCACAGCCGCACTCGTGACACCCCATCGTTGGCTCACGACCCGCCACCCGACACAGATACACACAGACACACACGAGAACACCGAGTCGTACCCGATGTTCCACAGGAGAGGTCCTAGAACCGACCCCTGCGGAACACCGCACGACACCTCCTTCCGCCTATATCCTCCCCCACCGACCGGGTAACATACGGCGCGGTCGCAAAGGTAGTCCCCTACTACGCGCCGCAAGTACCCAGGCACGGCGTGGAACCTCAACGCCCCCAAAATGGTCCCCCGAGGAAGAGTGTTGAACGCGTTGGCGATATCGAGAGATACCGCCACCGCTACCCCGCCTCGAGACACCGAGGCCTCCGCTAAGGCCCTCACCCGATTGACTGCGTCAAGGGTGGACCTGCCTCTGCGGAAGCCAAATTGGTGATCGCTAAGATCCCGACCCGACCTCTCCAGGTGCTTGACGATGCGAGCAAATATGATCCGCAACCTAACCTAACCTAACCTAACCTAACCTAACCTAACCTAACCTAACCTTTTTTTTTTTTTTTTTTTTTTTTTTTTTTTTTTTGTCGTTGGAAAAATGCGTTACGCATCATCCCAGCGGCCAGGAAGGTGATGGCCGAGGGGTTATGTGGGACTACCCGGCAGCATAGAGGACGCTGCCATTTTTAAGGCTACCCACTAAAAAACCAACGGTTGACCTCATCGCCATAGTGGAGCGCCACGGGATCGCTTTCGCACTCACCGTGACGCCCCGGCGGAACCCCCTGCGAGGGGCCCCGATCAACTTAGGGACACCCTCACCTCGTAGGCCTATAATGGGTGGGAGAGGTCACCCCCCTCTCCCGCCCAGGCACTACGGCTGGGAAAGGAAGCGGCGGGCATACTCCCGCTTCCTTCTTCCCAGCCTAACCCTACGGAGCGGGTCTGCGGTAGAGGCTAGCTCCCTGACCCGCTCCGCGGCCTCCTTTGCGGCAATGACTTGTTCGCAGAAGGAGGCCATGGCGACCCAAACGTCCTCACTGTCGAGCATCTTTGGAATGACGCTCGACAGCGAGACACTGCTGCCGACCACGACCGCCAGCTCTTCTCGCTGGCGATCCCACGCCACACACTCCTCCAGGGTGTGACGAGCCGTGTCCTGTGGCTCACCACAGTGGTGACAACAGGGGGTCGCCTCTCTCCTCGCCACCTTGTGCAGATACCCCCCGAAGCATCCGTGCCCCGAGAGTATCTGCACAAGGCGGAACGTCAGAGTCCCGTGCCGCCGGTCCACCCACTGCTTGAGGTGCGGAAGTAGCACCCCAACAGTGAAAAAACCGGCGGCCGGAGACTCCAACTCTCGTTTCCACCGCTGGATCAGGACATTTTGTGCCCCTGCCCTGATCCTAGCCACCTCAGGCGCTTCGCCCCTGGCACGAGCGTCGGCCCGGTGCCAGTACACTGCAGCGTTGACCTCCGCCTGGAGTTCCCAGGGGGGGTCACTTGCTAGCAGTGTCGCCGCAGTGAACGACACCGTACGGTACCCCCTGATCACCCTCACCGCGATGGTCCTCTGCGATTGCCGCAAGAGGACCTTAGAGTGGCGGGTGAGGGCTCCCGACCATATGGGGGCACCGTAGAGGGCCATGCTCCGTAAGATGCCGGCGTACAACCGCCGGCACGGAGCACCCGGCCCTCCGACGTTGGGCAGAAGCCTACCTAAGGCCGCCGCGGCGGAAACGAGTTTCGGGGCCAACGAGGAAAAGTGAGCCCCGAAACGCCACCTGCCGTCCAGGGTAAGGCCCAGATATTTCATCTGAGCCTTAACCGCCACCTCCGAACCCTGGACGGAAATGGATGCCCGACGAGGGGGACCCCGGCGAGGGCCGTGGAACAGTAGGGCCTCAGTCTTTGAGACCGAAACCCTGAGTCCCAACAGCCCTATACGGTCCGCCACCAGCGTAGCACCAACTGTTGCCAGCCTGGCCGCCTCCGCAAAGCTACCCCCCCTCGCTGTTACGAGGGTGTCATCTGCATAGCAGTACACCCTCATGCGCGGGAGGAGAAGACATCGGAGCAGCCAGTCGTAACCGAGGTTCCACAAAACGGGCCCGAGCACAGAGCCCTGTGGAACCCCGCAGCTAACGCTACGCCGATAGACCCGCCGGTTGCCGCACTCCCACAGGACTTCTCTGTCCTGCAGGTAAGCCCTCAACAGCCGCCGGAGATAAGGAGGCACTCCATGGAACCGGAGTGCCTCAACCACAGTCTCAAACGGCAAGGTGTTGAAGGCATTGGCGACATCCAGCGATACCGCCAGGACGACATCCCCCTCGGACACAGCCTCTTGGGTCCCGTCTTTCAAAGCCTTCAGGGCGTCAATCGTTGATCGACCCGCCCTGAAGCCAAACTGAGCGTCTGAGAGCCCGGGACCCACTTCGTCGAGGTGTTTGACGAGACGGGCGGAGAGGATTCTCTCGAACAGCTTTCCCGTCTCGTCCAACAACACGATTGGCCTGTATGCGGAGGGACTGTCGCCAGAAAGACCCTCCTTTCGCAACAGGCACAATCTCCCCAACTTCCAGGCAATCGGGAACTGTCCAATGCGCAAGCAGGTATTGAACAGTTCCCGGATTCTGCCCCCTAAGTACTCCAGGGCGATGCAGAGAACTCGCCCTGGAATACCGTCCGGCCCCGGCGCCGTATTACGGGCTCGCAGGCGACACAAGGCGACCCCCAGCTCAGCCTCCGTAACTGGCGGGATAGAACCCGCCCGCCCCCTCATCGGGGGGCACATCACAGGAGGAGAGTGACCAAAGGAACTCGGGAACAAGCCCTCTACCAGCCGCTCGATAAAAGCGGGCTGCAGGGACTCCATTACGGGGGCACCAGTGGCGCGGATTTTCTTCCGCGCGACTCTGAACGGGCGTCCCCAAGGGTCCCTGTCGAGACCTGCTAGGATCTCCTCCCGAGCCAGGTCCTTCGCCTTAGCGATTGCCATTCGCAGAGCTGCCTTCGTATCCCGATAGCAGCTCTGTAGCTGAGCCTCCACAACCGGGTCAAAGCCGCGACGACGACGACACCGGACGAAGGCCCTGCGAGCCCTGCAGCAGGTCACCCGAAGTTCGGCAATGTCGGGTGACCACCAGTAGACGCTGCGGCGCCGGGGCCTGGGCCCCACCCTTGGCATGGCCGCATCACAAATACGCGTTAGGGCTTCGCGCATACGGCCAGCCAATACTTCTACATCAGCTCCCTCGCTGGAGGCATCGGGAAAGGCCTAGCCTTGAACGATGGCCGCCTCCTTGGCCATCTCCCGATCCAGACGTGTAAAGCCCCAGCGAGGAAATTGACTGCCCTGTCGCGGCGGTCCAGCCAGAACTGGGCAGGAGGAGGAGACCTCAAAGCGGATGTAAAGGTGATCCGAAAGGGTCTCAACCTCGTTCTCAACCCTCCAACCTATAACCCGGCGTGCAACCGCTGGGGTGGCGAACGTGACATCCACCACGGAACTCCCTTGCGGTCGCACACACGTGGGTTCGGTCCCTCTATTTAGGAGGGACAGGTCGGAGAGGAGTGCCCAAATCTGGACAGCCCTACCTCTGGCATCCGTAAAGCGGTTTCCCCAGGCTTCGGACTTGGCATTCAGGTCGCCGAGGACGATGACATTGCCCGACGCTTGTCTGCGGACCGCAGCCCTGACTGAGTCAAGAAAAATCTCGAACTCAGCCAAGCCACGGTTGGGGGAGAAGTATGCACCTACTAAGACGTACTCTCCCCACTTCGCCACTACCAAGCCCGGGCCGGTCTCTAATTTGGAGAGAGGAGAGCCGGGGCTGGACTTCACCACTATGACCACGGAGTCACTATCATCCCCCACCCAATTTGAGTTAGGAGGGATGAAATAAGGCTCACAGGCCACCGCTACACTTATATCCCACTCCGCCATGGACTGAAGCATGAGGTCTTGAGCCCTGGCAGAGTGGTTTAAATTTGCCTGCAGAAATTCATGTCGCATGTTGCTTAGCATAGTGACATGGATTCAACTGGCGCCTGTGCGCACTCACTGTGTGTGGCAGCAGGGGAGGGACCAACTGCCTTCGCAACTCCTTTGCTTTGGGGAGCCTTGCAAGCACGGCTCCCCATTTGATGCCCTGCGGGTAGACCTAGGTCCACACAGAGGGCACACCGTAGGACTCCAGTGCACTTGGCTTGGGTATGCCCAGAGAGGCCGCACCGGAAACATAACGATGTCCTATCGACGCCGGTAGGGCAGACAGCCCTGATGTGTCCGGGTGCTTGGCAGCCGAAGCATCTCATAGGCCGGTCCTCGAGAAGCTCGACCCCGGCCGAGCTCCAGCCTATGAGAAGCCTGCCGGCCTTTAACACAGCCTTGGCCGCCTCAACGGGGATCCGAGCAAAGGCAACGCCCATACGATCCCCCCTATCCCACCGAATCTCACCAACGTGGATCGCGTCAGTGGGAAAGTTTGTAAGACGACTGATTGCCGAAATCACCTTCTCCGAGGTGACCGAGTCGTCCAGCCCCTTAATTTTCACAACTACGCGCTTGACAGGACGGACGACCTTGGCCACCCCGTCTAAAACAGTGCGCAAACCTGTCGCAAGCTGCTCCGCTTTTTCCGAGCCCGCCGCTCTCGGTAGCTCTAGCAAACGGGCCCCCGTAGCCGAACGCCTGATCCTTAGCCCGCCTTCTATTCCGATTTGGCCGAGATCAATCTTCTCGGCCGCACTGCCCAGAATGTCGGCGTACGTAACGCCCTTGGCCGCTGCTTCTTCCTGCAGTGTAATTAGCACTGCAGGAGCTTTAGACGACGGCATTCTGGCGCCTTTTTTTCGGCAGGCTCTGTTCTTATTTTTCTTTTTCACCCCTTTTTTGGCATCAGCCGCCTTGGTGTTCGGAGGCTGGGTCGTAGGCTTGCCTGCTTGGGCCATGCGCGAGGACTGAGGAGGCTTTTTCGTGCCCCTCCTCACCACCGTTGACCACTCGCCATCCGTAATAACCTCCTGTGAGGGAGGAGCAGGAGAAGAAGTAACGGTAGGTGTGGTGTGTGGTGCCTTAGACACCTTCCGGGAGACCTCTTTTCGGCTTCTCTGCGATGATGCCACCGAAACCACCACTGGGGTCTCACTTACGGATCCTATAGGGCAACCAATAGCTGGTGACGACCTCACCGGCATTATTGGAGAGCTCGAACGGGCGACAGAACACCCGCCCCGGCTCACCAGTCCATTCGCAGCTGCTGCTGCAGCCTCCTTTCTCAGGTCCGCTGCCAGAGGAGGTCGGAGATTTTTGGCCGGCAAAAGGCGATCCTCCAGATTCTCCAGGCGGGCATTCACCAACACACCCACAGAGGTGATTAGCGAACGCTTCAACTCTTCGATGAATTCGTTATCTAATAAAGGCTTATCTGCCAAAACCCCCTTTGCGGCCGCCCTCATATCTGCGAATTCACGCTTATGAGCTTTCAGCTCCGCTTGAAGGTTCTGAACCTCTCGGGAAAGGCGCGCATTATCAGCCCTTAAGCGACAAGCCTCATCACTTTGAGTCCTACCAGCTAGGGTCTCCACAATCTCTAAAAGATCTCTGGACGCGTCCTTCAATCTCTTAATCATGGGCCCCTGAAGGTGCCCAGATTTTCTGGAAACCTCCAGAATTGAAGCGGTACATCGACCAGCTAATGCGCGCAGCTCTTTTGCCCCGAGACTCACTGGGTCCTTCGACAATGGCGCTCCTTCAATAAGATCTCCATCGGAGTCAACCAAGGCGATTGGGGAGACCGCAGATTTTCTAAAAGCTCGCGCCTCTAGCTCCTTCTCAAAGTTCGCCTCCTTAGCCTCGTTGGTAAGAATTCGCAGACTGGCCTTGGCCCGTGCGAGTCCACATCCACCTCTCGACGCAGAAGCAGAGGAGCGTCCACGACTGGCTGTGCTGTACTTAGAAAGTACAGCATCGGTCCCAGATTCGCTATCCGACGCATCACTCGCCAAGGAAGCATTCCCTGAAAGAGGTCGCTTCCGAGTACTCTTAGAGAGCACGGCCTGACCGGAGGTAATCCTAGAACCCTTCGGCTTGCCTAGGTCGTTATCCGAGGATGCGACCAATTGGGTCCACCGTCGGTCAGAGTCCATATCGGACTCGACGTAGCTATCCTCAGGGTTGGGATGGCCCTGAGAAGGGCCTTGTACTTGACCCTCAGAAGGGTCTTGTTGTTGGCCCTGAGAAGGGCCTTGTTGATGGCCCTGAGAAGGGCCTTGTTCTTGGCCCTGAGAAGGGCCTTGTTGTTGGCCCTGAGAAGGGCCTTGTTGTTGGCCCTGAGAAGGGCCTTGTTGTTGGCCCTGAGAATGGCCTTGTTGTTGGCCCTGAGAAGGGCCTTTTGGTTGGCCCTGAGAAGGGCCTTTGACAAATCTTCCTTTGCTATCACGCGCAGGAGGCATTGCGACAGAAAGATAGAACGCACACTCACCCAAGTATAGTTTATTAGCTTTGGTCACCCGCCTGCCACCTGCGTTACCGGGGTCAGGACGGGGTCCAGGGGAGACGACGAGGACGTACTAATAAACACTTGGGGACTCCCCCAACCTAACCTAACCTAACCTTTTTTTTTTTTTTTTTTTTTTTTTTTTTTTTTTTTTTTTTTTTTTTGCCCAGGGGAAATCCGTTATGGATACACCGCGGCCCGGGGGAGCCGTGGGTTATGTCGGACTCACACCGACTAAAACCCCTGGGGTGTTCCTTCGTCACGCTTACAGTGGGATCGCGGGGACGCTCTTGCACTTCCGCGATCCCGCCAGCGTTTGCCCTAAGGGTTAAGGGCTCGCCGCACTTAGTTACTCCTGGAAGGCTTCCTCGAACACTAAGGAGCCTCCCTCCATGGGACTGTGTTATGTGGTACGATAGATCCCCCGATCTATCGCCCGAAGGTCCAGCGTTATGGCGGCAGGTTGGCCAAGTAGGCCCTGCGTCGCCGTCCGCGCCGTCCGCGACGAACCGGGTGCGAGTTTGGATGTTGTTCTCGCTCCCGTTCTGCCGCTTCTTTCTGTAGCATCACGGAACTACAGAAGGAGGACACTGCGTTCCATTTTTCTTCACTCCCAACCATGGCCCTGATTAAAGCAGGCAGTGAGATGTCCTCTCCGAGAGTTTCTTTAAGAGTAGCTCGTTCCGCGATCCACGCAGGACAAACTGTGCGCGTGTGTTCCGCCGTATCTTCGGCACAGTCACAATGATGACACGCTGTCGTCATTTCCCGCCCCAGGGCTCGGTGCAAATAGCGGCCGAAGCATCCGTGCCCGGTCAGTAGTTGTGTCGAATGGAACGACACCGCACCGTGTTTTCGTTCGACCCAGCCACGCAGGCATGGCCGAATCGCTGCCACCAGATCCCGGCTCACATTTGTATTCTCCAGTCTCGCCGACCACTTCTGAAGGAGGTCACCGCGAGCCTCACGTCTCCATCGCACCACCTCTTGTGGAGATGGTGGTTCCCCACTCAATCGAGCTTCTGTCGTGCGCCAGAAGACTGACGCGAGGACTTCGGCCTCTAGATCCCAGGGAGGGCTGCCGGCAAGGAGACACGATGCTGTGTAGGACACCGTGCGGTACGCACGCGCGGCTCGTAGAGCGATAGCACGCTGTGGTCTTTGCAACAGTAGCACATTTCTATTGCAGAGTGCACCAGCCCAGATTGGTGCGCCATATAGCGCCATCGAACGAACAACTCCCATAAAGAGGTTACGGCATTTCTTGCTAGGACCCCCGAGATTGGGCAGAAGTCCACCGAGTACCCCAGCCGTAGCTAAGAGCTTTGGGGCTAGTTGCCGAAAGTGCTCGTCGAACTTCCATCGACCGTCAAGAACAATTCCTAGGTACTTCATTGTTGACCCGACGGCAATGGAAGTACCTCCAACGACTATAGAAGTTCCAGGCCGTGGAGCATCTCTGGGCTTGTGGAAAGCTAAGACCTCGGTTTTATCTAGACCTACGTCTAACCCAAGCGCCCGAATTCTCGCCACAATCTGGGCCACCGCAGCAGTGGCAATGCGGCCTGCCCCTCGATGATCCGCAGCACAAACCGTCACCAATGTGTCGTCCGCGTAACACATAACAGCAACTCCTGGCAACAGAGCGCCGCGCAACACCCAATCATAGCCGATGTTCCACAGGAGCGGACCGAGGACCGAACCCTGTGGAACACCGCAAGACATCGACCGTCTTGCCCATCTTCCGCCGTTGGTCGGGAATTCGACTGCTCTTCCTGCAAGGTAGTTGGCAACGAGCGATTGGAGATACTGTGGAATGCTATGATATCTCAACGCGGCCTTCACTGTCTCCATAGGAAGAGAGTTGAATGCATTGGAAACGTCCAACGACACTGCCCACAACACTCCACCCTGTAAAATAGCCTTGTCGGCCAGATCTCTCAAATGAGCGATGGCAGCGATGGTGGACCTTCCTCGACGGAATCCGAACTGCGCCTCATGCAGCCCCGGGTCCATCGACTGGACAATGCGAGCCGCTAGCACGCGCTCAAAGATCTTACTGATTTCGTCGAGGAGCACTATCGGTCGATAAGCCGATGGCAGTTCGCTCGACCGTCCGTCCTTCTTCAGCAAGACAAGCCTGCCTGTTTTCCACAACTGAGGAAATAGGCCCCGTACCAGACAATCAGAGAACAAAGCCCGTACCTTGTAACCCAAGTGAACCATCGCGAGGGCTAACACTTTTCCCGGTACACCATCTGGGCCCGGAGCGGTACGTTTTGAACTGAGCTTCGCGATGGCCACTCTGAATTCTTCCTCAGTCACAGGTGGGATTCGGTCCTCCGTGTCTCGTGGCTCTGTGACTCCCATGACGGGCGGGATCCACACGTTTCTCTGAGGGAAGAGGGACTTAATGACTCGCTCCAGGAGCTGCGGCTGCATACTACTGGTCAGCGGGGGAGTCCAGGCCCTGGTCTTTTTGCGAACGACCCGATATGGCCTACCCCAGGGATCCCTGTCCAGAGTCTGCAGCCATTCGTTCCAGCACGCCTCTTTCGCCCGAGCGATGGCCGTCTGTAGGGCCTTGCAGGCGGACCGGTAGGAGTTGTACAGGACGTCCTCTTCTGCCTGGTCCCTGTTTCTTCTTCGCCTATAGTGGTAGTATTGGCGTCGCTTGCTCACGCAGGCGTTTCGCAAGTCAAAGAGCTCAGAGTGCCACCAATACACTTGTTGTTTAGGCCGGAACGGTTTCACCCTCGGCATAGCTGCGTCGCAAATTCTAGCGAACGAAGCTCGAATACTCTCCACAACCTAACCTAACCTAACCTAACCTAACCTAACCTAACCTAACCTTTTTTTTTTTTTTTTTTTTTCGTTGGAAAAATGCGTTTTCGCATCTTCACCCAGGCCAGGAAGGCGATGGCGGGGCGGTATGTGCGGCACCCGGCAGCATGGAAACGCTGCCATTTTTAAGGCACCCCACTAAAAAAACCAACGGCTGCCCACGACGCTACAATGGGACGCCACGGGATCGCTTTCGCATTCACCGTGGTGCCCCGGCGGAACTCCTCCATATAGGGGTACCCCGGGCAACCAGTGTACCCCTACCTCATAGACCTAGTGCAATGTCGAGAGAGGTCGCCCCCCCCTCTCACCTAGGCCTACGGCTGGGAAGGAACGAGCTGAACCCTTCTCCTTCGCAGCCTCTCCCGCTGAAGCTCGATGTAACTATGTTGCCATAGCCACAGCCGGCTCCGTGCTGGGCTCCGCCCTCGAGGGTTTCGCACCAGGTGCTAATCCTCGAACTCGCGGAGCCTTGCACACTCGGCTCCCCAATAGGTGGGTCGCTGCAAGGCCTCGGTCCGCACAGACCACGCACCGCAACATTCCGGTGCAAGTGGCTCGGGTATGGCCCTCACCACCGCACCGGAAACAGGCGGCGCTACGGTCGACCGCGGACGGGCAAGCCGCACGCACATGCCCAGGTGCCAGGCACCTGAAGCAGCGCAGCGGCTGCGCCTCCAGCAACTCCACCCTGGCTGAGCTCCAGCCCACCAAGACTCTCCCGGCGTCGACCAACGATCTTGCCGCATCGATGGGGAGACGGGCAAAGGTAACGCCCTGGTCCCCATAGCTACCCCGACGGATCTCCCCCACGTGGAGGGCCTCGCCAGGGCAGTCAGTCATGCGACTAATCGCGTCGACCACATCGTCGCGCGTGACGGTATCGTCCAGGCCTTTAAGCCTTACGGCCACCCGCCGAACAGGCCGGACGACTTCTGCCACACCGTCTAAAACTGGGCGAATCTTCGCCGCCAGTTTTTCAGCCTGCTCTGGAGTACCCTTGGGCAACTCCAGAAGCCTGGCACCCTTCTTTTTCCCCAAGCCTTTCCTCCTCCTCGTGACCGTCGACCACGCCTCCTCTGGAATCAGAGGAGCCGTCGGCGGCCCCGACTCAAAGACAGTCGCCGCGACTGCGGCCGACTGCCTCCTCTCCGCCGCGAGTGGCGGCCGGTGGATCCGCGCCTGGAGGAGACGCTCTTCGAGTCCTTCAAAGCGGGAGTTAATTAAAACTCCCACCGAGGACAATACGGAGCGTCTCAACTCCTCAACCGCGTCTGGACCTCCCGACGAGATCGGAGGCTGACCGACAGAGGACTTAAGATCGTCAAAGTCCTTGCGAACCTTGACGATCTCCTCCCTGAGGAAGGACACCTCGCGACAAAGACGGGCGTTATCCGCCCGCAATTGCCGCGATTCCTCAGGTTCCCCCCTGCAGGCCAGAACCTCGACGACCTCGAGAAGGCTGCTCGCAGCCCCCTTCAGAGCCTTAACCATAGTGCCCTTCAAGTTAGTGCTCTTTTTGCACACCTCTTGGATAGAGGCAGCATGCTTCCGCGCAACTGCATGCAGCTGCTGCGCATCCAAAGAAGTTGGCTCAATGGTGGGAAGCGCCTCCGAAGACAGATCGTCCTCGGAAACCGGCGCACTCACCACCAGAGCCTTCTTCTTCTTCCAGCGGAGGGCCCGAGCGCTCAGTGCGCGCTCGAACTCGGCCTCCTCCGCCTCCTCCTCCATGGCTCGCAACACGGCTTTCGCCTGGGCGAGCCCACTCCCGGGTCCTTTTGGCGCACCTCGTCCACGCCTCACACGCAGTTTAGTTGGACAGGTCGGTGTGGTGTCGACCTGTGCAGGGACTCCTGCTCCAGAGCTGTTCTTGCCCCCCCCGTAGTACGAGGGGCAGACGGCAACCGGGGCTGCCGTGAGGGATTGCACAGCGTCGTCGCTGACACCCTCCCGGGGACTTATTTTCGGACCAACTCTTTTCATCTTGTTTTTGCGTTCTCGCCATTACCCAGTCCTTTAGCAAACGCCGAACCGCCGGACCGACACAAAACATCTAAAAGGGGACAAAGAGACACGCAGAAGAAAACAACAAAACAGGACAAGACAAAACACAAAAAGAGGGTGATTTTTTATAGAGGTTTTCTTCCTCGCAGCCGAACGATCAGAGCAAGCTCCGTCAATCCAGCCCTCGTTCCCACTCAGTGCGGACTTCCGAGATCTTGTGGCCGTGCAATGCTCGCTCCGAAAAGCAAGCAGCCACATTTGCTAGTAGCTGTCCGCGCCGGCCGAAGCCGGTGAAGAACCCCTATCCGCAACCCGGGGGACGCGCCAGATGGCGGCACTAGCGACCGCACAATGGCCCCCAACCTAACCTTTTTTTTTTTTTGTTTTTTTTTTTTTTTTTTTTTTTTTTTTTTTTTTTTTTATCGTTGGGAAATCCTTTATGGATACCACCCAGCCCAGGGGAGAGCCGGGATGGTTATGTGGGAGTCCTGCTCTGCAGTGTACCCACTAAAACCCAACGGTTACCCTCATCGCCAATGTGGAGCGTCACGGGATCGCTTGCGCATGCTACCGTGACGCCCCGGCGGAATTACTACTCTTAGGTGAGAGCCCCGGGTTAACGGAAGGCACCCACACGACTGTAGGCCTATTTTTCGGTGGGAGGGTTACACCCTACCTTCCCACTCAGGCACTACGACTGCACTACGACTGGAGACCGTTCGCATACTCCCTCCTCCTGCGTCCTAGCCTCCTTCGGCGAATCGAGTCTGCTGAAGCGCTAGCCCGCCCCCAACCTAACCTAACCTAACCTAACCTTTTTTTTTTTTTTTTTTTTTTTTTTTTTCCCAGTGGAAATCCGTTATGGATACACCGCGGCCCGGGGGAGCCGTGGGTTATGTCGGACTCACACCGACTAAAACCCCTGGGGTGTTCCTTCGTCACGCTTACGGTGGGATCGCGGGGACGCTGTTGCACTTCCGCGATCCCGCCAGCGTTTGCCCTAAGGGTTAAGGGCTCGCCGCACGAAGTTACTCCTGGAAGGCTTCCTCGAACACTAAGGAGGCTCCCTCCATGGGACTGTGTTATGTGGTACGATAGATCCCCCGATCTATCGCCCGAAGGTCCAGCGTTATGGCGGCAGGTTGGCCAAGTAGGCCCTGCGTCGCTTTCCGCGCCGTCCGCGACGAACTGGGAGCGAGTTTGGATGCTGTTCTCGCTCCCGTTCTGCCGCTTCTTTCTGGAGCATCACGGAACTACAGAAAGAGGACACTGCGTTCCATTTTTCTTCACTCCCAACCATGGCTCTGATTAAAGCAGGCAGTGAGATGTCCTCTCCGACAGTTTCTTTCAGTGCGGCTCGTTCCGCGCTCCACGCAGGACAAAATGTGCGTGTGTGTTCTGTTGTATCTTCAGCACAGTCACAATGGTGACACTCTGACGTCATTTCCCGCCCCAGGGCTCGGTGCAAATAGCGGCCGAAGCATCCATGCCCGGTTCCATCCATCCGAGGGCTAACACTTTTCCCGGTACACCATCTGGGCCTGGAGCAGTACGTTTTGAACTGAGCTTCGCGATGGCCACTCTGAATTCTTCCTCAGTCACAGGTGGGATTCGGTCCTCCGTGTCTCGTGGCTCTGTGACTCCCATGACGGGTGGGATCCACACGTTTCTCTGAGGGAAGAGGGACTTAATGACACGCTCCAGGAGCTGCGGCTGCATACTACTGGTCAGCGGGGGAGTCCAGGCCCTGGTCTTTTTGCGAACGGCCCGATATGGCCTACCCCAGGGATCCCTGTCCAGGGTCTGCAGCCATTCGTTCCAGCACGCCTCTTTCGCCTGAGCGATGGCCGTCTGTAGGGCCTTGCAGGCGGACCGGTAGGAGTTGTACAGGACGTCCTCTTCTGCCTGGTCCCTGTTTCTTCTTCGCCTATAGTGGTAGTATTGGCGTCGCTTGCTCACGCAGGCGTTTCGCAAGTCATAGAGCTCAGAGTGCCACCAATACACTTGTTGTTTAGGCCGGCACGGTTTCACCCTCGGCATAGCTGCGTCGCAAATTCTAGCGAACGAGGCTCGAATACTCTCCGCTGCGTCGTCGACGGATTGGAACGGAACCTGGGAATGGTGGACCCACTCCTCAACTATTGCCGCCTCCTCGACTATTAATGTGTCCAGCCGACCTAAAATCCAGCGCGGGCCAGTACTGGTTGAGACACCTGGTACTGACACGGGCGAGTTGGGTGAGGTGACAGCAAACCGGATGTACCGATGGTCGGATAGAGTCTCGACGTCTGTCAAAACTTTCCAACCGTGCACACGGCTCCGGAGACTGTGGGATGCGAAAGTCACATCCACAATGGACCCACCATTATGTCGAACGCACGTGTTGATCGCGCCTCGATTCATAAGCGTAAGCCCCGTCGCAGCCAACCAGTCTTCAACAACCTCACCTCTGGCATCTGTAGTGGGAGACCCCCAAGTCGTCGATTTGGCATTAATGTCACCAGCCACTAAGACCGCACGGGATGACACCTGAGTAATTAGTGCTCCGATTTCTGCGAGAAGCGCCTCAAAGTCGGCCAGACTCCGGCTAGGGGCGGCGTAAATGCCGATAACGGTGACGCCGTGCACTACTCCCATTGCATATCCTCTCCCTCTTCGGGTGTTATCGAAACCCGCAGAAGTCGGAGCAAATATAGCGACTGAATCAGCACAATCGCCAAGCCAGTTGTTTCTCGCCGGAACCGCGTAAGGCTCCGACACGACCCCCACATTATTGCCCCACTGTGCCATGCTCTGGAGAAACAAGTCCTGGGCTTTAGCACAGTGGTTTATATTGGCCTGTAGGTATTTTGTAGCAGCCATTTATTTTTGAGTGTCCATTGATTCCTCCGCTTGTTGGGTTGACGTATTGGTCCTGCTGGACTCACTTGTGCCCTTTTTAGCACCTGGTCTTTTCCCTCCATTGCGTTTCGAGGTCTTTTTATGTCTCGACATGTCAGGGCAGCTCTTGTCTCCTATCCTATGGCCAGCAGGCCGGTTTGCCTCTGCACATATGGCGCAGTTGAGGTCTTCTCTGCAGTCGCGGCTTTTGTGCCCCGGAGTACCACAGCGATAGCAGACATCGCTGCGGTCGACCTCATGCGCGCACATCACTCCAACGTGTCCTGTCTCCTGGCAACGGAAGCACCTCAACGGTCTCGGCTCGAGTAACCGGGCCTTCGCCGTTACCCAGCCAACGCGTAGTTTTCCCTCTTTAACCACTTTCTTCGCCGCTATAACCGGGCAACACACCCATAGAGAGCCATTGGGGCTTATGGAGCCTGTCTTAACGTCTTCGGGCTGACAACCACCTTCAGAGGCCAGCGCTCGAGCGACTTCCTCGGGGGTCACAGAGTCTTCTAACCCCGAAATCCTAAATTCGACTTTCTTACTCGGCCTTTGTATCTTTGCGGAAGTTACATCTAAAACCTCACGCAGTTTACTGGCAAGTAAGTCGGCCTTCTCACCACTTCCTGCTCCTGGAACCTCGAGAATCCTGGCTCCTGTGGCACTCGTCCTGAACTTCAGCAATTCGATGCCCAGGTCCTTGAGGTTGATCCTCTGACGGGCCTCCGCAATAACAGAGGCATACGTCACCCCTTTTTCTTTGGCCACCGGTTGCAAAGTGATGGAAACTGCCGCCGATGTCGGAGCTCGCAGCTTTATATGCTTTTTGCCGTGCTCGAAGGTGGCAAAGAAATTTTCTTTTGCTTTTTGCCTCTTTTCACAACAGTCGTCCAAGTTTCCTGCCTTTGCACGGTGTGAGCAGGTTCTGTCAGTTGCTCTAACGAAGGTTGCGCCGCTTGTTCCGTCTGTCTCTTGGCTGTAGTAATTGATTCAACAGCTGGCGTCGACGACTTCTTTTGCGCCTTTTTAGGCGGTGGTTTGTTGAAACCTGAGGCTGGTACCGCCGCTCTTTGATATGTCGCACTTTCTACCTCCGTCTCTTCTGCGGTCAATGACGGTTTAATACCCTTTGCATGCGAGGGCCTGTCTCTCTTTCCGTCCGCAACATGGGACCGACGAACTACTTTATCTGGGAAGAGACGTTCCTCAATGCCTGCGAAGCGGGCGTTAAACATAGCGCCCACGGAAGACACAATCGAGCGCTTCAACTCTTCTACAAAATCAGAGTCGCGAGAGAGTGCCTCCTCCGTAACAGCAACGGTTTTTGACGCTGAAGCTTTCATTTCAGCGAATTCTTGCCTGTGAGCTTTAAGCTCTGCTCGCAGGTTTTTAACTTCACGGGATAGGCGCGAATTGTCAGCCCTAAGGCGACGGGTTTCGTCCGCTTCTGTTCGATCCACCAAAGCTTCGACTATCTCAACAAGGTCCCGTGACGCCTCCTTTAGGATCTTCACCATCCCTCCTTGGAGGTGGCCTGATCTACGGCTTACCTCGACAATGGAAGCCGCACAACGGCTCGCTACCGCCCGCAGCTCTTCAGCACCAAGAGAGTCCGGATCCGGCCGCGACGACCTTGATAAGATTTCTTCCTCGGAGTTATCCATAGAAGTCTTAAGACCGACCCGCGCATTTCGACCTTTCTGAAATACTGCTTCCTCATCCTTAGAGACAGAGCCTTCCGCCTCTTTGGTCTTCAGGAAGGTCTCCTTGGCCTGTTTAAGGCCAACGTAGGCACCCGTTGTTACTGGGCGACTTCTTCCCCTTTTTCCTTTACCTTTAGCTCGGTTCGGCGTCGTTGAACCTTCATCAAGATCAGAGGGTTCAGATGCGGACTCGAAGCTTTCAGGCCTTCTCCGTTTTTTCAGCACTTTACCATCCATTCCGGCTGACGAATTAGACATGACAGTGTGCATACTGTTGTCCGAAGACAAATCAGCATCTGTCAGTCTTGTCAGTATCACACTTGGACTCCAAACCCTGTCCACCACACAGGTTGAGCCTTCGTCCTTCTCAGGCCTCCTTTTTTCATCCAATTTGCCCATCTCGGGCCTCTTCACTTCATCAGATTTGCCCTTCTCGGGCCTCCCACTTTCTTCGATATTTGAGTTTTTTGAGTTTATATCCATAACAATTCCCACGAGTATGGGGGAAAAACGGTCCATCCGGGCGGTGCCCCCTGCACATGGATAACTCTTATACCACCTGGGGGTCGAGCGGTACCCAGGGGATGGCGCTAATAAGTAGACTGTACTCCGCCTACCACCCGAAGGCGCCCCGTCGCCACGGTCTCCAACGACGAAGCTTTGAGGATTTTTTATAGACGTTGTCTCGTCGCGGGCCGGCCAATTAAGGCAAGCCCCCTGTTCCCTCCGTCCCCTTGCAAAACATGACTACAAGCGGCCGAGGGCTTACAGGTTGCCCGGCGGTACTGATCTACGACCAAGTGTGTCCGTCGGCTACCACATCGGTAGCAGACGAACCCGCCGCGCCGCGTGCCTTGAAGGCACGCAAACTACGCTGCCGAAGCAGCCACTGGGCCGGCCAATTAAGGCAAGCCCCGTCCGAGCCAACCAGTTAAGGCAAGCTCGATAGCGCAAGCCGACACCGACGAAACGCGCCGTCACAAACGATCGTCTGCCAATACTACGCTGAACTGAAGCAGCCACTAGTCCTAAAAAGGACTTTTCCATCAAAAAGCGCGGGCCTTGAAGGCCCGCCAACCACCGACCGAAGTCCGCTGGCCCTGAAAAGAGCCTTTCCCAACAACAGGCGCAGAGCGCCACGGGTGATTTCACCCCCGACAAGACCGTCAGAACGGTCCGCAGATCTAGCAGACCCGCCATCCTCCGCCGCCGAAACGGCACCTGGCCCCACAAGGCCTCCGCCAGGGTAATTTATTATAGAGGTTTTCTTCCTCGCAGCCAGACGAACAGAGCAAGCTCCGTCCGCCCAGCTCTCGTTCCCGCTCAGTGCGGGCTTACGAGTTTGTGTGGCCGTGCAATGCTCGCCCCGAAAGGCAAGCAGCCACACTTGCTAGTAGCTGTCCGCGCCGGCCGAAGCCGGTGCCCCCCATATCTGGGGGGACCTCTCCTATCCGCAACCCGGGGACGCGCCAGATGGCGGCACTAGCGACCGCGCACTGGAACCTAACCTAACCTAACCTAACCTAACCTTACTGCTAAGGTGGCCGCGGGCAGACCAGACAGCCGAAGCACCCTGACCACAGACACCAAAACCCATAACCCCTCAATCGCGCCAACAAATCACAATAGACAGGAAACACCATACCTGGTGGTTCAGGCGAACCTGCAACGGAAACAACTAGCCACACAAGAACTTATGATAGAAGCCAAGGAAAGAAAGATCGCGTTCGCATTAATCCAGGAACCGTACGTGGGCGGAATAGGGAAGATGAAGAGTTACCAAGGTGCTAGGATATTCCAGTGTACAGAAAAAGTAGAAGGCCCAATCAAGGCGGCGATTGCCGTATTTGACCAGGAAATAAAAATAACGCAGTACCCACAACTCACCACCAACAATATAGCAGTAGTGGGAGCCCAGACTTGGGCACGAGAAGTCAAAATGGTGTCAATTTATTTTGAACCAGACAAACCTATTGAGCCGTATCTTGTACAATTAAAGAAGATCTACCAAATACTTGGACCATGCCGTATGATAATCGGAGGGGATGCAAACTCGAAAAGTTATTGGTGGGGTAGCAAGAAGCAAGACCAAAGAGGGGAATCCTTGATGGGAATGTTTGAGGAAATGGGACTGCAAGTCTTAAATACTGGTGACGTCCCGACTTTCGACACCATCAGGGGAGGCCAGAGGTACTTCAGCTACGTAGACGTGACAGCGTGTTCAACCGACATTCTAAAATTAGTAAATAACTGGAAAATAGAAGAAGACCTGACCTGTTCCGATCACAATGGAATCTCGTTTGTGCTGAAACTACAAAAACCAGAAAGTATAAGGACAGAAAGGACGACGAGAAAATACAATACAAAGAAAGCGGACTGGAACCGGTTTAATGAAAAACTTGCTCAAACCATGCAGGAGAGAAAACTGACAATAGAAAACTTAACACTAGTCACGAATACGGAAAAAACGGAAGACACAGTCAGAAAATACACTGAGGCGATAATACAGGCATGCAATGGGACAAAACCTGAAAGGAAGAAAACAGAAATACTTACCTGTCCGTGGTGGTCACGGGAACTTGAAAGGATGAAGAAGACAGTTGCCACGAAGAGACGACGTATCAGATGTGCAGCGCCGGTTCGAAGGAAGTTTGTCGTAGACTCGTACCTGGAAGAAAAAGAAAAATATGAATTAGCTGTGGAAAAAGCCAAATCGGAAAGCTGGAAACAATTCTGTGGGAAGCAGGAAAGGGAAGGAATATGGGAGGGATTATACAGGATTATGAAAAGAAGCACGATTAGGGAAGAGGATACTTTACTGGAAAGGGAGGGGAAGATACTAGATGCAAAAGACTCGGCAAAACTATTGGCCGAATCCTTTTACCCTGAAGACAGTACTGAAGACGATAACATAGATCACCAAAAAAATAAGGTTGTCAGCGGAAATGGTAAACAAAGAGGACCATGGTGAGACTCATGATCCCCCCTTTACTCTGAGCGAACTAAGTCGATCTATTAAGTCGTTTAACATCAAAAAAGCCCCGGGCGCTGACGGACTTACAGCGGACATATGCGAACGAGCCATCGGAAGCGACCCGAACTACTTTTTGGCATTACTCAATACCTGTCAAACTCAGGGGTATTTCCCGGAAATCTGGAAAACGGCCACTATCGCCGTACTAAAGAAACCAGGAAAAGAGTCTTACAAGACCCCAAAATCATACAGGCCGATAGGACTTCTGCCGGTTCTAGGAAAGATTTACGAGAAGATTCTCATTACCCGTCTCAAATACTATCTGATACCCAGACTAAGTACTCGCCAGTACGGTTTCATGCCACGGAAAAGTACTGAAGACGCTCTTTACGACCTCACGCAATATATCCGAGCGAAACTAAACAAAAAACGAATAGTGACGATTGTGTCGCTGGATATTGAAGGAGCGTTCGACAGCGCATGGTGGCCTCAATTACGAATAAGACTGGCTGAGGAACAGTGTCCTATCAATTTGAGACGGGTAATTGACAGCTACCTAAGCAACAGAGCGGTTGAGGTCAGGTACGCCGGAGAGGCTTACAAGAAAGCAAACAATAAAGGATGCGTGCAAGGGTCAATTGGAGGACCAATACTATGGAACTTGCTTCTTGACCCCCTTCTTAAACAGCTAACTGAAATGGGACATTTTTGCCAAGCCTTCGCTGACGATGTGACGCTGGTCTTCGACGGAGAAACGGCACGGGAAATCGAGGGACGGGCGAATGCCGCTCTCAAACATGTTCACGCCTGGGGTATTAGGAATAAGCTAAAATTCGCACCGCACAAAACCAGTGCGATGGTGATCACGCGGAGGCTGAAGTACGACGTACCCCGGCTGAGCATGGGAGGGAGCGACATTGGAATGTCCCGCGAAATTAAAATCCTGGGGCTTACAATCGATGACCAGCTCACTTTCAACGCCCACGTAAACAACGTCTGCAAAAAGGCCATAAAAATCTATAAGCAGTTATCAAGAACGGCCCGTATAAGTTGGGGACTGCAAACAGACATCATAAGGGTAATATATAACGCAGCGGTAGAGCCAGTCATATTGTATGCAGCAAGCGCGTGGGCACCATCCGCAAGAAAACTAGGCGCCATAAAACAGTTTAACTCGATTCAGAGAGGGTTTGCTCAAAAATTGTGTAAGGCATACCGTACGGTGTCCTTGAACTCTGCACTGGTGCTGGCAGGAATACTCCCTCTCGATCTCCGAGTCCGGGAGGTAGCCTCATTATACGAGGCTAAGAAGGGAGTACCACTGACAGCCCTCGCGGGTAGAGAGATGGAGAAGATGAGTCCGTTGTCAGAAATGCTACACCCAGTAGAACAAGAGGACCTACCTTTCGGAAGCCTGATGAACGAGGAACAATATCAGAACCACAGCAACTACGCCGTAAGAATTTTCACGGATGGCAGCAAGATTGGGGGCAAGGTTGGAGCGGCACTTTCAATCTGGAAAGGCGCTGCCGAAACCAAAACCCTCAAGCTTGCTCTGCCATCCTATTGCACCGTTTATCAGGCAGAACTGTTAGCGTTACAGAAAGCTGCTCACGAAGCATTGGGTGGAAAAGAACCCACATACGCTATCTTTAGTGACTCAATGTCAGCTCTACAGACTGTGGAAAACCCAAACTCACCTCACCCCCTGGCACAAAAAACTAGAGCCCACCTAAAGAATTGCCGTCTCCAGAACAAAGTGGTTTCTTTGTTCTGGATAAAAGCACATGCAGGACTAGAGGGGAATGAAAGAGCGGACCAGCTTGCTAAAGAAGCTGCTACATCCCTAAAGAAAAAGCCGGATTATGACAAATGCCCAACTTCCTATGTGAGGAGAACTATCCGTTCAGAGACAATAGAAGAGTGGAATCAAAGATATAAAGCAGCCGAAACTGCGGCAATAACAAAAATGTTCTATCCTGACGTAAAAACAGCCTTCAGAAGGAAAATAGACACCAAAACAATAGGGTTAACAACGCAAGTTATGACAGGGCATGGGGGATTCTCAGAATACTTACACAGATTTAAATTAAAGGAAAGCCCATCTTGCGTCTGTGATCCGGGAGAAAAAGAGACCATCCCCCACATCCTAATTTCATGCCCGTGCTTCGAAAGTGACCGTAGAGACCTGCAACAAAAAATAGAAATGGAAATTAGTGAAAGAACAATAAGTGAAATTTGTAAAGATAAAGAGAAATGTAAAGAGTTTTTAAAGTATAGTCATAAAATAGCAAATAAGGTAATTAGAAGAAATAAGAATATTTAGAAAATAAGTTACATATATAGTAAGTATATAAGTAAGTTACATATTAAATATTATAGAGCAATATATATATGTGTGTGTATATACATAGAATGTAAATATAAAATTAGAATATTAAGAATAAAACTGTGTAAAATGTCAACGATTCAGCGTAGTAACAAGAAACCGTTTAAAATAAATGTATAGTCAAAAACAGATGCTAATTATAATATAAAATATAATAATTATATATAAGTTAAGCACAAGAAGTAAATAATATAACTAATAGGAAATAAGTAGAATAAGACCTACGTAGAATTAATTGTCATTAAGCTAGACTAGATATTGTAAGAACCTTGATGTAAGAAAATAAATTGTAAACTGTTATTAAATAAATAAACAACTAAAAAAGATCTCTGACAATGTCAGGGGAAAAAAGTCAACACCCTGAGATGGCGGGTGCCTTTAAAAAAAAAAAAAAAACCTAACCTAACCTAACCTAACCTAACCCAGTTCGCGTTACGCTACGATAGCAGCAACACGCATTTTCAGTGCGGTAAAGTCGCTCCGTAATTAATTACGACAAATAAATTGTGAAAGTGAGCAAAATTTTTCGGATTGCGGTGAAAGTGGTGTCAATCGATAGGGCTAATTACCCTCTATGTGCGTGTGCAATTAGAATTTTCGAGAAAGTGTTGGGAAAAAAAGTTACAGTGAAATTACGGAAAATTTATAAATTTTTTAAACTTAAATTGAAAACGCTGACGAATTTAAAGCGGTAACCCCCCTTTTTTATTATATCATTAGAAAGGCCTCTTAAAGTGGATACCAATTTTAGAATTTTCGGACGGGAAATGACAAAGTTATTGTGGAAAAACTAAAAAGTGAGTGCGGGTCAATTTCGCCCACGGGCGTGTGGCGAAAATTCTAACAACGTGGTTGTGTAGTGCTTATCAAGACCTATTCATCAAGCCCTCATTTGTGAAAATCGGACTTATATTGGAAAAACTACGACGCATCATAAGTTGCAAAATAAAACAGCTAAGTTTAGAAGCAAATATTTTTAAAAGTCGATCGATAACATATACTTTAATTTATTTAAATCTACTCAGAAACTATCCAGGAACATTCACACCAAATTTCAGATTTTTTGGCAAAGTAGTTTTTTAGTTATCGATCAATACCTAAAGCATTGAGTCTTGTAACTTAGAAGAAAATAGTCGGCGTCATCTTGGTGGAAAATTCCTAAGAATTGGAACAATTATCTCCTTCTCTGTCCTCCACACTGCCATCCGTAATTATCCTTCCCTGTCCCCCATAGCGTGCTAGCCTCTCTTGTCTAGCACACTACCCTTCCCTGTCTACCATAACGTATCACCTTCCCTGTTCCCCATACTACAATACACACTACCCGTCCCTATCCACCTAGCGTGCTAGTTTTCCTTGTCTTACATATCACCCCATCCCTGTCTCCCATAGTGTATTACCTCTCTCAGTCCTGTATATATATTGGTCCCTGTCCCGCATAGTGTGCTAGCTATCCCTGTCACTTTATTATAGGTCCTTGTCCCGCAAGCGTGCTAGCTGTCCCTCTCTTTCATATCACCCCATCTCCGTTCCCCATAGTATATTATCTTTCTTTGTCCTTTATATATTTTATACATTATCGGTCCCTTTCCCGCATAGCGTGCTAGGTGTCCTTGTCATTCATATAACCCCATCCTCGTCCCCCATATTATATTACCTCTCTTTCCCCTCACACTATCTTCCCTTCTCTAATACACCACCCGCGCATACCAACTCCCCCGCATACCTACACCCATACCTATACCTACATCTATACCTACTCATATTTGTCCCACATAGTATATTATCCTTCCTTGTCCCTCACACTATCTTCCTCGCTCTAATACACCACCCGCGCATACCAACTCTCCCACGCACACCTACTCCCATACCTATACCTATCCCTATACCTACTCATACCTACTCCCGCAGATTGAAAAATTTTCTAAGTCCCAGCTCCATACTAATTTGACCAAAATTATTTTAAGTCCCAATTAAACTCACCCAAATTTTTCTATTTTCCCAAAATATATAAAATTGACAAAATTTTTTTAAGTCCCTAATATTAAATTAATTAATTAAAATTGCTAAGTCCCCCGCATCCACCCACACCTTCTTCCCACCCACGCGCGCCCACCTACACCCCCGCTAATTATACTAAACGCCTTCATGACATCCAGCAGACTCTGGCGACTCCCGTCAGTGATAGCGATACGTCGAATGCCCCCAGCGTTTCTAGTCGGGAATCAACAGGAAACAACACCTCCCAGGTTCTCTCAACTCTACCGGTAACGGCGAACCGGCTGTTTCAGGAGGCTAAAGACCAAATGGAGCAGTCGGGGAACCTGAAAACCAGTATCAAAGAAAAGGTACTGGAGAACCTGGGAGCGATCTTCGAAATTGTTTTGAGACTCAGCGAGTCGCGACAGACACTGCAGACCCAGCTCGAGAGAACCAAAGCCCTGATGGCAAGCCAGCTGGCCGCCAGGGAGCAGGAGCACTCAAGACAGCTAGCCAGTTTAGCCGCTGGAGGGCAGGCAGCGGATTCCAAGCAGGAGATGCAGGAAGTGCTTGAAGAGGTCAAGTCAGTGCGTCAGATTATATCGTTTGACGTCATCGACTTGATCTCAAAAAGCACACAGCAGCAGCACGTCCAGCAGGCCGTGGCCCTGAATAAGCAGCTGCAGGAAACCGGGTCAAAACTTGCGCAAATAGTGGAGGAAGCCAACGTCAGCAAGACGTACGCTGAGGCCACTGCGTCGGTACCTGCAGCCGCCAAAGTGACTCCGAAACCGAGCTTCTCGATCATCGTTTCCTCGTCAGTGGAACGGGAGAATAGTGAGGACGTGCTCAAGCGAGTGCGCAAAGCTGCCGATGCCCGGACAAGTGGGTTGGCTGTAGAGCGTATTCGCAAGGCGCGCGACCAGAAGGTGGTCGTAAGCTGTTCTTCTCGGGCCACCGTCGAGAAGCTCAAAGGGCAACTGCGGAATAAGGATAAAAACCTAAATATAGAAGACGCGCAGAACAAAGACCCTTTGGTGATTGTGCGCAATGTTTTGACTGACAATACAGATGACGAAATACTCGACTCGATCCGCAAACAAAATCAGAACCTGGTGGGAGATATACCCGCCGGTGAGTACAGGGCCATAATAAAATACCGCAGAAAGACGAGGAACCCCCAGGAATCCCACGTCGTCATACAAGTCTCGCCGCGTCTCTGGAGTGCGGTTACACTCGCCGGCAAAGTACATATAGACCTCCAGAGATGCCTGGTTTCCGACCAGTCCCCTCTAGTCCAATGCGCACCAAGTGCTTGGGCTATGGGCATGGCCGGAAATATTGCAAGGCGACGGGGGATTCCTGTAGCCATTGTGGCGGAGGCCACCTTCGGGCAACCTGCCCGGTGTGGTCCATAGGGGAGAAGCCCAGCTGCTCTAACTGCCAAGAGGCTAAAATGGAACGGATAGACCATTCGGCGTTTGATGGGGACTGCCCAGTGAGGAAGCGCTGGGACACCATAGCACGATCTTCAGTGTCGTACTGTTAGGTAACGTCCAGCGCATCCAAAGACGGGCAATCTCCATCTGTGACATGTCATGACTTAGTACAGACAGATTCTACTGACGAAACTGACCTAGGACTGAGTATTAATAATCTTTGTACTTTGACCAAACTGGAATGAGCTGACCTGACTGAATCGACGTCCGGCCGATATGCTGGACAACCGGATGCCCATAATCACCAATTCGGTATGACTACACCACGGATCTACAACACACCACAAGAAACTGACGACCAAGAAATGGTGCCTGCCTCCGTGTGGCTGCACACGGGTTGTAAGAACAGGACAGGACCCACCCAGAACACGATTGTGGAGGACATCATGGGGATGTCTAACTCCACAATCCCATCACGACTCAAGGCGACTCCGGAGAAGAAGAGAAGACATCCGGATGCGGGCCGCATTGTACCAATGCGGCCCCAGCATGCGGGATGGACGACGACGACGTGTACATGTAAATATAAAAGAATTGAATTAAGTACAAAAAAAAAAAAAAAAAAAAAAAAAAAAAACATTACCTCAGTCCACGGGCTGGTTCCTCTTGAACACCTGAAAAGAAAAAGAAATATTAAATATGAGAAATACTTAGTCAAAATAATAAAACAACATAAAACATATATTACCTCTAATTTGGCAAGCACAAATGTCTGTGCCTTGTAATTTTGATCTTGTTTAATGTAATTAATTTATGTAGATTTTTAATATTTACCTAATGTCAATTGTAGATGTCACCACTATGTTGTGCCTTAGTAACATAGACGAGAAAACTCTGTTTAATAAACTCGTCTTCTAAAAACAATATAGATGTATAGAGTCACTCCCCTACCATAATTTATATTATTATGTACTATATTACAATGTTATAGTTTAGTTTTTTACCTCATTTGTAATATTATGTATATAGTTACCTACATACCTTGTTCCAAATGTCCAAACTGTATAAGTAAACCAAATACTAAAAGATCTCAGCATAATTGTAAACTCCCAATCCGTAAATGTCAATAGAAATTGTTAAAATTGTATAATAAATTAATTTACCAATAATTATATCACTAAATATTTTTATAACTGCTTAAATCTGTATAAGTAAACCAAATATTAAAACACTTTTGTATAATTGTAAATATTTCTAATTTAAATTCAGTAAATTCAATAGCAATAGTCACAACCGCAACAATAAGAAGCTAGTGGTAAAAAACTGTATACATATATTTCTTATCTGTACAGCTAAAATCTGTTGTATATAATGATTCACTGTATAACTTATCAACTGTCTAGTTATAACCACAATCTTAAATGTATCTGTTGCAATGAATGGTACACAATAGTATAGTTATATAATGTATTGTAGTTCACACAAAACCTTGACACATGCACATAGCATGAACACTCCTAGTAGCTAATTACTGATCCTTCGAATTGTACCATTTACAACACGAATTATTGTAAATATTATGATTATTAGTAACAATATGTGTCAGCTATTCTGCAACAAGAGCGTTTTAAAAATAGTATAACATTAAATCAAATATAGGAAAGCTTATTAAATAAATTCATTAAAACAAACAAACATAATACTTAACTTAATACTTAATATATAACTTGTGAAAATAGCTGACACCCGCATGGACTCACCCTTCACACACAAATCACAAACGCCCACAATAAAATTTACAAACTGAAAAAATTATTCCACCCAAACACTGATTCATGCACCATGGCTTCTCTTTCAGACTGTACTTGATCTCGACTAGCCCGAGAGCCCGAGTACTCGGCAGATATCTTTCTACAACTGTGCTGTCGTCTGCATACCCATAGATACCGGGCTTCAACAGATCATTAATGTGCAACAGAAAAAGAGTTGCAAAAGAACGGACCCCTGAGACATTTATTGTCAAGGGTTCCGAGGAACACCCGTCAACAACTACTCGGAGAGATCTCTGGCTCAATAAAAAAAAAAAAAAAAAAAGTGTCGCATCTCATACCAAAATGCTGACTTGTAATTCCATATTCGCCTAACACCATGAGGTTCGAAAGCTGGTGGGAAATATGTAAACACAGATTTCAGCAGACAGTGATCGGAAGATCCGAAGGGAGAGGTAACCTCTATACGATACCTGTCCGGATCAGTTGTCAGCAGAAGGTCTAGGCAATTGGCTGTATGGCCTACCACTTCTGGTACCCTTGTCACTTGCTTCACCAGCTGAAAGAGGTCCAAGGACAACGCAACGTTCCGCGCTTCTCTTTCAGCATGGTCGGTTTTCTGGTTCGGGAACAGCCAGTCCTGATGACAGGCATTAAAATCCCCCAGAAAGACGAGCTGCGCTGAAAGGAACTGATGCAGAGCCATATCAGCAGCCTCACCGAGATACTCGAATAATCTAGTTGTCTCCTGGTCACCGCTGTGAGAACGGTAAACACAGGAATACAGAATTTTTTCGTTTCCTGTGTCTACTAAAACCCATAAAGAAGAAAAAGTGGGGTCTTCAAGGTGACGGAGACGCTGAATACAGAGGTCGTTCCGCGCGAACATACTGACTCCGGCCCGTGAGCGAAAGTTGTGCTCCAACGAGTAATCGGGATAATCCAAGTATGTAGCGCTCAAAGGACATTGTATCTGCGTCTCCGTCAAAAAGATCAAGTGGGGCTGCTCTGTCTCCAGGTGGTGGTGGACAGCTAAAAGATTTGAGTGCAAACTCCTTATATTAGTGAGGTGCACTTTATATAAGGAGGAGTGCAACCGCTGCGTCAACTTGTTTCTTTTTTCTAACTTTTTCATAATAAAATAAAATAAAAGTGAATAGGGATGGGAAATGGCAGTTGAACGAGGCGGTACGTATCTAACCCGACGTCGAAGTTGGTTAAGTTATGCCACGGGGAGGCTAGCCTGGAGACTGCGGGGACGCCCGAACCCCCCCAGGGATTGCCATCGGGCCTCCCCGTCTGGTTGCCATCCAGCACGATGGAGCCACCCTAGGATTTTTTGCAGCTGGCGGGGCAGCCTTTTGTGGGTGGCTAACCCACTAATTGGGCCCCCAACTATCTGCGGGCGGCCAGCGGAAAGCCGTCGCTTTGGATCCCGCTACCCTCCTCGACTAGACACCCGACAAAACAAACACCAACTCGACGTCAACCGGTTCGCCAACGCACCGCAGCTGTTCAGACCCATTTCCCATAAACGGCTTCATCGAGCAACGTGCCGGAACACGACTAGGTCGCTTTGCGGCACGGCTTTGCCCGATGGGTGGTAACTTTGCCGGCGACCCAATGTTATGATCTACCACCAAGAATTTTCAAAACAAAACTCTTACGACTCAAATGGAAACGCTAGCCGACACCTTTACTTCCGTACTTCGTTTTATAGTAACTTGCACAGCTTAGTCACTTGGTAATTTATCTTTAATATGCGAAAAACAAGGCTCTGCCTTGTGATCACATTTAATGTTGTCTTGGCTGATTAATATCACTGACATTTGTATGGGCAGTACTAAGACTTACTTACTATATCACTTCTTTGTAAAGGTCACCAATTTTTTTTACACACTACTTTAGATAACTAACTCTGAAAAGGCTTCATTAACCGATGTCAATCTTTGCCTTTTGGCTATGGACATTCTCATTCTCTCAGCTGGTGTTTTTACCACAAAAATATATGAGGAACAATTCCTTTCTTCAAACTTAGATTACATTTTTTCTCCTTGATGTTTCTTTATACATATAATATTCAATATTGCCATAAAATTTTCGTAAAACGAAAGTTTTTAAGTTTAACTTTCGTTTCGAAAGTTAAACTGAAATTTTAAACTCATTTTTTCTAATGTTCAATAACTAATGCAACTTACTATAAATTTAATCTTTTAAATTAAACTTATCATAAATAAAGTAAACTTAAGTTAAATTGATCTTCACAACAATATAAACACGATTAAAGACATACTCGTATATTATCCCTTTTAATTACCATACACCATTGTTATTGTATTTTCGCATCTGTTAGAATATAAAAAAAACACTTTGTCGGGTGTTTTTCTAATACTATTTTTGCACTTTGGTACTATACATTACTTGTAAGATGGTTTTTATCTTCTTCCATGACTTGTAAAGCACTTAAAACTTAAAATATGTATGAAGTTAATAAAAAGATCATAGTAAACATTGATGTTTTAATTTTCACCTTGAAAAATAACTGGAGTCTTTTCAAGCCTATTTATATTTTTTCTACGATATAGAGAGGTAAATGGTTATTTTACAACATACATACAAAAAAAAACATGAATATTACCTACTGTAATAAAAAAAAAAAAAAAAAAAAAAAAAATATTAATATAAGCTTTATTTTTTATTAGCTTATTAATTTGTATTTTATTATTGTATGATATTTCGCCGATAATTTATTATAAATTTAAATAAAATAAAAAACTACATTAAAAAATGTTAATCAATAAACCCATGACTTATTGTCCCGCCACCTAGCGGTTTCACTTTGTACAGATATGTTTATATAACAGATGTAGTTATGTTTCCCTAAGAACGAACTGATAAATAAATAGTAAACTGGCTAAAACTTAATCTAGGGATTAAAAAACTAAAGCAAAAGTTTCATTCATCAAGAAATTAAAACAGGTTATACAATTTTCGTTTCAGTTTCATTGCTTGACATCCGTTTTCTGATTAGCCTTCAGATTGACAATCACAAGTTCATTTCCATTTGCCTTTGAAGTCCATCTGTTGTTGATTGAAATTGAATCGGTCCCATTAGATGATTTTGTGGGTTAGCTTAAAATACGATATCTTATCGGCTGACTGATTTATTCAAAATTAATTTATTTAGTCTTATTGACATTTATTTATCCTTTATTGTTTCTATTAAAAAAATCAAACTTTAAATCTAATGGCTTTCTCTCCCAGTTAACTTATATTTATGGTGAGAAATTGTAGTAGGCGTTTAATAAACTCTACTATAAATTCCAAAGTTTGGATTTTTGGATGGATGGATATTTGTTATTAATCACACCAATACTACTAAACGGATTTAGATGAAACTTGGCAATGTTGTAGCTTGTGTATCAGAATAGAAACACATAGACTGTTATTGTTGTTTGTTTTATTGTTTGTTGTAGCTTGTGTATCAGAATAGAAACTGTTGATATTATGTGTACCTTTATATTGGCAACACTGACTTTCTCTCTCTCTCCTAAAATATGGCGGATGGCTGTGAGTTATTTCTTATTGAACGTATTTTTTGAACCTACTCGCATTACTAGTGTTTCCTCGACTTGTATTGATAATGTGTTCTGTCGCTGTAACATTTATGAAGAGACGATAATGACAAATTTAAGTTCAGACCACTGTGGTCAAAAATTTTCTATATTAATCAGTCGTGAAAATGAAAAAAATTTACTTGCAGACCGATAAAAAAAAACCGAACCATTACTTTTAAGAATAATGTTGCGCAAAAACTGCATTAAGTCGACATGAGCGATGGTAATCCCTCATGAGAGGCAATGGAATCATGATCCCGTGTTCTTTAATAAAGTTATAAATTCTCTAAAATATTTAAAAACGTTTGCGTACATGCCAAGTCGATTTATAGTATTAGAAATAAAATTTAAAACTCTGATTAAGCTGAAAATTTATAATATTGAAATAAATACAGATTCAAATGTTGCTGCTACTTTTGAGACTTTTTTAAAAAAAAAACCTGTAAAATAAAATAAATAAAATCCTTTAAAAATCCTGTTTCAAAACATAAACAGTAGCACGCCGCCATATACGCACTTAATAAATTTTATGACGGCCATGGACTGCATACAGGTAAATACATTTAAAAATATTTTAAATAGGATACTCGATTTATGCCTGACCAACGTATACAATACTGAGGCTTTTTCTGTGCCAATTACTTTAGTCCCGCCTGACCCTATTCACCCTCCTTACTACATTTTAATACATATATATTGCAACCTGTCCAAACCCATGCCGACAAATCCATGCTTACGATATTGTTATAGGAATGCTAATTACGAACGAATCAATGCTGATATTTCAGAAATTACTTGGAGTGAGTTATTACAAAAGAAATCGGCTGAAGAAAGTGTTAATATCTTCTATGAAAACTTATTCCAAATTATACGCAAACGCGTCCCCACAAAGCCCGACACTAAGTCTAAATTTCCGATATGGTTTACTCCAGCGTTAATACATATATTTAAAAATAAAAATAAGGCATGGATCAAAGGGAAAGCATATAAAAACCAATCCGACTACTATATATTTTCAATGTATCGGGATAGGTTCAGAAAGAAATCACTGCTGTGCTACAATAGATACATAAATTCTGTAGAATCCAGTATTCCCAAGAATATTAAATATTTCTGGATTTATATTAAAAATCGTCAAAATCAATCAGACATTCCGAGCAGTGTCCACTATGGTGGCATAGAAGAGGATAAACCAGAGGGTATTTGCAACCTGTTATCCTCTTTTTTTCATTCTGTTTTCCAACCTTCTGATGTGTGTGATTCCTTTGATATAGATAATATATTTAGTTGATATTGATAGAAACACGCTTAGTGACACCATTATTAGTGATATATATCTATCAGAAGCAAGTGTCTTAAAAGAACTAAAAGCACTGGATAGTTCTAAAGGCTCAGGTCTTGACAATATTCCCCCTATTTTTATTAAAAGTTGTGCAGTGTCCTTGTGTGAGCCCTTGGTCATATTATATAATAAATGTCTTACAGAGGGGGTATGCCCAGCCATATGGAAATCGGCTAGAATAACACCTATATATAAGGAAGGCATAAAAAAAGATGTCGTTAATTATCGTCCAATTTCAATCCTTCCAGCACTATCCAAGCTTATGGAGAGGCTGGTACGTAATAGTATCTATCCACTTTTGCATAGGATTATCCTTCCACAGCAGCACGGGTTTGTTAGTAAACGATCTACTGTCACTAATCTTTTTGTTTATACTTCTGAATTATTTGAGAATATGGATGCTAATGGGCAAACGGATAGCGTTTACACTGATTTTCGGAAGGCATTTGATTAGGTGGATTATAAGTTATTGCTAGAAAAACTGACTTTCAATGGAATTCGCGGGAATCTTTGGAGGTGGTTCAAATCTTATGTAACCAATAGAACGCAAAAGGTGGTCATTAACGGATATGAATCGGGAACGGTTCTTATAACGTCTGGTGTGCCCCAGGGATCAATCCTTGGACCTTTGCTATTTATTCTCTACATTAACGATATACATAGTTGCTTTCATCATAGCGATTTTCTATTATATGCAGACGACTTAAAAATTTACCGCACCATTAATAATTATATTGATCACCTGGACTTTCAAGAAGACCTAAATAGACTTCATATTTACTGTAATTTTAACAAACTACAATTAAATCTTGACAAGTGTAAAGTTATTACTTTCAGTAGGAAACGATCGTTGAGTACTTATAATTATTCAATAGGCGGCCATAACCTTAATAGGGTACAATCTATCCGTGATCTTGGAGTCACACTGGATACTAAGCTGATACTTGATGCACATGTTGATAATATGTAATAGGGCTTTTAAGATGTATGGGTTTGTACTGCGAGCCAGTAACAACTTTGTACGACCGAGTACATATCTACACCTCTATAAAACCTTAATCCGTTCACAACTGGAGCATGGTGTATGTATTTGGGATCCTTTATACATAAAATATTCTGATAGTTTAGAGAGAGAGTGCAGAAGAAGTTCTTGAGATGCATGCACTACAAATCCTACCATAATATTCAAACATACAATCAGTTACTAGAAAAATATAAAATCTTAGACTTGAAATCTAGAAGAATGCAATTGCAAGCCATGTTTTTATACGACAATTGCCACAACAGATACGATTGTAATGCTATTGTCAGCAGTATTAGATATAGAGTGCCTACTAGATCTTACGCGCGAGCCTGTCGTTCCACACAATATCTTTTTGCCACACGCACGTCACGCACCAACGCAGGCTTACGTGCACCAACTAGACATTTATTAAATACATACAACTCGAATTTTAGTCATATAGATATTTTTGCAAATAGTGTAAGCGTTTACAAAAATCTTATAGTTAAGGAACTGAGTAACACAACATCGAATAAGTAGTACCTATTGAAAATTGTGTTACAACTCTCAACAACAAAAATACTTATTGTATTTATTATATGTGGTAAACGATGTGGATTTCACAATTGTTATTCTAAAACTTAATACTGTTTATCTAATTGTAATTGTGATATTGTTAGTTTACCTGAATAAATTGAAAAAAAAAAAACAGTTAGGCGGAATTCAAATTCTTCACCATTTGATGCAATCGCCGAATTGACGAATAACGTAAGAGTCAGTGAAAAATGTTTTGTTTTTAAACCTGTTTCATCATATGAAATTGTTAAAAAGTTTAGAAACCTAAATATGAAAAAAACAGGGGATCTCTGGGGTATGTCAGTTAAATTACTTACCACTGTTATAAATGACATTGCTCCCCATTCCTATCCCCTATTCCCCCCTATCCTTAATTTTTAACTAATGTATTGAAACCGGTACATTCCCAGATTTAATGAAAAATAGTAAAGTATTTCCTTTGTTTAAAAGTGGCTATAGACTTGAACCGGGAAATTATAGGCCAATATCTATTTTGCCTACCTTATGTAAAATCTTCAAAAAAATTATTCTCAACCAAATGACTGAATTCGTTTACAGAAATAAAATCCTGCGTAGTAAACAATTTGGTTTCACCAAAGGCAAATCAACAACTGATGCGGGTGCCACGCTTCTTAAGCACATTTACGACGCATGGGAGAAGTCACAGAATGCAATCGGGGTGTTTTGTGATTTATCTAAATCCTTTAATTGCGTAGACCATCAAACATTACTATGCAAACTTAACCACTATGGTTGATTTTATTGCCTCTTACTTGAATCAAAGAGTTCAGACGGTTGATGTAAATAATTGTAAATCGGCTGGTTCTCACCTAAAAATGGGTATTCCACAAGGATCTATTCTAGGCCCTTTCTTATTTAATGATTTGCCCTATTACGTAAAAGGACTATGTGACATTGTACTTTTTGCTGATGATACCTCACTTATTTTTAAAGTTGATCGTAATAAACCTAATTTTGACAAAGTTAACTGTGCTCTGTCACGTGTTCTTCATTGGTTTGAAATTAATAATTTGGTATTAAATACTAAGAAAACTAAATGCATGGAATTTACACATCCTAATTTCAAAAGTCAAAATTGTAGTTTACTCCTTAACATTGAAGTGTTAGAACTGAGTGACTCAACAATTTTCTTAGGTATTACTTTAGATAAAATCGATTTCGATGCAGTTTTCGGGAATATATAGTCATGGAATTCACTTTATATTTTGTTTTTTTTTTCGGTTCACAAATAAAGAACAATCGGTTCAACAATCGGTTAACAAATAAAGAAGTTAATAATCTCTTATTGTCTTACCATTGCTTCTTACCGGTCACGTACATTAGTAAGTACAAAGTGTACTTTTTATCAAAATCGAAAACTACGTACGTACGAAGTCCCACGCGCAGCAAGTTACATATTATAAAGCAAAGTCGCTTTTCGCGTCTGTCCCTATGTCTGTATGTATGTATCCTTAACACTACGCAAAGGATTTTGATGCAGTTTTTTTTTTTAATAGAAAGAGTGATGCAAGAGAAAGGTTTATATGTATTGTTACATGCTTAGTATATCAGAGAACTACTGATAATTTCAAGATTTATAATGCGAAGTCGTAAACAAACACTTTTGTTTGCGCTTACAATGCAATCGCAAATTTCAAAAATGGCTTTTGTGAATGTTCAGTATTGAAAATTTTGTTAATGCATATAGCTAACTGAATGTTTATCATTTAAAATAGATTTTTTTAAAATAAAACTGGACCTGCAAGTTGATGGTGAAAATAACGTCGATTGTGTAGCTCAGAATTCCTCAAGTTTACATGGTAATATTTTGATTATGTTCAATGAAAATCTGTAAATCTGTAAGTGTAATGAAAATCTATATTGTTAGAATGGTTGTTAGGTACTCTGTTTAAGAAGTATTTAGGTGGACTTTTAAGTAAAAACAAGAGAGGTATAAAAATAATTACAGCACCTAATATTGTATCCTTATTAAAAATTTTAAATATACTTTTGACAGTGAGCGATGTCTGCCGATGTCGCAATTTTGATCGTATCACTTAAAATAAGTCATATTGAAGTCAATACAAAAAAGGGAAGTGGGAATTGTTTTACAACGAATTTCAGGCGTGCGAAGCCCCGGGCAAAAGCTAGTATATAAATATAAAATATTAATATTTATCTTGCCTTAATGTGACGGTCTTTTTTTGGCAATTATAGCTTTCCAAGCTTTGTAGCTTCCTTGGTAATAAAGTCCTTCAGAAAAGTCCTTTAGTCCTTCTAAAGGCAGTGCTAATAAATTTTGTGTAGTAAGAGAATTCTAATAGGAGTTTGATAACAACAAAGAAATAATTTTTATCTCTTTTTTTTTTGTTTTATGTTTGTATTTTACCAGTACCAGTTTGTATTTTGATTGTACCAGACCGCATACCTATTAATAAAAACTCTTTTTCGTCTAAGGGTAACTGGTAGTCTAGTAGTAGTCTCTTAAAGAGATAGGTTAAGCCTTTGTACCCTTTTTTTTCAATTTATATTTTTTCTTGTATTGTTTTTTTTGTACATATATATATCGGCGCGTAGGCTTTATAAAACAAAATCAGGACCGTCGAAAGAGGAACATTGGATTATAATTATTAGATTAACTAGTTATTGCTTGTAACAGAATCAATTTATAGTGAGAAGTGATCAAAATACATTGTTAAAACAACAATTATGATGTTACTAGACTTGTTTATGTCAGTCGTCATTTTAGAATAACTAAGGGCGATCGACAGTCCGACAGTTAGTCTTGCTCAAGTCGTCGGACTGTACGGATCTCTATAAGGATACCGTTACGCTGTCTGTTGAATAAACGAAACTATAATTATTTGTGTAGTTTTATTTTGAAAACGTCACGGCTTTTAAAAACACTAACGGAGGTCTTCTCTCCGATGTCAGAAGTGGGATGGAACTTAATGTGACTTTTCATCAATCTTGAAAGTTAATGAAGTTCTAATGAATGTAAAATGAAGTTGGATCATAGCGCTTTAGTTCAGGCCAACATTGGCATCGAATTAGAGAGCGTTAAACCAAAATTTGGAGGTTTCATCCACAAACCTGGCTGGATACTGATCACATGCATGGATCAGGCCTCAACAGACTGGGTTGTGAAGGTAATCCCGAAGCTCTCGCCTTGGGACGGGGCACAACTCTCAATGATACCCGAGACTAAGCTGCCCAAACCGACCACCGCGGTGATCTTTTTGTCCACTAGTGAGGTGGGAAATGTGGACCAGGCTCTGCTAATCCTGCCCAATCAGAACACGGGTTTGAATGTCGAGCTGTGGAGGGATTCTGCACAGTAGCGCTGTGGAGAATGGACATCGTGTGATGGATCGCCATGGATGAGCCCTCTGTGGGGGCACTCCGCAACGAAAATTTCGTGGCAGCTCTTGGTTTTATAAGTATCACCTTTAAGGTCAAGGGTGGTCAGAAATCAACCCACTGGGGACCGAGCCACACCCCACTGGGGAGCGAAATGTACGCCCCCACGCTGGCAGCACGAAGCTGGCCAGTGAGACGTACACCCAGACTTATCCGGTGCGACTGCCTCTTGGCTCTGGCAGAATGCCAAAACATGCCGGTAGGGGTGCCCACAGGGGAATCCATGCGGCACGGGGCAGACGTAAGACTGACTGTCGACCGATGGGGCTGCAGCAAAAGCCCAATCCAAAGCCTACTGGGTCATACATGCGAATAAAACGGTGATTGTTCCATTTACAAATAAGAGGCATCTGGATGGTCTAAGATGCCCAGTCCTCAATGGAAAGTGATTCCATTCTCCCGTGAGGTCAAAAAGATGGGCGTAACCTTAGACCAAAGACTGAAATGGAATACTCATATTGATAACACCATAACCAAGGCTAAGATGGCCTTGGGAGTATGTGGTAGGATGGGGCAGGTTCGGCCTTCAGCCCAAGATGATGCTGTGGCTCTATACCGCGAACTGAGGCCGGTGGTGACTTGCTCATCTGTGGTATGGTGGAGCTAGTGCCAACAGGTTTAGGTCAGGGACAGGCTGAACAGCCTCCGAGGACTGCCTGTCGTATGATGACAGGCGCCAAGTCCACTTGCCCAGGAGCGGCTCTGAATGCCCTACTGGATCTCTCACCTCTCGACTTACATGTCAAGAGGTTGGCTAGGGGCAGCATTCTCAGAGTATCAGCCCAGGGCAGTACAAACTGGATGTCGTGCAGGCTGAGAACCTTTAAGGACTCGGTCATGAGCGACAACGTATTGGCAATGATTGGCGACAGCATGGTTCCACACTGAAATTTTGTGTAGTTCTGTGGAAATACCAACAAAGAAAGAATGGCCGACCGGCCTCACCTGGAGGAACGGTTGCTTTGTATGGTATACCGATGAATCAAAAATGGGGCCTAATGTACGATGCGGGGTATATGGAGAGCCCCCTGGCTACAGGGAAAGCTTAAGCCTGGGTAAATACGCCTCCAATTTTCAGGCAGAGGTGTACGCCATAATTACCTGTGCAACCCTGATCCTGCAGCGCAACTACACGAATAGGACTATTTACATCTACTCGTAGTCAGGCGGCACTAAAAGCCCTAAAGTCGAATACTATCACGTCGAGACTGGTACTGGATTTCGTGACGAAATTGAACTCTGGGCTGCAAAAACAGAGTGGTTCTAATATGGGCCCCGGATCACGAGAGCCATATCAGAAACGAGAAAGCTGATAAGCTGGCCCATGCAGGAGCTGCGAGCAATACGGTCCAGAACCAATATGTGGTGTTTCAAACAGCCTAGCTCGTTTGACCCTGAATAAAATCACTAGGTGTGAGGCTATAAGGCGTTGGGAGGAGATCCCTGGCTTCAAGCATTCCAAAGCCCTCATCAAACCCTTTAATGCGAAAGCAGCTAAAGAGCTCATTCGGCTGAGCAGGAATAATCTACGCATCGTAACTAGAACGCTTACACGGCACTGTTGTTTGAATAAGCACCTAGCGACCCTCAAATTAGAGGATGGAAAAGTGTGCGGGTGTTACCACGAGGCAGATGAAACCCCGATCCATCTGCTATGCGAGTGCAGTCCACTGATGCGTAAACGCAGTGACACCCTGGGGAGACACATCCTGGAACCAGTGGAAGTCCATACACCTCACTGCAAAGGAAATTCTGCAATACCACAGAGTGGCAGACCTATGCAGTGAACTGTAGGCAATGGCGATCACAATAGATCTTTTAGGTCGCAGTGATACTTGGCTCTCGTAGCCCTGCACAGCCGTGCTTTCAAATAATAATTTCGTCAATCTGCAAAGTCTGGACTAGCTGTACTTAACCCTGTG
Source organism: Napeogenes inachia (assembly GCA_959347355.1). Classification (NCBI taxonomy): domain Eukaryota; kingdom Metazoa; phylum Arthropoda; class Insecta; order Lepidoptera; family Nymphalidae; genus Napeogenes; species Napeogenes inachia. The sequence continues at coordinate 31,737,642 of OY365791.1, read as the reverse complement.
TTATATGCTTTGACTAGCATATAGCATCATCTTCCGTAACATAACAAGACAGTATACAAGTATATTACTGATTTTATTGAAGGATTGCTTTACATAACTTAATAAAACTGTTTCAGAATTGCAACGACCAAGGCTTTGTGAAATCTTCATAGCTACTTACAATTCCGAAGGCGATGTAACTGCTAGACTGGTTCGACTGGTCGACTACGGAAATGTAAGCCAGGTACAACGCCAGAGGTATTGACGTTGTATTGATAGTTGCGTCCGTTGTGTAAGGAGACAATATTTGACGCCAACATAAGGTATCTTAATGGATATTAAAACTAGAAATGAAAGAATCTTCAAATAATCTACGAGGACCTCGAGTATAATCTACAGTTATAAATATCTAGAGAGTGATATCTCTAGTATGTGCATTATCCTTGAGCTAAACACGGATCCTAGATGTTACCTTAAGAGAGTCATGAAATGCCATTGGGATGCCCTGAGCAACCGTAATTAGTCAATTATTCAAGTGTTTAAAAGTTAATAAATAACTAGTGGTACCTCTGAGCTACTCATATGTTACCCTTGAGCTAACCACGGATCCATGATGTATCCTTTTGAGAACCATGAGATACCGTTGGAACCCCTTGTGGAACTGTGAGTAGACACGTACACACAACAAATTTAAGATAATAAATAACTAAAGGATCCTTTGATCTAAACATGCGTTTCTCAGGTGCTAACCATGGATTTTTCGGGTATCCTTAAGAAGACCATGAGATACCGTTTCGATGCCTTGTGTAACGTACATACTATAGATAATTATGAGAGAAGTTAAAATTTTATTTTTATAAATAACATCTTGGTGAACAGATGACCGTACCGGCGGAAAACGAACCACTTTCTCTATGAAATCGTGATTCGGCACCATCAGCTTCAGGAGAAGAATCGGAACTACAGTCGACTAATCGTCAGGGCCAATCGTCAATAACGATAAAACATGTGATTAAACGTAAGTAACTCTCCTAAATACTTCAATTTTTGAGAACACTCCGAGACCCTACGAGACCCTCCGAGACCCAACGAGAACCTCCGAGACCCTACGAAAACCTCTGAGACCCTACGAGAACCTCCGAGATCCTACGATAACCTCCGAGACCCTACGATAACCTCCGAGACCCTACGAGAACCTCCGAGACCCTACGAAAACCTCCGAGACCCTACGAGAACCTCCGAGACCCTACGAGAACCTCCGAGACCCTACGAGAACCTCCGAGATCTGGTGCAATGCGCGCACCGCCTGTCAGAATGGCCGTATCGGCGCGTAGGCTTTATAAAACAAAATCAGGATCGTCGAAAGAGGAACATTGGATTATAATTTATTAGATTAACTAGTAATTGCTTGTAAAGGAATTTATAGTGAGAAGTGATCAAAATACATTGTTAAAACAACAATTATGATGTTACTAGACTTGTTTATGTCAGTCGTCATTTTAGAATAACTAAGGGCGATCGACAGTCCGACAGTTAGTCTTGCTCAAGTCGTCGGACTGTACGGATCTCTATAAGGATACCGTTACGCTGTCTGTTGAATAAACGAAACTATAATTATTTGTGTAGTTTTATTTTGAAAACGTCATTATGAACCACCATCATTACGACTACAATACTGTGACGGCAGCAATGCTGACGTCACGGCTTTTAAAAACATTAACGGAGGTCTTCTCTCCGATATATATAATAATAGTAGAATAGTTTAACAATAAAAAACTAGCAACTATTTGAGCATATTTATGAAGTAAATAAAATAAATGACATAACAGCCCAATAAAATAAAAGAAATAAAAATAGATATGTGACTAATAGTGTAAGTAAAAAAATAAGGCACAACTTAATATTGTTACGCAATAAAATCTAAAGGACATCAATTTAAAAAAGGAATATACGAGTATAACCCTTGTGTAGCAAAAAATATACCTTCAAATGTAATATTTTTTAAATGAGACATTGTTTATGGCAATTCGATAAATATCTTGACAGATGTCTATTTTGTTAATTATTGAGTGTCAACAAAGAACAAGTAATGTAGGTACAACAATATATAAAAATTGCCTAGAAAAATGTGCACAGAATTCAAAAGTAATTACAACTTCGAGCAACTGCTAAAGTTCAAACTTATGATAACGAGTAAAATAAGATTACTAAAAAACGAGATAAATAATTCTTATTATAAAAACAATGTATCAAACTTTGAGACTAACAGATAAATATGCTCAAGAATTATATTTTTACTGATATTTATTAGCATTTTGGATAGTTAATGCAGCAAATAGAATCTGAAATAATCTTACATATTTAAACTTAATAAAAAACGTAAAGTGACAATTTCTTTTTCGTTTCGTGTTTTGAGTATAGCAAATTAAGAAAAACGTTGCCACAGCATCGAACGACATATCGATTTTGATCGCGAAGTAAGTTCAGAATACGTATAGGCTTAAACGTTACTTCCACGTTCGGAATAGACATACTGCATCTAAATTTTTTAAACCGTTTTCTGAGATTAGCGTCCCCAATCATCCAGACATATAGACAAAATAAAAAACATTTTTTTCGGGTTCTCTTGCTTATATAAAGCCCAATATGTAGAAATTTGATACAATTAAAAGAATTGTAAAATTCTTCCCCTTTATGTTCAATCAAACTGTAAAGACTAAATGCAATCAATATAACTAGTAAATTGATTTTCTGATATTTAACAGGTTTTATGCATTTTAAGTAGATTAAATCTAGGTTACGTTGCAAGTTCATAGCAAGAATTTGAATATTAAAATATAAATTTACTTATTATACAGTAATCCCGCCGGTAGACACATTAAGTAATAAAAGTGTATGCTCAAGGGAAGCAGAAAAGGCAACAATTTACATAATATAATGCAAATAACAAAATGTCATTCTTATTTTTAGATCTGGCCTTTATAACGGAATAACAACATCAACGATATTAGCAATTTAAAGTAGAAAAAATATTATAGATGTCGCAGATCACGATAATTTAACGATAATTAGTAACTCAATTGATATCATTGTAATAGTGGGGTGTGAACGCCGTGACGTATTGAGTCACGTGATCGGAATCGTTTGGAGGGGCACCGGAGACATTTTAAATATCCGAGAGCATCGAGACGAGAGGATTATTCATAACCGGTGGTTCACGCAACTTTGATAATTGTATACCTACTAAGTAATTTGTGATTACCTACATTTAATACAAGTAATTGTGATATTGTGTGTGTGTGGTTTAATTGCCTAGACCTACGCTTCGCATCCTGTACCAGAAGACTCCATCAAGAACGAACAAGCCACTTATCTACCTCCTATCTCCGACATAGATAACATTTTTTAAGAGACTTGACTAGAATATGTGTACAAAGTTCTTAACCCGGATTGCGGTACCGGTGTTGACTTGTAGAAATGGTGATGTAAGGAAAAATAGCTACATATCTTCTCAATCGGTGCCTCTACCTTCTTTTTTGGTAGATTTTCACTGAGTGTGAGTATTGACATTCGAGGAAACGTTCATTATCAGTGGTATAATGTCAATAATTAAGACTTAGAATATCATTAAATTGTACCTTTTTTTTGTAAACGTTACTTATGCAGTCTCTTTATTCAATATTTACAATAAAGATTTCAGAAATTAAATATGTGTTATGAAATCAAATTTAAAGTCATTTTTTTTATTTCAATTGTTAACTTGTAAAAATTAATGTCTTATTTCTAAAAGAATATTGTTTATTTTATAGATAGAAATGTAATAAATATTCTAAAAATAAGTTGTGAATACTGTTAAATATTTAGTATTGTTATATTATGAAATTGAACAAATTACAATAACAATTTTTATTATTTAATGTATTATAAAATATGCTAAGGTTTTGTTAATTTCTTGGAGAATGTTTAAAATTTTAGTAGTTCTAGTTTGACTTCCGGAAATAGTATAAAATGTCATTCTATTTTGCCATTGGAGGATTTTTTTAAATTAGAACTTGTAACGAAATGGTAAGATCAGTATAAATCGCCCATAATTTGTATGCGTAGGTCATTATTTTCCAATATGACGGTTTCAAGTTCATTTTGTGTACTGCAGAGTTCCGACTGGAGTAGTTCTATGGATTCCTTCGACTCCTGGAGATAAACTTGGTTCTCAAAAGTATCGCCAACGCTTCGCGATAATGCCTGTTCGGTAGGACTAGGCGTTCTAGACATATCTAATGTTGTCACTACACTGCTCTCGCGTAGTGTGGTGAAAGGAGTGGACGAAATTATGATTTCTGGCGATACCACCTTTTTTTATTAGAAGGAATTTGCTTCTTTCTCATTGTGACATAAGAAGAAGAAGCCTCAGTGGTTGCCTGTCTGGGATTTATTGCTTTTTGTTTACACAATTTGCATGTCCAGTTCTTGCCCTCGTCTACATTCATTAACTTATTTACAATACAACCGCAATCGTAGATACACTTACATACGGAACATGAAGTAGCATTCTCCAATTCTATTTGCTTTTTGCACGTGAGACATGTAACTAGTGGCGCCATCTTATTTGACATTTTAGCATTAGAAGACATCTTTAGTTGTAATGTTAACGACACGCAAGTTCGGTTTATTTGCCAGTTGCTCCGTCGTTTGTATGTTGATAACAAACAAAACAAAAATGAAAGAAAATAAAATAAAAGTGCAAAAAGTCAATCTCAGGAAGTAGGGTTCGAACTCACAGTCTCGTCGCTACCACCCGAACACCCCACTAAACACGCCACACTGACTGCACGTAAAGTGTTGAAATAGTGACTCTACTGCTAGTGCTAGAGTACATCGGAACTTCTAGCCAGGTGTTGTAACCATATAAGGTAATCTTTGGGGTCTCGCGCGACGTACTAACTGGGTCACTTGGTTGATGAGTCACTGTTGATATTTGTGCAAATCACGGGTCGAATTTAGTTTTTTGTTGATAACTTTTTTAGTTTTTAATATTTCACTGCACTTTTTTACAATATCAATCCATGGGTTATTGTGCACAGGTGAGTATAAATTTCATAGCAAACAAAGACAAAAATACCACTATTCAAAATATTTATGTACGGAGCGAACGAATGGCCTATGCTCTCGCGGTGAAGGTAAATTTAAACCAAGGAGATGAATTATTATGAGGCTTGGAAGCAATTGTTGAAGCGATACAATAACAAGAGATATAATGCAAATGAGATTATGAAGCGTCTTTTCTCTCAGAAATCCATAAGTACTGATTCAGCTGCTGCTATCAAACATCTCCTTGATACTACAACGTCTGCTCTAAAATCTCTTAACAATTTGGGCGTGAGGACAGACAGTTGGGATCTTATTATCAACCATTTAGTTTTGTCTAAGTTAGACCAAGAATCACGTAAACAATGGGAAGTACACATCTGTCAATCAACTGACGATAGTACAGAGGAGTTGCCCACCTGGAAACAACTTACCAAATTTTTAGAGACCAGATTTCGAACATTAGAGATGATAGATATTAGTAAACAAAATTTTAGATCAGTGAGTAATGCAGCTTTAACAAAACCTGCTTCTAACCATAAATCTTTTCATTCCACTATTCATGGTGAGACTAAGGGGAAAAATAGTAATGCTTGCGTGATGTGTAACGGAGAGCACAAACTATACCAATGTAAACAATTCGTGAGTCAGTCTCCTCAAGAGAGATTCGAGTATGTACAATCCCAGAGACTGTGCTTCAATTGTTTAGCTTCAAACCATCCTGTGAAGCAATGTCGTTTACCCATCAGCTGTCGACGATGTGGCAAGCGACATCATTCATTACTGCACTTCGAGAGAGTACAAAATCAAGTACACACTGAGAAAGAGAATGAGAATAATCCTAATCACGTGCATAATGATGAGCAAGCTGAGATTAAAATGGCAACCCACTTTGCTAAAGAGCATCAACAACTAGAGGTGTTACTAGCAACAGCTATGGCTAAGGCTAAATCAACGAGTGGTCAATCCCAAACCATCCGAGCTTTAATCGACCAAGGTTCTGAGGCATCTTTTGTGACTGAAGCAGTGGTGCAATCCTTGGGTCTTAAACGAGTAAATGTGAATGGAGTGATATCTGGAGTAGGCGATGGAGAAACACGTACTAAGAATATGGTATCATTCACATTACAATCCTTGCATAATTCACAATTCTCTGTACAAGTTAATGCCTTTGTGTTGAGTACTTTGACATCCTTCTTACCGAGCAACAATACGTCTAGAATCGATTGGCCAGATCTCAAGAAATTAACACTGGCTGATCCACAATTTGGGCTTCCTAGTCGTATTGATTTGATATTGGGCGTTGACATATTGAGTGAAATTCTCCTAGAGGGTCTTAAGAAATACCCAGCAAACAACGGTCTTATTGCACAAAATACGCAACTAGGTTGGATTTTGTCTGGCAGAGTGAGTAAGACTAATTCATTAAATCATAGAGTGATAAATCTACATTTACATGTGAAGGAGGATCAGATATTAAAGAAGTTTTGGGAGATAGAGAGAGAACCAGAGAGAATTGAAAAGAGATTGACAGAACAAGAGAGGATGTGTTCAGAGTTTTATGAGAGAACTACTGAGAGAGATGAAGGAGGCCGTTATGTGGTCCGACTACCATTCAAAGACGATGATCCATCATGTCTTTACGGAAATACGAGAGAGATATCGCAACGTAGATTTAAGCTACTAGAGAAGAGACTTTTGAAAAACCAAACCTTGAGAGTCGAGTATACGAAAGTGATTGATGACTACGTTGACCAAAATCATATGATTCAACTTACGAGTATAGCAGATTTAACTAATCCTAACACTGTATACCTTCCTCATCATGCAGTTGTGAGAGAGGATAAAGAAACCACAAAGGTCAGACCCGTGTTCGATGCATCTTGTAAAGGATCTAATAATGTGTCACTTAACGACTCTTTTCTTGTTGGTCCCAAACTACAACAAGACTTACGTCATATCTTGATGAGATGGAGATGCCATCAATGTTGCATTGTTTCTGACTTGGTCCAGATGTATAGACAAATTTGTGTGCATGATGGAGATACAGATTTTTTGAGAATTTTATGGAGATCCGACCCTGACAAGCGTATCGATCACTACAAAATGTTAAGACTGACGTTTGGTACGGCGTGTGCACCGTATTTGGCTGTGAAATGTCTGCAACAGTTAGCAAAGGATGAGCAATCTAAATATCCTATTGCGTCTGAAATTACTTTGAGAGATTTCTATATGGACGATCTTTTAACTGGGTGTGATACAGAGGAAGAAACACTGGAGATATTCGAGCAGATGAACAACTTAATGAGTGCTGGAGGATTTAGATTGCAAAAGTGGTGTACAAATAGCGAGAAATTACTTAAACACATTAAGAGTGAGAGTCAAAAGTCAGATCAACAGTTCTGGGTATTTGTTGGAATAAAGAGTCCGACACATTGAGTATTTGATAAAACTACCTGAGATGAGCGAGAAGTTTTCTAAACGACAAGTTTTATCTGATATTGCTAGATTATACGATCCTATGGGATGGATTGCGCCCGTTATTATCACTGCAAAAATTTTTATGCAGAAACTGTGGAAATCAGGTCTAAATTGGGACGATGAACTTACGCCAGATCTATCAAAAGAGTGGATTAGCTTTAGAAAAGATTTAGTCAATGTGGAACAAGTTGTTATACCAAGATGGTTGAGGAGTAATCGAGAGAGTAATGTAGAATTACACGCATTTGCCGATGCGTCCCAAGCTGCGTATGCCGCAAATGTGTATATAAAAACTGTAGACGAGAGTGGTGCTGTTAATGTACATCTAGTGACTGCGAAGACGAAAGTTACACCGATAGAGAAGGAAGTGAGCATTCCAATATTGGAGTTATGCGCTGCGTTGTTGGCGGCCCAACTGTTGAATGAGGTGTCACAGGTACTAGGAGTACCCAAGGAGAAGTTCTATGCATGGTCTGATTCAACAGTGGTCTTGGCGTGGTTGAGAGGTGAACCCAGTCGTTGGACAACTTTCGTCAGTAATCGTGTGTGTGAGATTTTAACCGTATTTGACAAAGACCAATGGAGACATGTAAACACTACTCAAAATCCTGCCGATTGTGCATCAAGAGGCATAACTGCTTGCGAGTTGAAGAGTTACAAATTGTGGTGGCAAGGTCCAGAGTGGCTTCAACATGACGAGTACGAGTCAACCTGCAATCTTACTGAGTTTGCAACTGATCAAGAACAAAGATCTATTAGAGTCTTAACTGCTAAAATTCAACCAAAAGAGCCGTTTATTTGGAACAAATATTCTAAATTACAGAAGTTACTGAGAGTTATTGCATATTGCAGAAGATTTCTACTGACAAGAATAGCTAAAGAGTCAAGACAAATTCCAAAAACCTTAATGCCAAATGAGTTAGAGAAAAGTTTAGAGATTTGTGTGAAGGACACGCAGAATTTATATTTTATGGAAGAAATCAAGCAGTTAAAATCCAAAGAAATGGTTTCAAAATCCAGCAAGTTACACAGTTTTTGCCCTATTTTGGATAAAATGGGGATTCTAAGAGTAGGCGGAAGAATCGAGCATGCACAAGAGCCGTTTAACAAGAAGCATCCTATAATCATGCCTGGTGAAAGTCATCTCACCAAGTTGTTAGTTCTAGACGCTCACATAAAGACACTGCATGGAGGTCCGCAGCTAATGTTAAATTATTTGAGGTCAAAGTTTTGGATTTTGAGAGCACGTGAAAAGGTTAAGAAATGCTACAAGGAGTGTGTTACCCGTACAAGATATTCGCACAGAAAGAACAACCCGTTCATGGGTCAGCTTCCAGCTGTGAGAATAAAGCCGACAAAACCCTTCAAATCAAGTGGAGTTGATTTCACTGGACATATAAATATCAGATTTTCACCTGGTAGAGGATCGAAATCTTATAAAGGTTACATTTGTGTATTTATTTGTATGTCCACTCGAGCAATACACCTGGAAGCAGTATCGAGTCTATTGAGCGAAGGATTTATAGCAGCATTTCGGAGATTTGTGTCAAGGAGAGGCCATTGTGAAGATCTTTACAGCGACAATGGCACCAATTTTGTTGGAGCCGATAGAGAGTTGAGAGACATGTCTAAGCGAGCCAAATCTAATCTACCCGACGAAATTGGTGAAATGCTTGCGAATGAAGGCACCACGTGGCATTTTATACCTCCTCAAGCGCCAAATTTCGGTGGGTTGTGGGAGGCAGGAGTACGCTCAACTAAAACGCACCTCAAGAGAGTCATCGGAGATTCTGCGCTTACATATGAAGAGCTTTCAACGGTTTTGACGCAAATAGAGGCGTGCCTGAATTCACGCCCTATATCTCAACTTAACGACAACCCTGATGATCCATTGCCACTAACCCCAGGCCATTTTCTCGTAGGAGAACCGATTATTGTGATACCTGATGAAGATTATTCAAAGGCAAACCTTACAAGCCTACAGAGATGGAAATACACACAGAAGATGGTGACTGATTTTTGGAGAAAATGGTCAGATGAGTATTTAGTGACATTAAACCAGAGATTCAAATGGACTGAGAAGAGATCGGAGCCTGAGATGGATGACATAGTAATTATTAAAGACCGTAACCTGCCCCCTGCAAAATGGTTACTGGGCAAAATTATTGAGAAACATACCGGACTAGACAAGATAACTCGTGTTGTCACGATTAAAACCAAGAATGGTATTTGCAAAAGAGCATACCAAAGACTGATACTTTTAAGTGATTTATATATTTTTTGTTTTGTTATTTATTGTTATTTAAACTATGTTTGTTTGTATCCTTTAGAGTCAATGTAGCATGGTGGGCGGCCATCTGTCATAAGAGTTTATTTTTTTTTATAGTTTGTGAAAGAACAAGTTCTTTGGTGGGCGGAATGTCTAATAATAATAATTATGATTGTTCCAACTTTATATTCTGCGTTCTTTTCATTACCAATTTTATTAACATGTATAGCTTAGTTCAAGTATTTCTCAAGAGGTTGCGCCACTAGTACACTATAACACGCTGATGATATTTTTGTCCAAGTAGCTTATGGATGCATTGACTTGTAATTAAAGTTTGTTCGACAACGAGGTATAGTTTCATTCCATCTGCGAGCTGACAATTTCAAAAAAATAATGATTAAATAACCCCCGATACTAAAAGACGTCTAAAAAGGATAATAATATTATTATGTACTTATTGAAGTCGTTGTGTTGGGGGAGCATTGTACGTATGCTGATGATAGTGTCTATTTTACAAAATTTTCGGAGCTAATGAATGAGCATTTTGACTATACAATAATATCAAAATATTGCTATTTCGTTTGCCTTGATAAATTTACTTGCATTTTGAATTCTTTCTTTACTTAGCGGTGGGGGGTTTTTATATATTTTTTCATTTCTAATAACGTTACTTCTTAAAGAGTTTACTACAATGTAATAGGTATATCAAAAACCTTTGCAACCACAGCAACGCGTGGCGGGTCTGCTAGTAATTACATATATAATTTCTTTAAATTTTTAGTTATAGCAGGGGAGCCCACGATTCTAAATGGGGATTTACTCGAGTGTCATAGAGACCTATAAGGTTACGAAACTTAGATGATAAAAAGAAAAAAATGTTATATTGTTATTAATGTGTAATTTCATCGGTGGGGGAGAATAAAGGCATAGCGCAGCTGCATACATTGAACTTTATCGACGAAGTTTTATTATTAAGGCTTATGAAAATCGTCAGATTTAATATTTTTCGTTATCCTTGAATTAAAATCTTGAAATAAAAAAAAATTAGCTACCCTCGAGAATGTCAAGATGACGTTTTTTTACAAGTTTGTAGCCCTCCCCCTTCTTTACGTAACTCTTAAACTGTCGGATTAGTAGAATGTAGACTTTTTAACATGTAATTAATTAACCCCCCACTTCTTTATCTGACGCGCTCAAGAATTTCTGATGATATTTTTTTTGTTTATTAATCTGATCCCCTATATCTGATCCGCGGCCATGTATAGGAAGCTCATATTTGTTGGTATCTCAACTGGGTATCACGAGTCTCCTGTAACTCTATCAGACGCGCTCGAGTGAGTCCCCAAATTCACTCTTGGGCTCCTCTACTATTAATATCGTTGAATTTTTCTTAATATTTAATTTAGTACAATTATAAAATAACATTTCAATGATTACTATAGAAATGACTTAAAAATTTAAAATCCTTGACCTTTGGTCCGCTTTAGTCTCTTCAGGTGTGTAATTTTTAGGTTATTTCTTATCTTGATAACATTTTCTGAGAGGATCCTCCAACATTTCTGCTTACAAGCATATTTTGAATCAAAGCGAAGTAGTCTCAATTGTTGAGGCAAAGAAATAAAGGCATTTTTATATTATACTTACACCGAATTTTCAAAAAGGTGTACTTATAAGTTCAATTAATTTTAAATGGGCTTCTTAAATTACACAAAAATAGTCTTATATGATATACTAATAAATAACACTGTTCAGGGGAAGAATAAATTTTATTAGAAGGAAATACTTTCATAGTTCTTATTAAATAACTTGACCATCACTGGAAGCTTTATTTGAAAGAAGCATTTCCGTTTCCGTCAATATTTAAACATTTTTCGTACCTTTTATCACTTTATTCTCGGTTTGTGGCGTTCAGTTTTCCGTCAAGACAACTGGTGATAATCAATTGCTGCCAAATGCGATCGTTAAAAGAAATAGTGTAATAACAAGTGAAATCAGTTATATAAATATACATACAGTATCAGATATCGGTGTCTGAATACGATTTATTACTACTCGAATAGGTAAGTGATCATTATTTGAACGCTTTTCCGTCCGAATTTTCTATAGAATTAAAAATCAGATATTAATTTTTTTTCATTTATGAATAAAAATGTGTTACATAAAATATTTTTACAATTAGTATTTCCCCTCAAAGTTTATTCTTAAATACTTATTAACAATTAGTATTTACTCTCAGAATTTATTGTTAAACAGTTATAAACAATTAGTATTTACCCTCAGTATTAATTCTTTAACAAATAAATTTGATTGGTATTGGTATTAAGAAAGATTGTAAATGTACAATTTGAAATAATCTATCTATACAAATAATAAAATTGTCACTGATTCATTTCTGTACATGGAAAATATTAAAAAAAATATATCATAGGAGGCCTTTATAAGAGCAAGAGAACCCAAAACAATGATTATTCAGTTTGTATGTTTGTGCACGCTAATCTCAGAAACGGCTGAACCAATTTAAATGCGGTTTTCAGGAATATATTTTCACAAGTCTTCACTTAACATTTAGTGTTTATTTCATATAAAATAAACACTAAATGTTAAATGCGGTGCAAAAATTTACGCTAAAAATATCACGCTACAGTTTTCACTTTAAATATAGTCTTAGGATATTGTTTTAATAAATTGCCTATAAGTTCTTGGGAGTACTCGGGTTTTGTTACCTTGGCTTTATCGACCAAGAAACAAAGATCCTTACGAGTCTCGGAACATTTTATGATGTATAAATTATTGCTACACCAATATATAAATTATTTGCAAAAGATCATTAAAAAGTGTTGTTCAATGTAATAAGAAAAAGACAATGGTGGCGTATTGTGCAAATTTTAACATTCAAACCAAGAAGACGGTGCTGCAGTGGTGCCGCCTGGTGAAGCAAATGGGAACTCACTGGAGGAGTCAAGTTTACATTTTTTTTTGTCTGGCTATGCTGTTAGCCCTGTTAGCTATTACAGCGTCACCGGGGGAGCGGGTGGGTCAGGAGACCCGCCCTTAAAAGGGGGGGCCAGATGGGCCCCCATGGGGAACGACTTCCCGAGGGCGTCTCAGATTGAGACACAGACCTCGGCTCGGGGCGTCGTTAGTCAGGAGGGAAGCTAAGGAAATTTGGACACTAGCGTCCTCCGACGGCAGAATGAACGGAGCAACGGAGCACTTACTCAGTTGGGACCTCGTCTATACCGGTATAGACGGTGTGTGTCTATATGTTGTGTGGTGTCACTTATGCCTACGCGTACACGTTATTACCTACTGTGAACGCGTCGTCGGGGTCAACGAGTACCGACTTGGGTCTTCTTTTTCTGACTAAAGTAGTCTTACGTGGTCTATACTCTGCGGCGTCAGCCACCAGTGAATTCGGGTGTCGCTCAACAGGTTTAAAGTACTTTTGGGAAAACCCCTTGAAGTACTGAGCGATGGTCGGAAGGTCTTATCTTATCTTATTTTACTATGGGGCAATGCTGCCGAAATTAATTCTATATTTATTTTACAAAAACGAGCTATACGGGGCATTTGTAACTTAAAAGCTAGAGACTCTCTAAGAGAAGTTTTTAAATAAATCGGTATTCTTACGGTCGCTTCTCAATAAATTTTTAATAACTTACTATATATACGCCAAAATTTAAAAACAACAAACAGCGACAGACATACTATCAATACAAGAAATAAAAATAGGCTCGTAACGCCTAAATTTCGACTTCAAAAAGTTAACAAATCCTCCATGGGCTTGAGTATACGCATATATAATAAGGTTCTACAAGATATCTTAGATCTTCCTTTTCTTGGTTTCAAATCTAAAATTAAAGGTATATTATTAAATAAATCTTACTATAACATTCAAGAGTTTTTGGTTGATCGAAATGTGTGGAACTTGGGTCATTGACTCATTTGTAAGGTTGATGTTATAATGTATAAGTCAAACATTGTTTAATTTCATATAAAAAGAGCAACTGTTGAGTTTCTGGCCAGCTCTTCTCAGCAGAACAGCATTCCGAGCTGGTGGTAGCTTACTCACAGACTGACTATACTGACCAATTTAATGTAATTGACGATTCAAAAGTGCGTGTAAATGCCTACTTGAATAGAGAAATTTAATTTTGAATTTCTTTACAGTGTAAAGTATAAAAATATTGTACCTAAAGTAGGTACAATATTTTTATTTGTCACGTTAACTGCGAAAGAAATTATATTTATATCACAGTTAACATTTAGAGAAGTGAAAAAAAGGGGTTTTGTAAAATTATAATTTTATGGTATCGGTAAAAGTTAATTTATTCAAATTAAATCATTAAATATTTAGTTTCATAGAAATAGTTTAGTGCCAAAATATATCTTCTTGGTATGTACGTAAATATATATATGTGTGGTATGTATTATTATTTAAATAATCGAGAATTAATGCGTCCTTTTATTTGCCTGACGTTTCGACCTGGTTGCACCGGCCATGGTCACAGGCTGATTCAGCATGTTTTCCCCGATTTTTTTAAATAATTATATACAATGAAACGCGATAATTTAAAAGTTAGTATGTAAGTTGGGTGTGCATGTTAAAAAAGTTTATACAAGCAGTGTTTCATCTAATTTATGAGGGAAAAAACCTAAAAGCCGCAGAAACATAACTAAGCAGCACACCTAAAAAAATAAAAAAACATGCATGTCTAGACAATCATTTTTTTGATGACTTACAACAATTATCTATAGTCAGTTAGTAGTATAGTTGTAAATAAAGCCGATATATCGAAATATCGATATTCATGTTTTTTGAAAAACCCCCATATTGATATATTTAAAAATATCGATATATCGAAAACCGATGTATTTTAAAATATTAACAAAACTATAAATGAGTCATTTATTCAATAAAAGAAAAAAAAATCTTAACGGACACCACACTCAAAAAGCGTAACTTGAATTAAAATAATAAAGTGATGGCTGGCTCTTGTGTTATGCTCGTGAACGGGTGCTGCTTGCGGTGACTGGTTGTGTGGCAGGCCGAAGATTTATATATATTTACTGTTATTATTATTTAATTTTCGTTGCCTGAAATCATTGGGCTTCTTTTCCGATTGATTGCGACGGTTCTAGTTGTTCCAAAATTGCATTTAAGTTTATAAAATAAATAAAATTGACTCATTTGCAGGGTTGATGTTATAATTTATAAGTCAAACATTGTTAAATTTTATTTAAAAAGAGCAACTGTTGAGTTTCTGGCCAGCTCTTCTCAGCAGAACAGCATTCCGAGCTGGTGGTAGCTTACTCACAGACTGACTATACTGACCAATTTAATGTAATTGACGATTCAAAAGTGCGTGTAAATGCCTACTTGAATAAAGATATTTTGAATTTTGAATTTTGAATTTTTTAAAAAAAAATTCTGCATAAATAAATAAATAATTATAATTACATTCGTTAATAAAAAATGCTATGCAATAGTTTTACCGCGGCAGTCTCCGAGTGCCACACGTCTTTTTTATTGTCTTTTTTATCATAAGATAGTGTTTAAATATTGGTTTTGTTGTCATATATTTTATCTTTGCAGTGTCTGGCATAAATAAAGTTTTGGAATTTGTATTTGAATTTAATACAAATAATACTACTTTAGATGGCGTTCAGAGGTTACATTACTTAAAGACTCAAGTAAAAAGAGAAGCGGAGCAAATAATAAAGCAAATTCCAGTTACATATTTATTATTATATTATAATAATAATAAGCAGTATATGTCAAATGTTATTTTGAAGCGTTTGTTTGCGCAACGCACGTCTGTGGAATCTCCTCACGCTCTTACTTACTTCTGTGTTACTATGTAAATTTAGTTAGTAAGCCTTTAAATAAATAAATAAATAAGATTTTCTGGTTGATCGAAATGTGTGGAACTTGGGTTATGGATTTATTTGCAAGGTTGATCCTTTGATTTATGAGTCAAACATTATTCTGTTTTATGAGCAACTAAAAATTTAAAAAAAATTAATTTAAAAATTTAAAAAACCCCCGATACAGAAAGACCTCTAAAAAGAGTAAAAATAATATTTTTATGTACTTATTGAACTCGTTGCGTCGACAGACCGTTGTACGTTCGTTGATAGTGTATATATTACGAAGTTAATCATTGAGGACTTAGACTATACGATTTGATATCGTAATTTCTTTATTTGCCTTGTTAACTTACTTGCATTTTAATTTCTTCCTTTATTAAACGGTCCCCCGACGCAACGAGTTCAATAAGTACATAAAAATATTATTTTTACTCTTTTTAGAGGTCTTTCTGTATCGGGGGTTTTTTAAATTTTTAATTTAATTTTTTTTTCTGCTTTTTAAACTTATGTTACTAATTTCTGAATTGTACTAAATGAACCTAAAAAAATTCAATTTTTTAAGTAGGAAAGATTTGTTTGTTTCTTTGAATTGAATAGGCTTCGAAACTACGGGTCCAATTTTTATAAAAATCTTTTTGCATTAGAATCCTATATTATGATGTACATTGGTTATATTTATTAAGAGAAATATATATTATATTTAATAAAATAAGGATCCACGTGAAAGTTTCGACAATGTAATAAATTATAAATGTATTAAGTAACATGATTCAAGACTTTTTCATATGGGTAGGTAGGTAGGTTTCATATATACGAATATTAATAAATATAAACATTTATAATTAAAATGATTTACAATCACTAATAACACTGTGATGAAGGGATTTTTATTATCACTAGCTGTTGCCCGTGATTCTTTATGACTACGATCATATGCCATATAAATATATTTTTTATAGTCTACGTGGACGCAGTCACGGGCAACAGCTATCCCTAATAAAGTACTTTACCTCAGTACGTAAGTGTAAAAACCTTTTAGCCTTCATCCTTTTGGCGACACCGCTAGGAACAGCTAATTATTGCATAAGAACCTCTTCCCAGTACGAATAAAACGTCAATATCTTAAAGACGACTATTTTTATTTCAATCAAACATGAATAAGAAAAATCTCGACAACCATAGCTTTCGATTAAAAAAAACCGCATTCAAATCCGTCCACGCGTTTGGCCGCAAACAGCTAATTATTGCATAAGAACCTCTCCCGCGCACGAATAAAACGTCAATATCTTGAAGACGACTATTTCTATTTCAATCAAACATAGATAAGAAACATTTTGACGAGCATAGCTTTCCATTAAACAAAATTGCATTCAAATCCGTCCACGCGTTTAGCCGCAAAAAGCTAATTATTGCATAAGAACCTCTCCCCCGCACGAATAAAACGTTAATATCTTAGAGACGACTATTACTATTTCAATCAAACATAGATAAGAAACATCTTGACGAGCATAGCTTTCCATTAAACAAAATTGCATTCAAATCCGTCCACGCGTTTGGCCGCAAAAAGCTAATTATTGCATAAGAACCTCTCACCCGCACGAATAAAACGTTAATATCTTAGAGACGACTATTACTATTTCAATCAAACATAGATAAGAAACATCTTGACGAGCATAGCTTCCCATTTAACAAAATTGCATTCAAATCCGTCCACGCGTTTGGCCGCAAAAAGCTAATTATTGCATAAGAACCTCTCCCCCGCACGAATAAAACGTTAATATCTTAGAGACGACTATTACTATTTCAATCAAACATAGATAAGAAACATCTTGACGAGCATAGCTTTCCATTAAACAAAATTGCATTCAAATCCGTCCACGCGTTTGGCCGCAAAAAACTAATTATTGCATAAGAACCTCTCACCCGCACGAATAAAACGTCAATATCTTAGAGACGACTATTACTATTTCAATCAAACATGAATAAGAACCATTTCGACGAGCATAGCTTTCGATTAAAAAAAACCGCATTCAAATCCGTCCACGCGTTTGGCCGGAAATTTGCCACAGACAGATACACAGATACACAGATACACAGATACACAGATCGACAGGTCAAACTTATAACACCCCTCTTTTTAGTCGGGGGTTAAAAACTTAAAAGAGCAACTGTTGAGGTTCTGGCCAGCTATTCTCAACAGAACAGCATTCCGAGCTGGCAGTAGTAGTAGTTTTCGGACTGACTATACTGACAACAATGACAACAAAACAGCTTACAAATAATTATAATCTAAGCAAGTGCATTATGTTGTCGAACAAGGTCAGGCGAACCATTTGTAATGCAGATACGAGTACATTCTTATAATCGTATAGTGATGTGACCTATACATATTTAAAGGAAAAATACGCTACATTCATACTAAGCGGCGTTAAGATTAGCTAATTAATTAGCTTTTAAAATTATGTATCCAAAGATAATACTTTCCGCTAGGCGACTGCAGATAGTTGGGAGCCATATTTGGGGGTCAGCCGCCCACTAAAGCCTGCCCCACTAGCTGTGAAAATGAGTGAAATGTGTGGAACTTGGGTCTTTAACTCATTTGCAGGGTTGATGTTATAATGTATAAGTCAAACATTGTTAAATTTCTTTTAAAAAGAGCAACTGTAGCTGGTGGTAGCTTACTCACAGACTAACTATACTGACCAATTTAATGTAATTGAAGATTCAAAAGTGCGTATAAATGTCTACTTGAATTTCTAAAACTTATGAGTGTGGTATGTAAACGGTTCTTATAAGTAGATAATACAGAGTAATATAGATTAGATAGATGTAACATGATTTGATAATAACTTCACAACTGATAGCCTGTGTCGTGTGAACGCTTGTCTTATAAGTCATAAATATTAAAACTCCACAAAATGCGGTGTTTTACGTCAGTGAGATTTCTTTTCTACCTACTTGCCTCTTTAATGTTTTCATTTTTTATATATTTTTCTCTAAAACAAGTTAAAATAACAAGTGAAACTTTATTGAATAATGAAATAGAACATATTAAAATTTTCGAAAAAATAAAAACAACTTCAGAATTGAAATATATTTTGCAATGGACGTCTTCAAAAAATGTTCCTTTTGTGTACATGGGTATCGGTCAACAAGGTTTTATTGACAGGAATTGTACATATACAAATTGTTTTATCACTTCGGACAGGTCGTACCTCGGTGATTTACAAAAGTTTGATGTTATAGCCTTTGCTGGACCAGAGGTAGTCCGTTACACTAAGGAAAATTTACCTAAAACAAGGTCTCCGCACCAGAAATATGTATTTGCAAGTATTGAATCTTCCGATTATTACCCATTGTGTTCAGATCATCTAAATGATTTCTTTAACTGGACTTGGACTTTTAAAACTAATTCAGATGCCAGATGGGGCTATCTGGCCATTCGTGATTCAAACGGTATCCTTATAGGACCAAATTCAATTATGCATTGGATGAAGCTTGAAGATATGAAGCCTGTTAGTCATGAACTAAAAGAAAAGCTGAAAAATAAAAAAATAGCTGTTGCATGGTTTGTGTCAAATTGTTATTCAAGAAGTAAAAGAGAGATATTTGTTAAGGAACTACAAAATGAGTTGAAAAAATATAATTTAAACGTTGATGTCTACGGTAGTTGTGGTCCCTTAAAATGTTCCACGAAAAATCATGACACGTGTTTAAAAATGCTCGAAAAGGATTACTATTTTTATTTATCATTCGAAAATTCATTTACTGAGGACTATGTGACTGAAAAATTATTAAATGCCTTACTACATAATACAGTTCCAATAGTTTTCGGGGCTGCTAACTATACAAGGTAATTTTTAGTAAACATTAAATATCAGCCTTCGAAATAAATGCTAGTTAAGATATTAACCATAACTTCAATGTCACGTATTCTCCTGTTTCATACATTTCAATGTGCAGATATTATGTTATAGTTATGAATACCTATTGTCCATATTTTAGGTATGAAAGCGCCTTTAAAGTTTTATATTTACAATAAGTAAACTTTATCATTAATTTAAGTCAATATCATATTTACACTTCCTCATTATATTTAACACAAATAATATTTAACTTTATACAGTTTAGTCTTAAATATATAAGAAAAATAAATTTCTTTTTGATTACAGGTTTATGCCCGATGGGATATATTTAAATGCAAGAGAGTTGGGTGCTCAAAGATTAGCTGAAAAAATTCATGAATTAGTTCTTAATCCCGAGAAATATGCTGATTACTTTAGGTGGCAAAATCATTATTCCTATCATGAAAGAGGTGAACATATTGAAACTGATGATTATTGCGGTTTTTGTACAATACTTAATAATAAAGATTTGGTAAAAAAAATTTCTAGGTACGAAGACATGAAGTCATGGTGGAATCCACCAAATCGGTGTTGAAAGATGTCAATTATAATGTCCAACCACAATCACATAATTCCATACTATTTCTATTTGTTCTGTGTATCTGTGTCTGTCTGTGGCATCGTAACAGCCATATGCGTGGACGGATTTGATTACGGTTTTTTATTATCGAAAATCTGGTTCATCAAGATGTTTCTCAGCTATGTTTCGTCGAAATAAAAGCAGTCCTTTCCAATATATCGAGGTTTTTATTGGTGATGGTGAAAGATTCTTATGCCATATTGATGTAAATTACTTAAACGAGTGAAAATTGGAGTGTTCGTACTTACATTTGGTATAATATAGAAACTAGCAAAAAAAATATTAAACGCAAAAAAATGTAAATTAAAAAACCCCCTTCAAAAAAGACCTCTGAAAAAGAATAAAAATAATATTGTTATGTAGGGACTAATTGAAGTCGTTGCGTCGGTTGGCCGGTAAATAAAGGAGCGAAATGTTAGTAATTGACCAAGGTAAAAACGGAATAACGATATCAAATTGTATAGTGTAAGTCCTTATTAATTAGTGCCGAAAACTTTGTGGAAGAGATACCAGATGCAACTGGCCCCTGTTACTACTTTAATTAAGTAAAAATTAATGTAATAATAATATCATACAACAATTTAAAATATATGTTTAATGTTAATATGTAATAAACTATGAGATATGGATATTTGGCTCATGAGTCATTTTGAAGAAAATATTTTATAATTTGCCGCACTTTTGACCGTTTTGTCACCATCTGTTGGCACACCTGGCTTTACAATACAACGCTTTAGACAGGGCAAAAATGTGAAAGTTTTTAAACTACTTATATTTAAATATTAATTCTTTATAGTACTTGTACTCAACAATACGATAACGACGATTACAGTCTATGCAAAGTCATGGGAATATGTAAGACTGAAATCTTTAAGAAGATCAATAAACTTAACAGTTAAAATTGATAAACCTGTAATTTACATGAGATATAATGGGATGTAGATATAAATTGTTTTAGAAGCATTTTTCTTAAGACCAGAGTTTTGTGATAATATTCGGATTCAAAAGGTTTTCAAGTTTTGTAATAGGTAAAGAATCACATAGAAAATATGTCACAACCGAAAATAATGTTTAGAATGTTATGTTAACATACATATATAACCATGTTAAGTTTATACGTTTTTCTTTTTATATATATATATTATTTATTAAACAAAATTTTCAAGAAATAATAAATATAAATATATTTTATCTTTTATCAGATATCGATATTATTAAACCGCTCTTATCGGTATGTCTGTTATCAGAGTGAGTAAACGGGTCAATGAATAATGTGTGTTAGTAACTCTTAAAATATTTTAGTCCTAATAAAACTACAAACACGTAAGAAGAAACTATATATTATGGTTTGAATAATGGACCTTTGTTATGTTACATTATCACATTTTTATAATTACATTCAAAAATACAAATTGTAAATTTATTTATGCAAAGCAAAGTAATGTTTACGACCATTGTAATTGAAAGGTAATAAAATATGATTATTGTTTATAAACATTTATAACCATGTTAAACTTACACAAATCTATATCTATACATATAATAAAATTGTCATGATCCATTTCTGTACATGGAAAATATTAAAAAAAAACATCAAAGGGGGCCTTTATAAAAGCAAGAGAGCCCAAAACAATGGTATTTAAGTTTGTCTGTTTGTCTGTATGTCTGTATGTTTGTGCACGCTAATCTCAGAAACGGCTTAACCTATTTGAATGCGGTTTTTAGGAACATATTATTACAGTCTTCACTTAACATTTTGTGTGTATTTCATTTAAATCGGTTAAGAAATAAAAAAGTTATGTCAATTTAGGTAATAGGTACCATGCAAATTTTATTATACACATGTAATAAATCTGTAGAGGAGTAGTCTTCGTACATTGAACATATTAAAAAAATATACCTGGATGTGAAGTGATAACTAACAGAATCCATTTTCAGCATTTTTATAATATTTGCCTGTTTATCTGTTTGTGTTTTAGTTGTGCATATAACACGAAATTCATAATTGGGGATCTTTATATCCAAGAGATTAAACGATTTAGATGCAGTTTTTGGGAATATTTTGTCATGGGATTCACTTTACATTTTGTTTTCTGTTAACAATCGGTTATCAAATAAAGAAGTTAATAATCTCTTATTTTCGTACCATTGCTACTAATTACCAGTGATTAATATAAAAAATATACATAAATATACTAATATACAGTAGTACACAGTAGTATACAGTACAAGAAAGTATTATTGTAAAACGAAAATTGAATTTAAGATCACAGCAGGGAACACTATTCTATTTCTTCTTATTACCTACTATTTACTTATGTACCAGATTTAGTAAAAAACTAACCCCTAACTTATTTTTCAGTATAAGATACTTGACTTTTAAATTTGAATTTTTTGATTAGAGTTTGTGTAAAAATGATTTGGCAATAATAATATTTTTTTTTATACATTTTGTAAAGCCGCTGGAAGACAGGTATTAACAAAAAATACATATAAAATAAAATACACAAAAAATACATATTAAATATATTTTATTTACATGTCTTATTAGGTAAACCATAAATGTGTGAAAGATATAAGATTGTTATAAAAATACTTAGGCATTTAAAATGGTTATGTACTGTTATATTGTTATTATGCGATATTTAATGATGTTTAAAGTTGTGAATATGACCAATTACCAGAAGCTTCTGTTGGCGCTTCTGTCAATGTTATTATGTTATAAATATGGCGATAAGCCTCTATTAAAGCTAATCTGTATTGGAAAACTGGCAAGATTAGTGGCTTTTATACTTTTATAGTGTTTATAATATATGTTATATCTTTTGTGAGTATTTCATCGTATTGAGTTATTGGTAATTGTGTCTACATAATTACACAGTAATAACTTTATTACTCTTTATTATACTTGTACCGGGAGTCATTTTGTAGTATTAAATAATATATTTGTTTAGTTATTTCCTTTTTTAAAGTTATCCAGATAATGCATTGATATATATTATCATTTTATAGTGTGAAGTAGTTTGATTAAATACCTTATACTATATTAATTTAGTGTTCTTTAATTGTAGAATCTCTTAATATCCAACACTCTTATTGTACTTCAAATTGTTGTTTATAATTTCTTTGTGTGATAATTTGTTTATCTGTTTGTTTTTGATAGCATCACGAAAAAACTACTACACCATTTTTGATGATAATTTAAGTAACATATATAATATATCCTTACCCTAACACCAAAACTGAATTGAGCTATAATGTTAATACAAAAAAACTACGGAGCTGATTGAAATTAAATTGTGTGTTGTGATAGTATGAATTATCAACTTTTTTATGCGGTGTGAAGTTTAATAAGATTATAGATATTTTGTTGGTCTAATTATTTGACTAAGAGCAAATTCAGTTAGTAATTGTAAAAAAACATATATTTGTACTAAATAAACAATAAACTGTGAAGAGCAACTTACAGTCGCAATTATATTAGCCATATTTCAAGTCCGTCGATAGTATTGCTTCTGAATGACAGGCTTAGCTGGGCTTTTGTGAGGAAAAATCAATGTGTTACCGAAGCGCAAGACAGAGGACCGCGTCGCTGTATTCATATTATTTAGAAAGACAGATATAATTATAATACTCATCAAGTTATTAATTGGTTTTTATGAGCCATTTAATATTGACAAGATTTCATATCTTGGATATGTTAACTTATCGTTTCCGATTACAATTACGATAAGTCTCTAGAAGTAGGTATATGATATCATAAAAAAGAGACAAATGTAACCAAAAATTCAAAATATATATATATATATATATATATATATATATATATATATATATATATATATATAAATGACGAGAGTTTCTCAGATGGCGCGGCAATAGGCCCGTCATCATTCTGGTTGGGTGGTAACGAGTCCATGACAGATAAACGCTATATCCAATTTACAATACACTTTAACTTAATAATATCAAAAGACAATCACTTTAGCATTCATTCATTAGTCACCAATATAAACAAATTTAACTGTAATCTGCATCTACGGGTAAACAGACCGTCTCGCGCTGGAGATGTTGTTCCTCTGCCCTCCCGTGTGGGAGTCTGCAGCTCTCCGTAGAGCGTTCGTCCATGTGATCTGTGACGTCACGGTGTCTACCGAGTGATCGCTATTACGACTGTCAAACAGTGACTTATGTCGCTGTATAATAATTTAAATGGTCAAGCAATAATAATTTAAATGGTAAATACATTGGAATTTACATGTTTTTGTTCATAAGTTTCAACAGTAGCGCCATCTACGCAATTAATTATGGAATGTTATTTAGTATTTTACTGTTAAATATTTTAAGATTTAGAAGCATAGGATATTTTAATATATTTTAACATAATTTTCTATCTTTTATTAATTATTAGAACTTATTATAAAGTATAAATAATAGCGTCTGTAAGTTGGTTATGAAATTGTAAATTACCTTCACCTAAATATTATAGTGTTAAAATGTTATAAAACTAATTGTAAGGGCTGCTCTAGCCCATTCTATAAGTAATGGTTGGATATTAAAAATTGAAGTGCAAGTACTGTGTATTACTGAAACAAGTCGACGTTAAATTTACTGTTTGGGCCCTCTCCGAGTGCTGCTGTAGTAACCTCAAGTGACAAAGAGTCGTAGATTTAAAATAATATTGCAGGTGCGTCAGTTTTTCTTAATACCCACGTATTGTCATCTGCTTAGCAGGCTGATGATCTAGCTGGTTATTCGGCAGCATGCTCAATATAGAATATTAATACCTTTGTAGATTGAAGTTAATAGCACTACTATTAAATTCTATTTATCATATATATCATGTTCACTATTAATCATATCCTGTTAAAGTTGAATCATATGCGAAATACAATAAGAATAAAAGTATACCTATGTCAGTCGTAAATTATTAAAATATAAAACCCAAATTAAAAAAGTCGAAAAGAAATAACGTTAGATATTTTATATATTTCTTTTTTTTCTTAAAGTAAAAGCTCTGCTAACATCATAAAACCATTTTCAAATCGTAATGATCCTTTTGTTAAAGATAGTAAGTAGTTCCTTATAGTGAAGGTACACAATATGAACGAATGAAGTATAATTTTAATTTATACAGAATAAAATGTGGACTTGTCTCTTATTAGAGAAATTAAATTACCAGAATATATTATAGATAGACTTAAATGAATATGACTCGGTAAATATTAAAATCTATAAATTTGGTAGGATTGGATCTAAATGATCTAAATGACATGAGCCTGTAGCAATAAGATGAATATCAATGTTTTTACCGTCGCAGTAGTCTTTGAACTCTTTACTTGCAAAGCACCGCCCTTGATCTGCGATTAGACGTGCAGGTGCTCCAAATAAAGCTGCACTCCCTTTAATGGCTTTGATGCTACTCTTGCTATCGATATTTTTTGTGTGGTACAAGAGCACAAATTTGGTAAACGCATCGATTAATACGAAAACGTCACTCTTGCCACTCAACTTACCAGTTGTGTCGATGTCCACGGTATGCAAAGGGATTGGCGTTTTTGGTATGGGATGGAGCTGCGCCTGTCCTTTACTAGAGCGTGACTTAGCAACCTTGCAGGTCACACAGTTGTTTACAAACTTACGTACATACCTACTCATGCCCTCAAATCAATAGTGGTTGTACAGCTTCTCCCATCTGAGGTGAATAATGGACTCATGAATGTTGTTGATGATAGACCAACGTATTGTCCGAGGAATGATAGGCAAACAGCTCGTTCGACAAATCGTCTGTACTTTACGATAAAAAACAACAGGTTTTACCTAATAAGTCTTGGCAACGTCCTCGTCGAGTTGTTCCTCATTCAAAGCACTGACAAGTTTCTGAATTTCTTCATCTCGCATATGCTCAGCTAGCAGCCAGTTATCAGAGAGTACAGTAATGTTCACTCTCTTTCGTTCGATTCTTCCGACTTGTTTCTGTGGCTCTTTAGGTAAAGGATTGTGAGAAAAGAAGTCTACATGTGCCGTTTGCTTACCAACTCGATATTTCACGTCAAAGTCAAATGACTGCAAGAACGCCCACCATTTATGAATTCTCGGAGTGAGGTCGACTTTATTTCGTGATGATTTTAGTGAATTACAGTCAGTCACAACTATGAACTTTCGATCATGTAAATAATGTCTAAAATGTCTTACCGCGTTGACAACAGCAAGCGTCTCCAACTCATAAGAGTGGTAGAAGGCCTTAGGCGATATTGTGTGTTTGCTAAAATAGGCAACTGGGCGAAGCTTACCGTCCGCAACCTGAAACAATATGGCACCGTAGCCCTTGGCGCTGGCGTCTGTATGGAGCTCTATTAAACATTGTGGATCAAAAATCATGAGCACTGGTTCATTTGTTAAAATTTCTATTACCTTCTGTCGCGCTTCTTCGCAATTATTCTTCCACTCAAAGGGGCACTTACCTGATGTCAGCTTGTAGAGCGGAGACATAATAAGAGAGAAGTTCGGTACAAACTGAGGAAAGATAGACGCCAAACATTGTTTTTAAATTAAAAGAAAACCCACCTTTAGTTAGAACTTCTAACACTTATTTTAGTCTCTACTGTGCTAGATATAATGGAGATATCATCAACATACACTACAACGTACATGTGTACAAAGTCACCTAAAGCCTTCATGATAGCTCGTTGAAAAACTGAGATCGCATTTCGCAAGCCAAAAGGCATTGTCAGAAATTCGTACTGTCCGTCAGGTGTAATAAATGCTGTAGGTTCGACGGAGTCCTCCTAAACCGGTATTAAGTGGAATCCGCTAGCGCAATCTAATTTCGTAAAATAATTCGATCCATAAAATCTCGAGATTTGATCTGATATTTACGGTAACGGATATCAGTCTGGCACAGTATTTGATTTTAACTCTCTGTAATCTATACACATACGATCCGCCCCATTTTATTTTTTAACCAAGATCGCGGGACTAGCAAACGGTGAACTACTCGGCCTTATTATTTTTGCGCACAATAGTTCATTGATCCTATCCTATCGCGCCTGACCTGTTCTTAATATAACCGGTAAGGATGCCTCTGAACTGTGCGACTTGGATCAATAAGCCTAATCTGTAAGCTCCCGGTATTTACACGACTAGTAGGAAAACCATTTATCAAAAAGTCGGAGTATGTTTGTAAAATATTAAGGTAAAAATACACGTTTTTCCTGTCTAATAAGATGTCAGTATCAACAGTGTCAAAATTAATCACGGTATGACTGTAATTTGATGAACACATATTCACTATAATATATCTAGACAACTGTCACTGAGACGTTGACATGTTTACATGAATACCGTTATTTAAAATTTCGCGGCCTAACATAATATTGTTGCGAAGGTATATGTCTGGCAAAACGTAAAATAGAATTTTAGTTGATAAGCCGTTAATTTCTACTTGACAAAATATCTGCATACTACAATAAACACTTCTATTGTCTATACTATACTAATGACACTACATTATTTACTCTTTTACCTCTAAATTTACAAGCTACACTTTCTTTAATTAAGGAACATTCAGCCTTCGATCAAAATCAAATTTGAAATACCTACCAGATTGTGTCAAAACACCTGATGGAGACTGACATTGGTCGACACGTCGCTCTGTTGATTTCGCGGAAGAACTGGCTCCACTGTTAGTGCAACGACTCGCAATACGACCGGCTGTACTGCACTTATAGCACACTATCAAGCTGCTGCTGGTCTGTTATCGATGTGCAGAAGTTGATAAATTGGACACACGACGATTTCCTGCTCACGACGATCTTTTTGTGACGATCAGCTTGTTTATATCCAAGTTTGCCACAATTGTGACATTTGATCTGGGAGAACGATGAATACTTCGGACGTTTTTCATAACCAGCGTCTTTATCTATGAATAAAGACACTGGCTACTGATATGGCAACTTGCGTTTCAAGAATGAGAAAGCTTGTAACTTTTGTTGTAGCTGATCGCGCTTTTTAATTTCTGTTGTAAACGCTAATCTTTGAAGTTTGATGGTGTCAAATTGAGCCAAATGAGCAATAGCTGTCGATATCGCTATCTGTTCTACGCTCAAATCCTTCCAACGGTTCATTAGGTAGATGACGAGACGGTTCGCATATGCAGCATGAGTTTCATTTCTCTTTGGCTTCTCATTATTTTAATTAATGAGGGTACCCGCAGTAGTTTTATAACTATAGAATCTAGACAAAAAAAGTTCTTAAATACTGTGGCCACGTTCTACCTGGATAGGCTACTTGAGACAACCAGGTAGAAGCCGACCCATTTACGGCCTTACTGATGGTAATAATAAGTTATTTACTATTAACCAAGTTATTATACCTTTAATTATTTTTCCCTCAAAGTATACATCGGCAGTCGTGCACCATGCCTGCGCATCAGAGTCACGTTTCTCTGGGTTGAATTCAGGTAACGTGACTTCCTTTTTCATGCTTGGATTCTTAAGTGCTTGAATCATTGCTTGCATTTGTCGGTTTTGTAATTAAAAAAGTAACCGCCATTACTATTGAGACCGGACCATAACCGGAGAATTACTATTGTCTGCACTGTCTGTCGATTTATTTGCACGATATGAACCCACTTCTTATGTCGGGTACACATTCTCTTGACCATTATTTTCGGACATTATGCGGGCTTGTTGAGTGTATCGTACAAACAAAACACGATGTATTAATTATAGGAACACTTTTATTTACACAACAATCACTGATCTAATGATAATAATTTTTAAGAAACGGATTGACAGTTCCGTATTTTGCTCCGTCGTGCCACAAATCACCAACGCGCTCGATCGTGCAGTGCACGACTTTATCAAGGCGCAAGTCGGCAATCATTGAGTCGTTTTACGCCTTTCCGTTCATTTTCAGTTGACCGGATGTCATATATATGTACATGTATGTGTGTATGTATGTATATATATTTTAACCCTTTTAAAGTTTAACCAAAGATAATATGTATTTTCATATTTTTACATTCTTTATTTACTTTGTCCGTATCAATATTGAAAATATACTTAACTAAAAAAATAATCATTATAAAAACCAAGCAGATTTAGAAGTTTATTGCTTACTAGCTTTTGCCCGCGACTTCGTTCGCGTGGACTTCAGGTTCGTCCCGTCTAGTCATAACCGAAATATAACACGTCTATCACCGAAACGGTATTTATCGCCGAAATTGCTATGACTCTGCATTTTAAATCTGTGATATCTTCGAAAATATTTATTTAATTTACATGCTGTAAAAAGCCATATTGATCTTTATTAAATGCACAATGTATTTAAGATACTTAATTGGATAAGGATTAATACTGTATTGCTTAAAATCGCTTCGTAAATAAGCCATTATTTCTCGTACAAAGTAAAGGATAAAAAATGGTTATTGTGGGTTATTCCTAAGAGATAAACATATACCATCACGGACTTTTTTGTAGACCTTTTTAAGTTGTACAATACTGTAGTAAATTGTTTTGATCTATCTTGTAGGATTCAGTCAGTGTTTTTTTTACGACCTCACATTAAAAACCTCAAAAATTGTAGCCTATGTGTTATTCTGATGTATAAGCTATAGCCTATGTGTTATTCTGATGTATAAGCTATATTGTGGTAAAGTTTCATGCAAATCCATTCAGTAGTTTTTACGTGAAAGAGTAACAAACATCCATACATCCATACTTACAAACTTTCGCCTTTATAATAGTAGTAAGATATTATTTCCAATTGTTCTAATTTGCACTAAATCAATAACTAATTAATAAATAAAGAATTAAAAAGTCTATTTTCAATTAAATTTTTAGTCACTTGTTATAAAAGTGTTAGTAATTTTATTACGAGCTTGAAATCGTTATTTAGATTGTGCCAGTTTTTAGTGTACATTGTATACATGTAATTTATTGTATAAACGAAACCTGGAATGATACAGTTATTCAAAACGTAATTGTTTTTTTTTGGTTTTATGATTTTCTACAGTATAAATTATTTAATTGAATGCAACTGAGGTTTAGGAGGCCGTGCCATGTGTAATATTAGTTCTTAAACCCTAAGGAACAACAATACATATATATTCCTAGCTAATTTTCTTACTTTTCTCTTGTCTAGAGTTCAAGTTATCCGAGTCTTTAAGTCTAACGTTTATGTTTCATATTGCTAATAAGAAAATGTAGGAGGCATGTTTTTGTAATAATTCTATTTTAACTAATTAAACAGTCATAATCTAAAAATTTAAAATATATATTTTTATACATTTGAAATAATCTGAACTGTCTGATCTGCCTGATCTGTCAATTATGATTATATAATTATATTGTTTAGGCATACAATTTAAAAATTCTTAAAGGATTTATATAATTCCTCGAACTGACAGTTCAAAAACGCGCGTAAGAAAATTCATCGTAGTTATTTACGCAATTAATTATTAACTGACACGGTACTTAGATACTAATGATTTTTAACTAATAGTAATTAGGTTTACTAAAGTTATTTAGAGCATAGATCACAAATTGTTGAGGTTACTCGCGGAGATGGTTTGAAACATTTTTCTAAATGTAAAAGAGTTTCAAATGGCGTGCCACAGGGTTCTATTTTGGGTCCTGTGTTGTTAACTCTTTACTGCGCAGACATAGTCAATAATATAAAACATTGTAAACATCACATTTATGCAGATGACATACAGTTATATATATCTTTTAAGCCGAAAAATATGGACGTCGCTATAAAAAGGCTTAATGATGACTGTAGTGTATGTAAATATGATAATATAGATGTTACTGTCGTCTCATGCTTAAGCACCGCGCGCTAGGACAGCGGGTAGTGGCGGGGGTTGACATATTCCCCCCCGCGCGGACACTTCGCTTGCGGCTACAAAGCGGGACGGAGACGCGTGCGGTGTTTATAGCAGGGAGCCGATACTTTACTAGTTGGTATACACATTTGGGTAGACGTAAACAGTACATTTTGGCGACGAGTCTGTGAGTACTGTTAATTTGTTTTTTTTGTTGCATAATTTTTCTACAATGTTGAGACCGTATTAACCGAATTATGAGTGTGTTGTAGTATTTGACCGTACTGAATATTATTAAACTTATTTAAACAATAAAACATAAAAAAAATAAAGATTTCGAGTCGATATATATATTATTATAATTATAAAAAAAAATAAAAAAATATATTATTATTATATTATATAATAATCACACGTGTATTATGAGTTAAATGTCACCCAAATTCAAGCGAAGCGGGTTTTTCTTCAAGTTATTAAATAAATATATTATGTTTTGTTACTGGCCATCATCAATTATCCAAAATAGGAATAATATAATAATAATATTGAATAATTATTATAATATTATTAATTATATAATATTCCTTATGGAATAAAGTTAAATAAAATAAAGAAAAGAGGACGTGAAGGAAGCAATGAATTAGTATTTCAAATGAAATAAAATAATTTGTCGTGTCTTAAGACGGGTGACGCCCGTATTGTAACCAAATGGTTTTGGATGACAGAAGATGGAAGTGAGTCATAAAACGGGTGGTGCCGTTTCTTGACCAGATGTTATTTTCATTTCAGGCAGGTAGAAATGGCAAATGAAATAAAATAATTTGTCGTGTCATAAGACGGGTGACGCCCGTATTGTAACCAAATGGTTTTGGATGACAGAAGATGGAAGTGAGTCATAAAACGGGTGGTGCCGTTTCTTGACGTGATGTTATTTTCATTTCAGGTAGAAATGGCAAATCTTACACTTGATAAGTTTGAATGCGAAGGAGATGTGACGTCGGTCGGTGTGAGATGGGAAAGATGGAAGAGAAGTTTGGACATTTATTTAGAAGCCATAAATTTGACCACGTCTAGTCAGAAGCGAGCAAATCTTTTACATTGGGGTGGATCAGAACTACAAGAAATATTCTATAATCTTCCCGATACAGGCGCGAAGGATGCGGCAGAAACGGACGTATTCAAATCCGCTGTCGAGAAATTAGACGAGTATTTTGCACCTAAGCAAAGTAAAAGGTTTGAAAGACATGTATTTAGACAAATAAAACAAGGAGAAAATGAAAAGTTCGACAAATTCATTGTACGCTTACGACAACAAGTTGCTAAATGTCAATATTCGGACGTAGATGATCAACTTCTCGATCAAATTACAGAAAGATGTTATTCAGAAGAATTAAGGAAAAAGATATTAAAAGCAGGCGATAAGATGAAACTCGAAGAAGTAATAGCGGAAG
The DNA here is from genome assembly GCA_959347355.1 of Napeogenes inachia. Taxonomy (NCBI): domain Eukaryota; kingdom Metazoa; phylum Arthropoda; class Insecta; order Lepidoptera; family Nymphalidae; genus Napeogenes; species Napeogenes inachia. The sequence continues at coordinate 31,705,193 of OY365791.1, read as the reverse complement.
CAAATGCTTTGGAAGCCATAAGCAGACAATTAGAAGATTCCAGTGGAAAACAAAAAAATGATCAAGATGTAAATAAAATAGAAGCCAGAAAGAAGAACAAAAATTCCACAGAAAAAAGAGAGTGTTTTAGATGCGGCAGTTGGAATCATTTAGCTTTTGATGAGAAATGTCCAGCAAGAGGAAAAACATGCGTAAAATGTGGGAAAATAGGACATTTTAAACTACAATGCAAAACCAATCTTATGAAAAGGAAAATAGAAGGAAACACACCACAAAACAATAATAATACTTCAAAATTTAAAAAGCCAAGGAATAACTAATAATGTAGTGGAAGAGAATGATACAAACTCAGATGAAGATACCAATTATGTATTTAATGTAACTAACGATGATACTGTAAGCTGTGAAATAGGGGGCGTTAAAGTGGATATGCTAATTGACTCGGGCTGTAAATTTAATCTGATTACTAGTAAATCGTGGACTGCTATGAAAAGTAGAAATATTAAAGTTACGAATCAAATAAAAAACCCTAACAAAACGTTTTATGCGTATGGAAGCAATTCTTCATTAAATATTCTAGGTGCTTTCAAGACCGTTATAAAGTTGGCTGGAAGAACTGAAAAAACAGATTTCTATGTAGTTGAAAACGGCAGCCGTAGCTTATTAGGTAAGATAACGGCCATGAGTCTAGGAGTTCTTAAAATTGGATTGGAGATTAATCAAATAGAACCTAAAATTTTCCCAAAATTTTAAAATGTGCTAATACATATCCCGATTATCAAATAGAACCTAAAATTTTCCCAAAATTTTAAAATGTGCTAATACATATCCCGATTGATGATACAGTGAAACCAGTTGCACAGCCTTATAGACGAATTCCAATTCCCGTGGAAGAAAAATAAATGCTAAAATCAACGAACTTCTTTAAAATGATAATATCGCAAAGTTCATGGACCTTCAGATTGGATTTCACCAATAGTTCCTATCTTAAAGGAGAAGGAGGTAAATGGATCCCTAACTTAGCCACAAAAACCGAACCTCTTAGAGAACTACTGCGTTGTAAATTCGGCAGAAACGCAGATGTCTGTTAGTTCTGGGGAGAAAGTCAGCAAGCAGCTTTTAACTCTTTAAAGGATGATCTTAGTGATATACCGAATTTAGGTTATTATAACGTAAAGGATAGAACAACTGTATTCGCTGACGCTAGTCCTGTAGCCTTAGGTGCTATTTTAATACAGGAGAATGAGGCAGGACCACGAGCAATCGCATTCGTTAACAAAACGCTCAGAGGTTATATTCAATCCTAAGTCAAAACCCTGTGCGAGAATTGAACGATAGATGCTCCGATTGCAATCATATAGATATACAGTTATCTATCGTCCCGGAAAAAACAGTATTGCTGATCCCTTGTCAAGGTTATGCAAACTCGTTCCGCAAAACGATTGTGCAGGTGTTGATTATGTGCAAAATTTGATTGAATTTACTAGACCTATAGCAGTATCATTGAGTGACATAAAGCGTTACTCAAATGAAGATCCGGATATACATAAAGTCAAACAAGGAGTTCATGAATACCTATGGGATGAGAAATTAACTGTTTTAGGCTAATACAGAATGAGCTATGCTTCCACGATGTGATTCTCTTAAGAGGAACCAAAATAGTTATACCTAAAGCATTGCGAAATCGTGTTATATCTGTGGCACATGAACAAAGGTTTGGTGGCCTAGATATGACCGAAATGCAGAGAGACTTGTAAAATCATGTAAAGGTTGTACTCTGGTATCAGTACCTAATCCACCTCAGCCATTAAAAAGGAGAGAATTGCCGTCTCAACCATGGGTTGACATTGCAGTCGATCTGCTAGGTCCATTACCGAGCAAAGATTACTTACTAGTAGTAATCGATTACTATTCTCGATATCAAGAAATAAAAGTCTGCCGAGACATATGTAGCAAAGAAATTATCAAATTGTTAAGAGAAATATTCAGTAGATTAGGATGCCCCGTCTCCCTGTTGGCAGATAACGGTAACAGTTTGTGAGTGAAAATTTCAGGTCATTTTGCGAGGAAAATAACATCAAATTATACCATTCCGTTCCTTATTGGCCACAACAGAATGGAGAAGTAGAACGCCAGAACAGGATTATACTTAAAAGATTACGAATAAGTCAACAGGAGAAGAAAATTCATTGGAAAGAGGCTCTTATTTATTTCTTAACAATGTACAATAACACTCCTCATACAGTGACCGGTAAAAATACCATAAGACCGGTTAAAATAAAAGCACAAAATGTGAATTAGAACCAGGGGAAAAAGTGTACGTTAAGGATATGAATAATAAAAATAAACTTACTACAAATTTTAATTTGACTGAACACAGTGAAATCGCGCATCGGGGGTGATGTAGAGATAGAAAATGACGAAACAGGACAGCGAAAAAGGTAGAAGGAAAATGGAAAATAGTAGAGAACGAAGAGAAAGAAGCAGCGCCTGGATCAGAGGAAAAATTAAAGGAAGTTCAAACAAAGGAAGTAAAATAACTTGGAAAGGACAAAGGATAAGGAGAAGCTGTACAAAGCTAATTGAGGAATAGGAAGTAGGAACTTAGGGATTAAGGGTGGAATAAAAGTATGAAGCACATATAGGAGTAAAGGAAGCATGACGAGGGTAGTAATTGAATAATTTGAGAAGTGAAGGAAGATTTAGATTATACGAATTAATTGATTTTGTTTAAAATGATTTGCTAGATGGTTATTGAAGAATGTTATTACTTTATTAAGTAAGGTCAATTTATTTGTTAATTTGTTTGTAAGATTTGAAATAATTGATTAAAAATAAATTACAATGTGAAGTGACTTAGCTAATACTTAATTAAAGAAGTGAATCACATTAAGATGCATTTAATTACTTATCATTAAATTAAGGAAGAGATGTAGTGTATGTAAATATGATAATATAGATGTTACTGTCGTCTCATGCTTAAGCACCGCGCGCTAGGACAGCGGGTAGTGGCGGGGGTTGACATATTCCCCCCCGCGCGGACACTTCGCTTGCGGCTACAAAGCGGGACGGAGACGCGTGCGGTGTTTATAGCAGGGAGCCGATACTTTACTAGTTGGTATACACATTTGGGTAGACGTAAACAGTACAATGACCTCAAAAGCATCGCTTTATGGTCTAGTTCTAATAATCTTGTTTTAAATCCGAATAAGACCAAATATATGATTTTGGGGACTCCATCACAAAGACAAAAAATTTTAAATCTATCTCCTTCCGTGGAATTGCAAGACATAAAAATAGATCGAGTTACTGAGGTAAAAAATCTTGGGGTTATAATAGACGATAATCTAAGATTTGAGAGTCACGTAATGAATACCGTCAGAGCATGCTTTTAACGCCTCAAACTCCTCTATCGTATAAGAAAATATTTAAATATAAAAGTGCGAATCACAGTATGTGAGGCTCTCATACTGTCTAAACTTAACTACGATGACGTTGTATTTGGTCCGAGACTACTCTCGCGTACTAAGCGCCTCATTCAAAGAGTACAAAATGCATGCGCAAGATTTTGTTTCAATATACCAGCTCGATCACACGTAACACTGTTTTTAAACACCGCAAGAATTCTTAAAATGGATTACCGCAGACAAATACATTTTGCCACTTTATTGTTCGGTACCATTAAATATAAAATGCCACCGTACCTATACCATAAATTGCAATGGGTCGGTGATTCACGATCTACTCACGAGACCAGAGCTTCAACATATATGCTTAGCATGCCTAAGTTTAATTCAGCCGCCTTCCGAGGTAGCTTCAAATATGCTGCGACGAAATGTTGGAATAATCTTCCACCGCCTTTCCTTGACCTACGAACAATAAATAGTTTTATATTTAAATATAAGTTATTGTTATTAGATAAACAGAGTAATTAATGGACGTCTAGCTTATAATTATATTTATTATGTCACTTATATTCTTATGAACTTACCTCCTTTTATGTCACGACAAGCTATGAAGGTTTTACTATGATAATTTTCAATCTTTCAATCGTTATGTATTGCCTGAAATTATATTTCATAGTTAGCAAACGTCGAGAAACATTATGTAATAAACATTTTATTTTAAACTTAATTCTAACTCTAACAAAAGTAAAAACAACCCTTTCATATTTACTTACACTAAATAATTTCAGCTTTTACTGTGACACAGGCTGTATATCAGAGTAATCTTTATTCAGCTCATTACGGTCTCCTTTTTGTCAGTTTACACTGTCAATTGAAGCGACATGACGTGCACTCTCGCCCGTGTTTGACACTCAACTAACCATCTTTCATTGTTTGGATTTTGGAACTAAACAGTAATAAAACTGTACATTTTTATTGGAGTTTACTCCTTAAGAATCGATTTTTGTATATAAGGCGCCCGGTATGAGAAAAATATGAGGAGTAAAATCCACTGAACGATGACCTCGTTACGTTTTTGGTGCGCAACCTATCGTGCGCAACTAGTTTTGCTATCTATCGATGAATAGCAGAACTTTTAATGATTTGAAATATCACGCTTGTCTCTTTAGTTCACCAACTCGCCTCTAGGGGGCATAGGTTGTATCAGCGTTACTGCGAATGCGTAATCCTGCGTAATACTTGTGAAAAAATACTTTTTTCATCAAGGTTTTAATTTTAATAACTTGCTGTTATTGTGTTACAAAAGACCCTAAGTACAAGTACTTAACAATCGTAATTGTTCTTTATTCACAGAAATAAGATTGAAAATAGTTTTAGCCGATATTATGAACCTTTTTATGATATTACAAAGCAGTTAAACTTCTCATTTTAAATAGGACTGTTGATAAAATATGTATGGAAATATCGATATTATTACTAAGAAATATCGATATTTTTTACTAATACATTTTTGTACGATATATCGATACTTTGATATTGAAATTCAGGTATCGTGGTCGATATTTATTTCAAATATTTTTAAGTTATTGCATAGCTTACATCGTGGGATTGGAGTGCAGCGACCGAATCAAGAAATTTCGTAACAAAAAACCTAAAACCCCCACTCCGCCTACTATGTAGCTCGGCCGAGTATTGCGTACATATCATTTAAAAATAGCTTAAGCGCCTTGTTGATACTTGTATTATATACTTTATTGCTTAATAGTTTAACAAACGTAATTAAACTTATTCGTGAGATTTAAGGTTGAAAATATTTTTAGCTAATGATAATCTTAACCTTTTTATGACAGTACATAGGAATGACAACTTCAAATAGTATTTTTTTTAATAACAGAAAAAATTGTTTTCTTATCGGTCACAACATCCAACTTCAATTAATATAAACGCAAAAAAAATAAGTGTGGCACTCGGAGATTGCCGCAGTAAAGCTTGATATATCGACATTTTCAAATACATCAATATTGGGGTTTGGAATTTCAAAATATTATCGTTATTTCGACATATTGGCTTTATTTAAAATAATTATTGCAAGTCATGTTAGACATGCAAGATGGTATTTATTTTTTAAGTGAGTTGCTAAATTAGTTGTATTACCGCTGCTTTTATATTTTTCCCGCATAAATTTGAAGAAACACTTCTTGTATCAACTTTTTTAAAATACATACCATAAAATGGTAAAAATGATTAAAGAATATATATTTTGGCAATGTACTATTTCTATAAAACTAGATATTGAATGATTTAGTGTGAATGAATTAGCTTTTACCGCTACGATAAGAGAAATGATGATGATAATGAATTTGTAATAAATATCGATATTTCTAAGTAATAATATTGATATATCGATACATCGATATTTTATAGACCTATTCCTATTATGACATGATTATATATTATGAAATTATTCTATTCCTATTTAAAATATAATCAGTTAAATAAGTTAAATAAAGTTCAATTACGATTGTTAAATTCTTGTACTCTGGACTTTTGTAAAACCATAACAGAAAGTCATTAAAATGAAAAGGCTTTTTGAAAGAAATTCATTTGTACCAGTAAAACATTTATTTTAAAATAAACATTAATTTTTATTCAATAAAGATCATAATACATATTATCAACTTGGCGCTTATGCTATTTTTAAATTATAAGTACACAATACTGGTGTGTTAGGTTATTTTCGTTATGGAATTTCTGGATTCGGTCTCCATACTCAAGGCCCGCGATAGAAGCTATGCAATAGCTTAAAAACTTGAATTAACATCAATAAAAAAAAATACTACATAAATAATTATAATTGCAATAGTTGATAAAAATGCTATGCAATAGCTTTACCGCGGCAGACAACAAGTGTCGCACGTTTTTTTTTTTCATTTAAACTGTCTTATTTGTAAATTGATTCTAAGGGAACAAACTCCAATATGAAATAAATAATAAAGAACTGCTAAGCAATTTAACATAATACAAAAAATAATAATGAAAATAATTCATTAAAACCTAAAATATTTATTATTTGTAATGTAAGTAAAGACTTATATTTCCATGTAAGGAACGATACATTTTTAATTTTTATGTTATTAAATTTTTAATATAAGCTAATATGCTAATGATTACTGATAAAAAAATATCAATATTAAAAGATGCCTTAACAACATAGTCAGAACCATACATATTCATCGTATTAATAAAAGCGAATATGCTCATGAATGTTGATAAAATCAATGAAAACATTAAATGTGTGTATAGAGTAATGTATATGCTGCAAAGCGACTATATCTATATGTTATTGAGCTTGTTTATTTCTATCAGTATCAATTTACTTATGTTGCTGTTTTTGTTATATTTATCAATAATTAACATTGTTATTGTGAAGTTAAAATCTTTATCATTATATTTGGCTAAAGTGAAATGCAAGTATTTCGAAATAAACTATGGCAGAAAGGGGTGTAGATAATATTTTATAAGGTATCAATCTTTTTTTATTTTTTTTTCCGTCTGTTTAGACAATTATACTTAAGGAGTAAACTCCAGTCGTGCGTCGGAGCTGACACACACATTTTTTTAAGTAACGCTCGTGAGAATATATGTATGTGTATGTATGTATTTTATTTATATTTTATTGTAATTAGTTGAGCACCTTTTGCAGGCAGCCCCTCTACATCAATCCTAACAACATTTGTTCTATCGACTTTTTAAAATTAATAGTTTTAAAAATTTAGTTTTTCCCATACAAAATTTATTTATTTCCTCTGAACGTGCATTAAACTTGAGCAAAGAGAGGCCACGCAACTAGTCAAAATATGTGCCAAGGCCACGTGCATCGGGGCGCGGGGTGGCGGGATGACGCAGCGGCGGCTATGCACGTTAGAACTTGATCATTTTCTAAGGTGTAATAAAAAAATAGCATCGTTTTCCACTTTTATTTATTAAAATATTTTCTACAATAGTCGAAACACATATTTTTGTATAATATCATTTTTACAAAATAAGCATTTATTATCTAATTACAATATTTACACCTATTAAAAAGGAAAAAATTAATTGAAATATTGTCTAACTGTTTAAGAATCTAATGAAAAAACAAAATCTCCAATAGACGTTGTCCACAAGTTGAATGTCTCAATATTTTTATTTGGTTTATGAAATAAGGGTACTGTAACTTTTTCTGATCCTACAAATATTTACGTTATTATTAAAAGTTTCCCACCTAGTAATAAGAACTACTTTTCTATGTTTAGAAAATTTGTAATACTTGATTACATTTATATTTATTTATATACACTAAAAACATACTATACTATCACTGTAGTAATTTAAGAATGCTTTAAAATGTATGCAACTAGTTTGATCCCAAAATTATTTTGAATAGTAATTAATATAGCGTATTTTCTTTGAGAATTCGATATCGATTCGATATCGATCGATTCGATTCGAAGAAACCAAATAAATATTATTTTTACAAAACAATAACTTCTCTTCAACTTACTTTATACATATCATTTTATCTCGTTTGTTAATATTTATATCATGACAATAAAACAACAAGTTACTTACGAATTTCTTTACGAAGTTCCTAGAAATTGCAGTCAGTCCCAAATAGTAGCGTCGGTATACAGAAACAATCCAGGTAGTTAATATAAAATATCAGTAATACTACACACTTTCATCACCATAAATCTCAAGAGACAAATGAAATATCAATTATCAAATAACAAAGATAATAATATCAAATTACAAATTACAATAACTTTGGAATTAGGCCACTTGGTACTGACACCAACTGTCGGTGTTACCATTAATTAAAAACATCACCGTAAAATAGTAACAGTATTTAAAATGGCTCCATCTTGTGATATCAACCATAAACTTCATTCAGATATCCGTCAAAATAAAATATTAAGAAACACCAGGAGGAATAATAGGAAGTTTATTTAAATTATAAGTTTCATATTTGAGCTTATTTTTTCTAAGTTATAACACCATGCTCAGTCCATGGTGTTAAAACTTTGAATGAAGTTTTTGTTCGAGATCCAAATATGAAGCTATTTTAAATATTGTTACAATTTAATATTTTACAGTGTTTTTTAATTAATGGTAACACTAATTCTCCAAAATTATTGTAATTTGACATTATTATTTTTGTTATTTGATAATTACGATTAGTGTGTACCTACGGATAACAGTATTGCAATGCCGTATACTAATACAAGTATCGAGTACACTGAGATAGTGCGAGTGTTAGCTAGGTGTGGTGACAATGTGCGCAAAGCCTGCTATTGAATATTCCGGTGGTGGTTGGTTAACAGTTAATTTTTAGGTGTGGTCTTTGTGTTGGATGCGAAGGGGACTACTTTGAACGGTATGTGCGTGATGTCCAACGGCATCCGCGAGATTTTAATTTAAGAGGTAATTTGGTAGTAGGTAGGTATCGCGACGTTCTTTGGTCTTAGCATGGGTATTGTACATTCGGGTATAAAATTGTCCAATAGAAAATAATAAAACTATCTTAGACACAATATTATTACAATATTATTCGAAATAAAACAAAAAAAAGTTATAATAGTATTAGGTGCGTGGTACGTTACAAATTTCGTGCAGCGCTAGACTGCCGCGACCTATACTTTATACTGCTTACAAAATACAGAGTAATAAATAATTGAGGGAGCAAAAATTTTTTTGTTTCGTTTATTCTGATTTATTTATCAAGATTTTTTAAAATACGTAGAACAAATGTTGTTGGGATTGATGTAGAGAGGCTAACTACAAAAGGTGCTCAACTAATTAAAAATAACCCTGTATATGTATGTACGTGTGTGTATATGTGTGTGTATGTGTACTTGTGTGCAATTATGTGTGTTTGTACGTGTTTATGTATTCATATAATATATTACATCATACATATTTTATAGAATATTATTTTATGATAACAAATATTTTGATATTGCTGTTTTTACGGCGCGACGTAACCCTGTAAGTGGCAGCCACAGAATACCAGCGTCGAAGACGTCTTTGACATTAGCTGAGTGGCTTTCCATTTTGGATGACATATATATATCATCCTCCTACCCTGTTCCCATTATTTGGTGTCGGCGCAGTATGTATTTTTCTTCCATTCATCTCTATCAGCCGTCAACTCTTTACCCACGCCTTTCAAACACATGTCATTCATCACACAATCCATCCATCTCTTTTTGGGCCGTCCTCTACCTTTGTATCCTTCCACACGCAGAATACTCTTTTCACAACCTGTCTTTCGTCCCTCCGCATTACATGGCCATACCATGCTAATCGTCTTCCTCTCATCTTATCGGTCACTGGTGCTACTTTCATGCTTCCTCTTATATACTCATTTCGTATCTTGTCCATTCTCATAACTCCACACATCCATCGCAACATCCGCATTTCATTTGCATGCAATCTCCTTTCGTCCATTTTCTTAACAGGCCAGCATTCCGATCCATATATGACGACAGGTCTGATAATTGTTTTGTATATTTTCCCCTTCAATTTGATGGGCATTCGGGGATCACAAGTTATGCCTGTGACCTGTCGCCATTTCGTCCATCCTGAGTTGATCTTGCTCGGATAATCCGCCAAAGTCACAGAACAAATACTCTGTTTTTATTCTGCTGATCCTTAGGCCAACATTCTCCAGTTTCTGTTGCCATAACGCTAGTCTACTCTGTACCTCGAGTCCATCTTCACCAACGAGAACGATGTCGTCGGCGAATAGCATGCACCAGGGTGCCTCTTCCTGGATGTCTGACGTCAAGGCGTCCATAATCAACAGGAAAAGTTAGGGGCTTAAGGCTGACCCTTGATGCAAGCCTACAGCCACACCGAATTCATCGGTATTGCCAGCAGACGACCGAACGTGTGTACATGATGAAATGTACATAGCACGAATCAGCTCCACATACTTACCTGGCACTCTTTTCTCTTTCAAGGTCCACCACAAAACCTCTCGGGGTACACGGTCGTATGCCTTTTCTTGGTCTATGAACACCATATGCAAGTTTTTGTGCACCCGTCCGTATTTTTCACATAATTGGCGAAGAGCGAAAGTGGCATCCGTAGTCCCTCGGCCCGGCATGAACCCAAATTGGTTTTGGGTAATTTAACTCTCTTCTCTTATTCTTTAGTCAAGTTTTTTTTCCCACACTTTCATCGTATGTGACATAAGCTTTATGCCTCGGTAGTTATTGCAATCCTGAACATCACCCTTGTTTTTAAAGATGGGCACTAGCGTACTACTGCACCATTCATCCAGTATCGTGTTCTCGTGCAGCAACTTACCAAAGAATAAAGTCAGCCACCTCCTTTCATCCGCATCACACAATTTCCACACTTCGACTGGTATTTCATCTGGTCCCACCGCTCTTCCATTCTTCATACTCTTTACTGCCATTTTCACTTCTTCCTCACAAATTTCCCTTACCAGACCTATGTTTAACGGCGGATCTTCTAATACTCTGTCCCAATCATTTTCTTCATTCATCAGCCTTTCGAAGTATCCCTTCCAGCGATCTTTTACCTCCTCACCATTCATCAATACCCTTCCACTATCGTCTTTTATGCACTTAATATGTGAAATATATCTCGCATTCTTCTGCCGTGCTTTAGCTAATTTAAAGAGTCGTTTTTGGCCTTCAGGTTACATTTACAAGTCGCTAGAGTGCTCTAGCGACTTGTAAATGTCGTCTAGGTTCGCAGCCTTTGCGGTCGCAACAACTCTTCTAGCTATTTTCTTGCATTCTTTATACTTATTTCTCTTATCTTCTTTTAATCTTTCGTCTCCTACTTCCACTCTCTGCCACTATTTGAATGCTTTCTTCTTCTCTTTCAATGCTTCTTGTACGTCTTCATTCCACCACCATGTATCCTTATCTATGGTTCCTTTACCCTTAGACTGTCCTAGAACTTCCTTCGCTACACTTCGGATACACTTTGCCATTTCATTCCAACACTCATTCACACTTTTTCCTTTCATATCCTTCATTTCCACCATTCCTGACTTCCACATCCTTGACGCAGTTGATTCTATTCCTTTTTACCAGAAAATAATCAATCTGCGTCTTGTTCAGGCCGCTTTTGTACGTAACGAGGTGTTGTTCTCGTTTCTGGAACCATGTATTTGTTATCGCCAGGTCGAATGCAGTAGCCGCTTGTAGGAGGGCCTCTCCTTCCTTGTTACGTGTTCCATACCCCCAGCCTCCGTGACCTCTTTCATACCCTCCATTCATTCTTCCTACATGGCCATTAAAGTCACCACCGATATATATCTCTTCACTGTTTGGTATACTTATTACTAGGGCATCAAAGTCCTCCCAAAACTTCTCTTTCATACTTTCCTCACAGCCTGCTTGAGGGGCATACATACTTACAATATTCATAGCCACATTCTCTAGCATCAGTCTGACAACGATCATTCTATCATTTTTCCTTACAACCTCTGTAACTCCTTCTTTCATCTCTCTATCCAATACAATCCCTACCCCATTTCGTTTCCCATCGCTTCCACAATAATAAAACTTATATCCTTCTCCAATCTCTCTCGCCCTAGCACCTTTCCATTTCGTTTCCTGCAAGCACGCTACATTTATTCTTCGTCTTTTCAAAACATCCGCTAACTCTCTTCCTCTTCCATACCTGGATCTGGTAAACGAAATAAGGATATTGGGGATCACCATCGATTCCAAACTCACGTTCGCGAACCACATCTCAATGACGACCCGCAAAGCGCTTGTTATATATATGTAATATTGATACATATAATATTGTTAATTCAGTATGTAGGTAAAATAAAGATATTATTATTTATGAAACTACATAATACCGTTGACAATAAATATGCGAGATATTGTTGTAGCAATAGATTTATTTAGTTTAGACTTATTTAGAACTATATATCATTGTTATTACTAGTACATTATTAAAGTAGTAAAAGATATTGATTTGACGAACTATCGGAAGTAGCCTGAAGATATTAAATATATTGTATTTACATATCTTATTAGGTAAGCCATAAATGTGTGAAAGATATAAGATTGTTATAAATATGCTAGACATTTAAAATGGTTATGTACTATTATATTGTTATTATGAGATGTTTAGTGATGTTTAAAGTTGTGAATATGACTTATCTCCAGAAGCTGCCGTTGGCGCTTCTGTCGATGTTGTTATGTTATAAATATGGCTGTAAGCCTCTATTAAAGGCAATCTGTGTTGGAGAACTGGCAAGATAAGTGATTCTTATACTTTAATTGTTTATTATATGTGTAATAACTATGGTGGGTATTTCACCGTATTGAGTTATTGGTAAATGTGTCTAAATAATTAAACAGTAATAACTATATTGCTGTATTTATTATATTCATGTACCGGGAGTCATTTTGTTATATTAAATGATATATTTGTTTAGATCTTTCTTTTCTTTAAACTTATCCAAATAATGCATTGAGATATATTATCATATTAATAGTATGAAGTAGCTCGATTAAATAATTTATACTATATTAATTCAGTGGTTTTTAATTATAGAATCTTATAATATCTAACATCAGAAGTGGGATCATCCCGGTCCTCGGTATCGACAGTTTGACTGCCGAAACTAAATTTAATCAAAAATACCCACATTGTTGTTATTTTATTTGTTAATTTGTTGTATTTCATTTTATGTGATTTAAACTTTACTAATATGTTGAAAACCTAATTCACAGGGAAAATCACGCCGCCATCGCTATATACGTCGAAGTACCATCACCTCTACGATGTCCAGGCGTAGTTTTGGAAACAGCGGAGTGATTTCTAATTACGAAGTGGTTTACAAATTAAATTCAATTCACGGTTTGTATTCTACGCACGAACTACACCATTCGGCGTCGTCATGGCGATGAGGACCAAGCGGTTGCATTACCGCAGCCATGCCAGCTGAGTCTGCGGCCCCGGTATGGCTCTCGCCGGAGCAGTGTCGAGCCTGTGATGCACCGGAAGGAGAATCGACAAGAAAGGTCAAGTTAAGCTGAACCAACAAAACTATTGTCCTATTCAACGTTATTATTTATCTTGTTTGTTATTAAAAGTTAAGTCAACAGGTCAATCAGAACTACTATAAGACGTACGACTCTTATCGGATTATACGTGACTTACTCAGTGGAATTTACTAACTTCCGTTTCAGCTGAAGCTGATTGAACTGAACCACGTAAAAGCTGGTGAAGCTTCCAGTGCGTCTCCTCTACCATCCATGGCCATCAATAAGGCCATAAGGATTCTTGGATGACGAGGGGCTGAGAATCGGCAAACATTGGAGATCTTACTCCGATGCCGGAGTGGCGATCACAAAGGCGAAACGCCTGACGGAGATGGCGTTGATCGAGTCTCTCAAAAAGGATTCGGAAAGGGGAAGGTCGTGGCAAAACTTATGAAACGAAAAAAAAAAGCAGTTCTACATACGATACATCGAATCGGTGGACTCTTATTGTGAGTGTGCTTGAAAACAAAAAGTGATTGTGTGTTACAAAATTAAGTTTTAGTGAATACTAATTCTTTGAATTAGTTTGTGGTAGTATATCGGATATTAATACCAAAATTTCATCTATAGTAGTTTAAATATTTGGATATATGTAAAAGTAATTTGCAAAAGTAACGATACGTTTTCTAGGTACCTAAGTTAATTATGTTAAATAGAGTAATATTGTGTCAGGTAGGCCGAACAGGATATAAAAGGTTTAGGCAATTTAAGAAATCTTGTTTTCGAAAAGGAAAACCTTGTTACTGGAGTAGGTGGATAAAAAAAAAAATTATTGTGGAAAATTAAAGTTATGAAAAAAAAATTAATAACAAGACAAATATTTATTTATTATTATTATTATTATTATATATATTTTTAAATTGTTATATATTTATATATACTATCTTTTTTTATATATTTATATATTTATCTTACTTTTTGTATTACATATATAGTTTACTAGTATATTGTATATATATTCTATTTTTTTTTTATTTAATGGGATAAAAGTTGGTTGATTTGTAACTCGGCATTAGAGCAGGTCTTAGTTATAAGGTTTCGCTGGTCGGTCTTTTGCTTGGTGCAAATCTAGCTCACTAGCAGCGGGTGAAGGGATTTGACACGTCTAGGCAACTGACAAAACCTTAAAAAAAAAAAAAAATGTTTCCGCTGGTCGGTCTTTTGCTTGGTGCAAATCTAGCTCACTAGCAGCGGGTGAAGGGGATTTGACATGTCTAGGCAACTGACAAAACATTAAAAAAAAATGTATGTGACGAGTGACAAAACATAAAAAAATACGTTTATGTAAAGGGGTTTGATGAGTCAAGGAAAATGACAAAATATAAGAAAAAAAAGGAATGTATATAATGTATATATATAAAAATATATGTATATAAGTAGGTGTGTATACTTCGAGAGCGAAGTATATGTCAGGCTGGCCGTGTTATATATATGTAATATTGATACATATAATATTGTTAATTCAGTATGTAGGTAAAATAAAGATATTATTATTTATGAAACTACATAATACCGTTGACAATAAATATGCGAGATATTGTTGTAGCAATAGATTTATTTAGTTTAGACTTATTTAGAACTATATATCATTGTTATTACTAGTACATTATTAAAGTAGTAAAAGATATTGATTTGACGAACTATCGGAAGTAGCCTGAAGATATTAAATATATTGTATTTACATATCTTATTAGGTAAGCCATAAATGTGTGAAAGATATAAGATTGTTATAAATATGCTAGACATTTAAAATGGTTATGTACTATTATATTGTTATTATGAGATGTTTAGTGATGTTTAAAGTTGTGAATATGACTTATCTCCAGAAGCTGCCGTTGGCGCTTCTGTCGATGTTGTTATGTTATAAATATGGCTGTAAGCCTCTATTAAAGGCAATCTGTGTTGGAGAACTGGCAAGATAAGTGATTCTTATACTTTAATTGTTTATTATATGTGTAATAACTATGGTGGGTATTTCACCGTATTGAGTTATTGGTAAATGTGTCTAAATAATTAAACAGTAATAACTATATTGCTGTATTTATTATATTCATGTACCGGGAGTCATTTTGTTATATTAAATGATATATTTGTTTAGATCTTTCTTTTCTTTAAACTTATCCAAATAATGCATTGAGATATATTATCATATTAATAGTATGAAGTAGCTCGATTAAATAATTTATACTATATTAATTCAGTGGTTTTTAATTATAGAATCTTATAATATCTAACACGCTCAACATATACGGGCAAATATCTCGCGCAGCAAAGACGACCTGGGGCCTAAACCCCAAGATCGTACGGCATATATATACAGCTGTCATAGTGCCAATTATAACTTACGGAGCTGGGGTATGGGCACCAGCCATCGAGAGGATTTATGTCCAAAAACAGTTGTCGGCAGTCCAGCGCGGATTTGCACAGAAAATCTGCCGAGCCCACCGTACTGTCTCAAAGCATGCGGCAACAGTGCTGGCCGGACTCATCCCACTCGACCTACAGGTTGCAGAACACGCGCAAATCTACGAGACACGGAGAGGACGCCCCCTAAGATATGTATCTGATGAATACAGAGCGGAACGCAGCGTGGAACATGGAGACTTGCCCCATCCTTCGGAACGCTTGACCGTGAAATATTCACTCATAGAAGAGTTCACATCCGACACCGTACGCGACCTCGGCATGATCGGCAAGCTTATCTTTACCGATGGGAGCAAAATCCTGGGCGGAGTGGGATCAGCTGTGACCGTGTGGGAAAACGACCGTGAGATCCTCTTTAGAAAATTTAGACTTGCCGCACATTGTACGGTCTTCCAGGCGGAGATGACGGCCATCGAGGCCGCAATGAAGATCGCTGAAGAAAAGAACTGGAAAGAGACTAACATTCTCACCGACTCCCGAGCCTCCCTGGATGCATTAAACTCTGACCCGACGACTCACCCACTGGCGCAAAAAATCCTAGAAAGACTTCGGAGAATCCTGAGTAAGGGTAACTCGTTGAGGGTGTTCTGGGTGAAGGCCCATGTAGGTGTCCCTGGGAACGAGAGAGCGGACTCCCTGGCAAAATCAGCAGCCACAAACCCGAAGAGGAAATCCACCTACGACGCCTTCCCCATATCATTCGCCAGGAGGAAAATCAGGGAGGAAACGATGGAGGTTTGGCAACGACGTTACTCGACTGGTGAGACAGCAGCTGTTACCAAAATCTTCATGCCGGACGTTAAACGTGCAAACAAAATACTAACTAGACTGGACCTGGACTCGCTGACCACGCAGATCCTTACCGGACACGGGGGGTTTGCGGCATACCTATATAAATTCAAACTGACTGACTGTCCGGCTTGCAAGTGCGATGACGAAACTGACGAAGAAATAATACATTTACTTACTGACTGCCCAAGATTCTCGAATCTTCGACATGACCTGGAACAGGAGGTGGACATGAAAGTGGACCTGGAAAACATACAGAAATTAATGGAAAACCCTGACACGACAGAAACGTTCATGAGGTACTGCAGACACGTTGCAACTAAAATAACTGGAGAGAACAAGACCTAGACTGAGGACAAAACTACCCAGGACAAACACCAAACATCGAAAGTGGCCATACCTGGATAACGGACGACAAACTACTACCAAACCACGCCACTAACCTAGAGATGACGGAAAAGAAAAAATCCCAAATATAATTAGGACTTACGACCTGGCCTTAGCCCATGTGCTTACACATGGACGCGCAAGGCCAACCCGGATATGAAAACGATTGGAATGGGCATCAATGGTGATGCCCAGAACCAAATCACCACAACCAACGGAGAGGGAGAAAAACAGCAACACAGCAACACAGTAGCCGTCCCGATGACGGCCCTGCATTGTACCAATGCAGCCCCGGCATGGCCAGATAGATGTAAATAAAGGAAAAAAAAAAAAAAAAAAAAAAAAAAAAAAAAAACTTACCTAATACCGGTCCTCCATTGGCCTGGAAATAAAATAGAAATTAGCACCTAGTTAGCATTAGTAATAGATTATTTAGAATAGCATTGAATATCCCACCCCACTGTAAATATCCCACGAAACATATCTACCAACTTACCTATTGTAGTGTAATTGTACATTCCTAGTAACTTACCTTTTTTTTTATACTGTAATTGTGAATATAGTTGCCAATACTTACCCTGCTGTAGACACCCTTGCATACCACACCTGGCACAAATACCTGTAAGAAAAAAAAAAAAAAATAAATAAATAAAAAAATACCTCATAAATGATTAAATTGTATAAAATCTGTAAATATACTTACCTTATACCGGTCCTCCATGGCCTGGATATAAAATAGAAATTAGCACCTAGTTAGCATTAGAAATAGATTATTTAGAATAGCATTGAATATCCCACCCCACTGTAAATATCCCACGAAACATATCTACCAACTTACCTATTGTATTGTAATTGTACATTCCTAGTAACTTACCTTTTTATACTGTAATTGTGAATATATTTGCCAATACTTACCCTGCTGTAGACACCCTTGCATACCACACCTGGTACAAATACCTGTAAAAAAAAAATAAAAAAAAATAAAAAAAAAAATAAAAAAAAAAATAAAAAAATAAAAAAAAAAATAAAAAAAATATATATATATATATATAAATAAATAAAAAAAATAAAAAAATTTTTACTTACCACTCCTGTCCAGGACCTGTAAAGCAATAAAAGACCTAACAAGGTAAATTAGAATAAGATTAAGATTAAGAAAACTACTGTATTAGCTAAAATATACTAAAATACTGATTAAATTGTAAATAGAAGTAGTGTTATAATAATAAATTGTAAATAGAAATAAATAAGTACAAACCGCTTACCTGCACCGACACCGATGCCGATGTAAAGACGACCCTGAAAAATAAAGCATTAAGCATTAAGCATTAAAATTATGAAGATAAATAATATAAGAACAGAACTTTTCTTACCTGTCATTCGAACAAGTCACAAATGCATAAATACCAATAGAATTAAAATAACTGAAATAGCGACTTAGAATAAAATACACACATAAATATTATAATAAGGATCTAGACTCAAGCACGAATAAAATAAAAACAAACGAAAAAAAAAAACTTATCTAAGCTTGACACAGACTCCGTCCACACATGCGGAGATATTGCGGCAGCTAAAAGAAGCTGCACTAAAAAAAAAAAAAAAAAAAAAAAAATCTTTGCCATACTGCATGTGTTTTGGCTTTTTCTTTTACAGTCGGCCACCTGCCTGACACCAACCCTCCTTGGGAATGTGTTCGTTACACATATATACATTTTTATTTACTGTGTTTTCTATTTTATTTTTAAAGTAAAACTTTTATTACATCGTCTCAAACTTTTTCGTCTGTGTGTTGCATGTCGCGTGACGGTCGGCCGCGGAGTAGGGATAAAGTGAAAGGCGCTCGTATCGATGCGGTTTTTACAAGATACATTGAAAAAATCGAATGTAAGTCACTGTTCACGTATTTTAGTTACCATAAAATATTGGTTACATTTATAAACTGTGAAATTCATGATGAAGATGGAATTGATAATAGAATGATTGAAAATAATTAAAAAACGGATCAAAATGACTCAACGATTATAAAATATTGTTTTCAGTGTTTTAATATGTGTATATCATCTAAATAATTGTTAAGTATTATATATGTCGTACTCTTAGACACAGAGTTCAATAAAAATATTAGTTGGAGACCTAGTCTACTTTTATCATTTCCCATTATCATTCCCATTTTCTAAGTATAAAATTAAGATTGATGAAGTAATTTTTATACCCTTAATGGAATATTATTCCGAAATTTTTTTTTTTTTATACCGTATTTAAAGTAGCTTTTAATGATTTTTTTTGGTTCTTTTTGTGTGTTTTTTATTTTCTATTTGTATATTTTTTTTGTAGTTCATTTTATTTTTTATTTAATATTTTGGTTATTGTTATTTTTTTTTAATGTATGTTGTCCAAATAAAGTTGTTTGATTTGATTTGATTTGATTTATTTCATGGCTATTCTAGAATTAAATACAGGTAATAACCAAATATCACTTAAAACATCTCTTACTACTAATAAATAACTATTTAATTCTTTGACATACTATCGGAAACTAAATAATCGAGTGTGACGTGTATCGTTTAAAAAATCTAATAGGGATTTAAAAGACCTAATTACTTGCTTTATTTATTTCAATTTAATATACAATGCACGCGTTTACTGGTTTAGTTTAAAATCGATCTAAATGTTAAACCAATATCATTATAAAATAATTTATCGATTCTAACGAATTGATTTTGGGATACCTATTGTACCTATTTTACATTTTCAATAATTGATTGTAATTTAATATGATCGATTTGTACAGCTGTAACCTAATTTTGTCCACTATACCTACTACTGAAAACTTAACACTCAGTAAATAGTTTCAACGATCAGACAAGAGATAATAAAAAAAAATGGTTTTGGTAATAAATACGAGCGGAGTGTCATTGCTTCATACTCATAGGAGTGATATGTTGTTCTATTGAATTAGTCTGTTTACTAAAACATACAATTGGTCACCTGTTGACTGTTTTTGAGATAAAATATCACTGGCACCGAGATTTTAGTTGTATACTCGGTGTTAAGTTTGAGATTAAATTTAGATAGTAACGATTCAAATTTTAAACTTTTTTTTATATTAACAAGAGATTTTTTCTTTTTACCCACCTAAAAATGGACTTTCGAACAACCGTCCCGTTGGTCGAGTGGTTAGCGCAGCCCCATTGCGCCGTGACACGGCGCGGGTTCGATTCCCGGCAGAGACAGTCATTTATGTGATGAGCATAGATGTCTGTGTTTCTGGGTTTGGTCGTTTATTAAATATATTCTCAGTATTTTATATGTGTATTTCTATGTACTTGTATCGTTGTCTAACACCCTTAACACAAGCAAATAGAGTTTGACAAAGACAAGTCATGGCAAGACTCACTAGGTGACGTACAATTAGCTTTAAATTGCACAAATAATCGCGTTACTAGAGCAAGTCCGTTACAACTTTTAATAGGTAGAGTAGCACGTCCTCTATATTTAATGACGGTTGATAGCAATGAACTTTGTTGCCTCGATGAGCTTAGGAAAATCGCGTCCAATAGTATGGAGACAGCAGCACATTGTAATAAAGAACGTTTTGATAAAACTAAGGCTAGCGATAATGGATTTTCGGTCGGTGAATTCGTTCTCGTTGAAAATGAGGAACGTTATCAGACAAAACTAGATGCTAAATATAGAGAGCCATTCCAAATAATGAAAGTATTAAAAGGGCTTTGTGATCTAAATTGTTGTGAGTGGAGACTTTACCAGTGTATCGTAGCTATAATCCGGTAGAAATCGGTGTATGCTGTAGACGCAACGCCAGCTACCTTATATACAAATTGCAAACCCTCCTCTTAAGTTATTAATTGATACGGGTGCTAACCAATCTTTTTTAAGCCCCGATTCAGTCAATAAATATTTTTCTCACATCCCATGTAATTATGACCCCTTTGAAGTTACTAATATTCATGCAACTACTAGAAACGATTTTTCTATAACCTTACCTTGTTTTCCCGAGTTCAAAGAAAGAACTGACATCACTTTATTCATTTATAAATTCCACGATTATTTCGATGGTTTGGTATGGATTTGAATGGTTACGATCTATTAGAGAAACTTGAGTCCAGTATTGATTTAAAAAAGAAATTTTAGTTACGAGACAATCTTCTAATCCAATACGTCTGTACAATTCTAGGAATTGTAATTTATATGAGGATATAATACCGGCAAATTCGTCTAAATTAATTCATGTTCCGATTAACTTTCACGAAGGAGATGTTTTAGTACCTGAACAAATTTTATCTAATTGTCATATACGCGACTGTATAACTACAGTTAAGGATAACCGAGGTTTTGTAGAAGTTTTTAATCCTAGTCGATACGACGTAGTATTTTCTATGGATAAACCAGTTTGTGCAGAATTATTTAACATCCAAAGCACTAGTAAAGTACACTGTAATGATCGCGCTACTGAGGTGTGTTCACGTTTACGTTTGAATCCTGAAGAACGCGCTAATTTAGAATCTTTATGCGCTCAATATGCTGATGTCTTCGACATCGAAGGTGAACCTCTAACTTTCACAATCAAACACAGCATTCGTATTACGGATGAATTGCCTGTCTATACTAAAAGCTATAGATACCCTTTCTTTCACAGACAGGAAGTTCAAGATCAAATCTCTAAGATGTTAGAGCAGGGTATCATACGTCCATCTCAATCAGCATGGAGCTCCCCCATCTGGGTAGTCCCTAAGAAGGCTGATGCGTCTGGAAAAGTCAAATGGCGCATTGTAATCGACTTTAGGAAGGTTAATGAAAAGACTATTGATGATAAATACCCCATTCCTAATATCAATGACGTATTAGACAAATTAGGTAATTGTCATTATTTTACGACCCTTGACCTTGCTAGCGGATTCTATCAAGTTGAAATGAATCCAAAAGACGTTCACAAAACGGCTTTTAACGTTGAGCATGGTCATTTCGAATTTTTGAGAATGCCCATGGATTTAAAAAATTCTCCATCGACCTTTCAACGAGTCATGGATAATGTTCTAAGAGATCTTCAAAACTCTATATGTTTGGTCTATTTAGATGACATCGTAGTATTCAGCGTTTCGTTACAAGAGCCTAGAAAACCTAACCTAACCTAACCGAGAAAAAGTTTTTAAAAAATTACGGGAAAGTAACTTCAAGATTCAAATGGATAAGTCCGAGTTTCTTAAATTAGGTTTCTTAAAACGTCGTACTTAGGTCATATTATTAGTAAGGATGGTATTAAACCAAACCCGGAAATTTGAAAATTTTCCCATACCCAAGACCGCTACCGAAATCAAGCGTTTCCTTGGCTTATTAGGATATTATAGGAAGTTCATACCAGACTTTGCTCGTATTACGAAACCAATGACACAATGTTTGAAGAAAGGATCAAAGATAAGAATACATGACACTGACTATATTGACTGTTTTGAAAAATGTAAAACCTTACTAATTAATGACCCTATCCTACAATATCCTGACTTTACGAAAGACTTCGTCCTTACCACAGATGCATCCAATTTCGCCTTAGGAGCTATCCTTTCACAAGGTTCAGTAGGAACAGACAAACCCTTAACTTATGCATCGCGAACTTAAAATTCTAATAAAATTAACTATAGCACTATAGAAAAAGAACTATTGGCTATTGTTTGGGCGACTAAGTATTTTTGACCCAACCTTTTTGGCAGAAAATTTTTAATTGTTACTGACCACAAGCCTTTGCAATGGGTAATGAGCCTAACAGAAGCTGGTTCGAGACTTACACGTTGGAAGCTTAAATTAAGCGAATACAATTTCACTGTAGTGTATAAGCAAGGCAAAAATAACACCAACGCCGATGCTTTATCCCGTGTAGAAATAAATAACGAAGATACTAGTTCCATTATAGTAAATGCATCTGAGCGACCTCCATCTCTAACAGATTCATCTACTGAGACCGTTCATAAAAGTGTAGAAAACCCTATTCTAGAAATCCCAATAACTGACGATCCCCTTAATAAATTTAACCGTCAAGTCTGTTTTGTATTAGTAGGTGACATAAAGAAACGACCGACCACAACCAAGCCCTTTGAGACTCACACTAGAACTACTATCCGACTATCCGAATCCAACCTCGAAACCGATGTCATAAATGCAGTTAAAGAATTTGTGAAGCCTAAAGTTAAAACTGAAATTATAATATGGCCATGTATAAAATCATCCCATTAATTCAGGACAAATTTAAGAGCTCTGCCATGAATCTAGTTCTAACAAAAACCGAACTAGAAAACGTAAAAGAGTATTTACGGCAACAAGAAATCATACAAAAATATCACGAGGGTAAAACCAACCACCGTGGTATTACTGAATGTTATCTAGCCCTTTCTTCTAAGTATTATTGGCCTAAACAAAAAAAATCAATCGCCAAATACATAAATGAATGCAGCATTTGCGGTCAGACTAAGTACGACCGCAATCCTATAAAACAAAGATTTTCTGTTGTGCCACCTCCTTCAAAGCCGTTTGAAATAGTCCACCTTGATCTCTTCCCTGCTCAAAATGAGAAATATTTAACTATAATAGATGCATTTTCTAAATACGCACAAGCGTATCATATTAAGGATAGCACAGCGTTAAGCGTAGTACAATCACTATTAACTAAAATAGATATTTCAGGCCTAATCACCAGAAAGGGTTTTTGCCCGGCATTTCTGGATGCCTGGAACATAATACGTTAATATCGGAAAGCCTTAAAGATGCTAGAACTACCGAGAGACAAATTACGGTTTGGTGGATAGACTTAGAGAACGCCTTTGGGTCGGTACGACATGAACTGATGACGTTCGCGCTTAAATGGTATAACTTTTCTACAGTAGCTCGCGACATTATTGCATCATATTATTCAAAATTAAAATTCTCTATAATTTTTAATGAAAACTATTCAAAACCACTTAATTATAACGTTGGTTTATTTCAGGGCTGTTGTATTTCTCCTATTATATTTAATATAGTTATTAATATTTTAATAGACAAATTAATTACAAATGAAAAAAAGTGGGGTTATCGGTTTAAGTTCAATAACAAATACACAGAATCCATACTAGCTTTTGCAGATGATCTCGCGATACTGACACGTAATCCGAAACAAGATTTCTGTACGTGGACGGGCGGATTGAGGACAAAATCAAGTAAATGTTTTAGTCTATGTCTGGGTAGACGGAATACCAAATATACCTCTTACGATCCGGGTCTTATAATAGGCGGTCAGCGCGTTAGTACGGTTACGGAAGTAGCTCCGTTTAAACTTTTAGGTAAAAAAATCGATTACCAAGGCCGTACTCCATCGTTGGATGTAATAGTCGATAGCTTTTTAAATGATCTCAAAAAGGTAGACAACCAACCAATAAGTAACGTCAAAAAAGCTTGGATTTACGTAAATTTTTTAACATCACGCCTAAATTGGCCTTTCCTCGTTTATGACATTAGTAAAACCCTTTTTGTCAAAGTTAGATGCAAGCGCCATAAAGACATTGAAGTTATGACTCAGGTTAGCGCACTCAGCGGACTCTTCAACTTTATTTAGAGATCGTTTTTGCGCATAATAAAGGGGCCCCTTAAACCTACTCCTGGGTCGCAAGTCCCAGGCACTGCTTGCACTCCTCTCCTTGCAACGCGATGAGCCCGGCACCCGCACGGTGAATCCATGGATTGCTAAGAAGCTTCGTCTTGTCTAGTACTCATCATGGCATGCCTCTTACAGTAGTAACAGATCAAGGTCCTGAATTTACGAATCAAATATTTTCAGAATTTACTAGAATCCATAAAATCCAACATCACAAAATTCTTGCATATACCCCAAACGATAATGGTATCGTTCCAACGAGAACGGTTCCATTCAACAATCTTGGAACATCTTAGGATCCTAAAATTAGAAAAACGCAGTGAATCCGTCGTTAATTTGATGCCCTATGCGTTATTAGCTTACAATAGTACAGTCCATAGTTTTACTAAATGTATACCCCTAGATATTATAACAGGACACTTTGATCCACGAGACCCGTTAGATATTGACATGACTCAACACCTCTTACAACAATAAATAAAAACTTAACAATGAAAAAGTTAAAAAAAATAATAATAAACGGTTTTATGTTGCAGATAAATGTACTAAAAGCTAAAAAATATTTTCATGGATACAGTCATGGATACCAATATGTATACATTGTTATATTTTCAAAATAAAGTAACTCGTAACCTACTTACTTTCTGGAAACATCTATGGTCACATAATTTCCTAAATTCTGCCCGATGGGTGGTAACTTTGCCGGCGACCGGATGTTATGGTCTACCACCAAGAAGTAAGGTAAGATAAGGTAGATTCCCAAAGATTTACCTTTTAATTCTAAAATAATAGTTTCCCATTAAGGTTTCGACAAATATTGAAGCGTAGAAATAGATTTACGTCAACATTGTTTCTCATAAGGACAACTATAGACTTGTCACGCAAATGAAGACTAATTAATATATATAATAAAAAGAAACTTAGTAGTATTAAAACATGGATTTAAGGTCCAGTCGACAAAGTTAGCGCGGTTTTGTAAATTAAGCATTGAGATTGCATGAACAAGTATGAATCATGCAAACTACATAAATCTAAATCAAGTAAGATGTATTTAGTTAATAAAATTAATTCAATAATAAGTTTATAATAGTTTTTTTTTTATAAAATCATTACTTACGAGTACATTGTTGATTCGCAATATGAGTCGTCTAATTCGAGGTTGATTTTTATTTCAAGTGAGTTATGTTGGCATTGGAAGTTATGAACTCTATGAAGTTGAAGTTATGAACTCTATGAGCGAAATAAAAATCAAACCTTTGATCACTTCGCATTGATCTTCTAAAATTGATTAAGATTAGGTAGGTTTGTTTAGGGGAGCGGGGCTTTTGCGAGACACACTCGACTTTTCAGCTTCGATTCGGAAGGTGAAGGACCTGACTCGGAAGGAGATCCGTGATGGATCACTCGTATCAGTATGGGGGAGTTGGCTAAGTTCCAGACATTATAGGGGCAAGCTGTAGGTCGCGCTGAGTTACCCTGGAATAATTGGGTTGCAACCTTTCGAAAATTTTAAATCTTTGTTTTGCGAATTGGACAGTACCCGATAATAAAGGAGAACAAATTGTGCTTGTTGCGCAAAGAGGGTCGTTATGCCGATTCCGCTTCCGCATACAGGCCAATTGTGCTGCTGGATGGGATGGGTAAGCTTTTTGAGAGAGTCCTTTCTGCATCAGTAAAACTTAAGGGTAAAAGCATGTTAAATCTTTTTTTATCTATTTCCCTGTTTCTTCGAATATTTTGAAGGCAAGTCCTTATAATCAAGAAGTGTTATATTAATACTCCTGATATTGTCCTATTAAGATTCAAAATATGATATTTTAATTAGTGTAGTTAATTAGGCGAAGGAAAATGAAAAAATCTATTAAATGACTGCATCGTTCCAAAAATTGAATATTTCGTTGAATTATGAAATACTGTTTACCTTTATTATTATGACTACACATTACACTTATTAACAAAAAACCACATTTTATTATATTTTTAAAAATGCTACTTAGACTTGAAACAGAAATAAAAAATGTTAACTCTTATCACTTGCAATATTTATTTCACATAAAACAATACTATATTTTACATTAAAAAAACATTAAAACCACATAATAAAATATGTTAACACACGATAATTAAAACACATAACGTTGTGCTCTATAGAAGCGCATTGCCCCAATTAATGCAGCGGAAAACAATAAAGCCTACACTTTCAATACCTAGCACAGAATATGTAAAATAAAAAACCACAACGCGTATTTTAGCACGATTATTATTAGAACAAAGTAAGAGATTTTATTAAACAAAAGAATAACAAACAAGTTTAATAATCACGTATTATCAAAAGCTTTTTAAGATAAACTTATTAAAAGCTTTTTAAGATAAAAAATACTTTAATAATAAAAAAGTTTAAGAAGCTGACAACGTTCAGAAACGCATAGCTAATCGCGGCACGGGGGAATCAATTCAATTTGTCCATCAATATGAGCTACTTACTACCAGTAACAGGTATGGACTGGCAGGGGCCAGGGCGGGCGGGCTAGGGAACAGTGCAACCGCTGCCTCAGTGACGAGTGGACGCGCGCGCTTCGAATACCACGCGACCGAACTTAAAACAAGTGAACGTTTAAACCCAGTGCTCAGTTGAATCTTGTGGTGTGCGTGTGGTTTTCATGTGGGATCATGTAGAGGTAGGTAGAATTTTTCAAATTCTTTATTTCGCAAAAATGCATAAAGGAAGTTTTTTTATAAACTGGAATAGCTTTTGCTGAATGTTTGTTGTAGGTTACTAATTGAAGGCCATTAGTGCTCTGGAAATATTGCCCGTTTTATATGCAAGAGTTTACTTTTAACTTGATATGAAATCGGGAACAAAGCTGAGTCAGCTCAGTATTACTTGTTGCATGCAGAGGTAGTCTTATCTCGTTTGCAGATTAACCTTGTGTAGTATTTTAAGTTTCTGCGTATTCATTAAAATATATGAATGTTTATTCGATTTAACGCGACTGAAGCAGTTAATAAGTTGAAATTAAATATATTAAAAACGAGATGATATAAAACTAGGTGAAGCAATAAGTTTTTACAGAGTACTGACAACAATACCTAATAACGAAACTACAAGTGATTGAAGAAACTATAAAATTCTCTATATTAGAATAATCATCGAAATTGCAACCTGCTTAGATAATTTAACTAAATGCTTAAAATTATTATACTCTACTGATATTCCAATAAGGCTTTAAGATGAGTTGAACTGAAACTTGAACAAAGGACTTCTTAAGAGAATTTCTAATCCGGGTTCGATTCTAACATCAAACTAACGTAGATTAGATATGATTATAGACCCGCCCTGTTTAATGAGTTAAGATTATATCTACATAAGAAGATGTCTTTTTAGGTTTGGTATGTTTGTATGACAAAAGCAATTATATTCCGATATTTTAACAAAATAATATTAAATATATAAGTGACCCGTGAGGAAGAGAGTAGAACAGTAGCTAATAACTTCGTCTTTTTAAAAATAGAAACAAAAGAGTTATAAAAAGATTGACTTTTATATTTATATATCCAGAAAGTCCCCAAAACCTTTCTGTTCTCTTTTGTGTTTAACTTTGCAGATATCGTGTTACTTGTTCCAAATCTACTACCTATTGGATTCTGAAAGTACCATGTTAATAATATAAAAGGATCATCTCTTGCAGGCTATATATTATTATAATTATTTAGAAAATAATATTTGAATATTAATAAAAACATATACTTTTGTATAATATGCATGTTAATGCTCCAGCTCCAGACTTAGATAAAAATAATTTCGTCACCAGTGAATGATATAATGTTTATATTATGAAAAATATAAACAAATAAAAACAATTCAATGGAAGCAAAAAGCTTTTTCAGGAAAAATGTTCTTAACATGAATAAAATAAGAACAAAGAACATCCATCTTCTATTCTATCTTGTAATTTTAGAAATTGCGTATTGATTATTAAATAATTTTAACCATCAAAGATAATAAATAAGGTATTTCGAATAGTTAAATGAGCACAGTTCCGTGGTTGTAACTGTAAAGTAATTAAAATTACATTAGGCTTTGATATACTATTCCTCGTAAAAATATAAATAACCGTCGGGTCATGAGCAAGTAGCGACTGAGGCCAGAGCAATCTATTATATATATACTATTTTATTAATGACTAGTTTACTGTTACTAGTTCAGTTTTACTTTCGTATTTCTAAAACTCCAATACCATTTCTTTTCATACATTTTTAAAATAGTTTAATCTAGATGTTTGACAAGGCTACATTTATAATTTTATGTTTTTTCTTTAAATTTATATAAATATGAATGAAAAATAAACCGATACGGGCAGGGATTCGAACCCGTGACCTCTGAGAAACCGTCCGTTTTTCGGTTTCCTTTTCCCAGAGGGACCGAAACGAAACCGAAACGGGTAACGGATAAATAATCTTAACATGGCCGGTTAGAAATATGTTTATAAATATTTTTGCTATAAATTAATACATTTTTGCTATAAATTTTGGACTAATATTAAATAGTTATTTAAACTTTTTAATTCTGAAATCGATTAATAACTTCAGTGGTTATTATAGATCAAATACAAAAAATATTGTTTCTAGGTTTAACAACTAAGAAGAATCATTCAGTACGAACACTCGATTTTATCTATTATATTTAACATTATGAGTCAGAGATAGTTATAATATAGTATTATATAGGATTTTATAACACTTGGTTCAAACCAGAACAGTTATATATTATGATATATAATTAATTTTAATATAAAAAGTAACTACAAGTGTAATAAACGCAATTGTTGATGATGATGCTTTTATATAGCAGCCGTACATACTGCATGTATAATAGATTTAAAAATAATGGTGATAGTTGGAACAACAACAACGAATCAGTAAACTAAGAGTTTTATTATGATATCTGTCCGTCTTTATTTGATAAAGTACAATATTTCCTCACTATGGAGGATAAATATTTTCATTAATCTTACAGACGTCAAGTCTAAATGCGATATTTTGATATCACTTTATTGGCGCTTAAAAAGGTGAATTAAGATCTCTTCCGACAAATTTCGCAGCAACTCCTAAATATGCCTTTTAAATATTAATCTATAAAATAAATGGATTGAAGTTAGCCATAACTAACTGTTGGACGGTTATTCGTTCTTTTCTTTTTGCAAAGCGTTCAATAAATAGCTTTAGAATAATATATTATAATGTAAGTATAATATTTTTTTTCTAATCAGAGCTAAACACATCACATAACAAGTTGGTATTATGTTCCTATTATATATATAATAGGAACATAGATTTTCTTAATATCTTTTTCCGTAAGAACCTTCTCCTAATAATAACAAATACAACAAAAAAAGAATTAGTGAAATCGGTCCAGCCATTCACTTGTGATGCCGTGACCAAGGAAAACGGGTTTCATTTTTATATATATAGATGTAGGGTTTTTCTTAAAGCACAACACAAGGTGATTCATCTAAAACAGAGTTTAATTTATTAATAACAAATAAGTTTTTGTAACAAATATCAAATGAAATACTAACCTAAAACAGAGAATCGACAATTAAATGTTTATGCTTTACTAAATTACTACACTTTTAAATGAACTAAAGAAAATCCACAAATATTTAGAATTGTAAAGAAATTAAAGAACTAAAGAAATCTGTTACTATTCAATTCAAAAACTAGGAAACGTTTTTATTATTCTCACTAGTGGCTCCCTCTTATGCCGAAACTCATATTTGCTCAAAAGTCCACCTATGTCAACGTCACTCAAAATATATCACCCCCGTTCGAAATGCAATTTTCTTCAAATTATGTTTGGAAAACTTTTGCAGCAAAACCTAAAAATCATTAAACATAGGAATGAGCTTTGTGACATGATATAGTCCAATAGATCTTGTTCCACGACCGGTGTTTATTTTAAAAACTGAATCTGATACTTTTTCTTCTATTTCAAATTGTCCTATTCTAATTTCTTCCATCTTTTTTTTGTTTAATTTGTTTCCATAGTCAACATATACCTTATCTCTCTTTTTAAATTCATGTTTCAATCTATTCTTGTCAAATTGCGTTTTATTATATTCGTGCGATTTTATTGACCTTTGCTATTTTTTTGTCTTCTTCCAAACTTTTTGTTTATAAATATTTTTCTTTTAATTCATATGGTAACAAGTTTGTAGACTCACCAGATAGCAAATATTTAGGGGAAAATCCTGTCACAGAATGATTTGTTTCATTATATTTATTTCTACATTCTTCTGCTATTTTTGACTAATTTGTTTTTCCTATTGATTCATTCATTTTGCATCTTATTTTGTTTACAATAGTCTGGTTTAGCCTTTCGTTTAAACCATTTGAGAACGGTGTGTCTACCGTTGTAAATATTAATTGAGTATTTCGGTTCTTAAGGTAATTTTTAAATTCGATTGAATTAAAAGCTGGATATTGATCAGAGACTAAGATGTCTATTTTTTCTTCTTTAGGATTTTTTTCTATAAGTTTAATGAAATCTCGAGCATGTTGATTTTTAGAACATAGTATGTAAGCATACCTAGTAAAGTGATCTACTAGTAGATGTAAATATCTTTTTATTGATCTTTGGCCCCCAAATCCTCCTATTGTGTCCAGTGACATTATTTGAAAGGGTTTATTAGCTAGACCTAATTTCGACATAAAAGCATATTTTCTATTTAATTTTGTTTTATTCTTTATGCATATCTCACAGTTTTTGCATATATATTTAATATTTTCTGATAGATTTGGTGCAGTATAAAGGGGTTTTATTTTTGATTCTGTTTGATTTATTTCAGTGTGACAATATTTTTCATGAATTTGATTTATTATAGTTTTACTGTACTTACTGTACTGTACTTTAGTGAGAACTATTTTTTTTGTATTTTTCCTACAATTTTTATAATAAATTTCATCTTCTATAAAAATGTTCATTTGTTCTTTTATTTTTAAATTTGGTGCTTGATTATATTTTATGTCATGAATATCAATAATATTTACTGTTCTTAAGTTATCTTCATTATTTGCATCAATGTCCAATACTGGGTTTCTGCTTAGACAATCTGCTTCTGTGTTATTTTTCCTGGAAAATATTTTATTTAGCAATTATACTGTGACAGATAAAGTGACATATCACCTAATTCATCGTTCCTTATATTTAATTTCTCAAGGGGTTTGTGATCTGTATAGACTTTACATTTAGTTGCCAAAACTTTATGCTCTCTTTTATGGCTAAACATTCTAAAAATATTGCTTTTTTATTTTTTTGTGATTCATTTATTTTCTTAGAAAAATAAGCTACCGGTTTTTCTTCGCCATCGTGCTGAATTTGTTTCAAAACTGCTCCTATTCCTATGACATTGACATCTGTATAAATATTTATTGGTGCTTCTGGATCATAAATTGCTAGTATTGGTTTTGAACATAAATAATCTTTAATTTTCCGGAATGCATCCTCACACTATAGGGTCCAATTGAATTTCTGATATTTTCTCAGCAATTTATGTAAAGGTTGTAGAACTATTGAGACACTTGGAATGTATTTACCATAAAAAAATATTTTTCCTAAAAATTGTCTTATTTGTTTTATATTTTGAGGAGCTGGGAAATCTTTTATTGATTTTAAATTATCTTTCAGGGGTGTAATCGTATTCCTTTGTAATATATGACCTAGATACTTAACAGAATCACATGCGAACTTACATTTTGTTAATTTTAGCCTGAAACCTTCTTTCAGAACAGCCTCCAGCAATTTTTTTAAGTGTGTGACATGTTCATCAAATGTCTCAGAGAAGATTAGTATATCATCAATAAAATTTACTGCAAATCCGTTGAAATATAGCTGGTGATGTCTTTAGACCA
Source organism: Napeogenes inachia (assembly GCA_959347355.1). Taxonomy (NCBI): domain Eukaryota; kingdom Metazoa; phylum Arthropoda; class Insecta; order Lepidoptera; family Nymphalidae; genus Napeogenes; species Napeogenes inachia. The sequence goes on along the minus strand of OY365791.1, from coordinate 31,672,545 downwards.
AAGGGTAAAAAGTTCCATTGATAATGACTTTCTTGAGTTACAAAAGCAGTTTTTTGTCGGTCTGTAATTTTTAAAGGAATGGACTAAAAAGCTGAATTTAATAAAAAATTTGTTCACTTTAGATACTTCAAACACCATATTGTTTGCTTAGTATTGCTTAGTTGCCTGATATTTTAGGTTGTTAAGATATTTCCACTAGAATTTATTTTAATTTATTGTAGGATAATTAGTTTTTAATATATATGTATTTATGTTTTAAAAATGTGTATACTGAACATATTATCATTATTTATACTCTAAAAATAAAATATATAAATATTTTCTGAATGAATTAAAATAGAATGCCATTTATAATCATTACAACAATACAATTAAAATTAAAAACAAATAAATTACAAAAAAAATAAGCATTACAAGCATGTAAAAAATATTCAAATGTTTACTAAAACGAAAAAAACAAAGTTTTCTGTTTTTTAATCACCAAATATTATATTTGCCTTTGTTTCTTTTAAACTCAGCTTCGGGTTGATAAAGTAATGGTTTTAAATTTTTTGAAGAAACGACAGAATAAACATCTATTAACAAATTCGTTATAAGTGTATTTGGTATTCATTTAATTTAGTTGATAGACATGTAATATTGATTAGTGTAGGTGTATCTAATACGGGAACGCATTTATTGATATTGAATACAAAAGCCAAGATTGATTCCAATTATGATTAAAGAACATTATTTAAGCAATCGAGTTTACGTAAATAGTTTGATCAGTTTATATTGGCACAAGTTTCAATTGGTTGTACTAGTTTTAGGATCCCGATATGATTGATTATTTTGACTTTATAGCACCAAGGTTTATTAAATAAATTTAAACATGTATTCTATATATACATATTTCCTATAAAAAACACACAAGCTACAATAATCCATCATTTTATTTTGGGTACTCGTGAAGTAAAATCCTCCAGCCTTCATTATTTACTGCGCGCGATAGTACGAACAAGGTTTTGGGGACAACAGGGAAATGTATTCACTTGGAGATCAGTTAGAATTTTATGTATATTGAATGGATGAAAATATCTATGAAGTGAAATTAAAATTATGTACATTACCTACACTATTTGTAAGTATTTTACTGTTTTTTAATAATTAAAGACTTATTAGATAACATGTAATTCGAAAAATGATGATGCCACCTACATACATTTTTAAGCGATTTCAAATATAAATTTCAAAAATAAATTTCGTCGTGGCCATGTCGTTTCTGTGGTTGGTAAAGTTTTTGAAATAACATCATATTGTAGTAAACTATTTAAGGAATAACGGAATTAGAAAAATATTACTGATTATTTACTACCATTTCAATAATGTAATAGTAATTAGAGATGCGCCGAATATTCTGTAAATATTCGGTATATTCGGCATCTCTTTCACTATTATTCGGCCGGATCATTCGGTTTTGGTGCCGAATGTATTTGGTTCGAGTATTTCTATTTTTTGGCTACACGACAAGGTATCGGTAAAGAACTAAAAGACAAAACGTAGATTTATGTCATATTATAAGTCAAAGAAATCTTATAAATTATGTGTTGAATAAAGCTTAATAATATAAGGCGATTTAGTTTCAAATCAACAAACGTTCACGTATAAACGTAAAAATTTACTTTATTACAGTCTAGTTCAGCATCATCATCGCGTGGCGGTTATGATGTTAAAATGTATATGAATTGTTTGTACTTTTTACATTACGCCATCTGTTGAACACCAACTCAATCCAAATAACTTGAACTAGACTAGTTCGGATCTAACAGATTATTGTAAACAAATAATTTGCAATAAAATAATATTGCGGCTTGAGATTGAGATGTACTCGTAAGTTATCTTATCTTTCAAGTTGGACCAAACTGCACACGGTGTTCAAATTTAATTAAAATATGTTAAGTAGTTTAGGAGTACATCACGGACAAACATCGTGATAATCGAATTATATATAATAGATATAAAATATGAAATAATTTTTATTTTTAAAAAGCCATTTCCATCAAATCCCCTCTTTTCAAAGAGAACCCAAATCTTATAAGCCCGAAATATTTCATAGAATTCAATTCTAGCTCTTTTGTCTTCTACATTGAGCGCTGTGTCCTCATGATCTATGGAATGATTTCACTCACAAGTGCGCCTTGTAAGTTTATATATTTTTTCAATTACTTCTCTGGGGATACCAAACTGGATGTTGTTCCTTAAAAGCTGTTTAGAATAAATGTTGCCATGTTAATTTTGGATTAGTATTTTATTTATCATGTTTTTTCGGTTATGACATATTCTTGTTATGTTGCAAGTGTGTACTGTTTACAATAGATATCTCAGATGTTAGTTCTTCAAGGATCGATATTTTTTCTTTAATTTGTCAATATATAATTTTTATTATTATATATAAAACGTAAAAAAAGGTAAAGGTATTTGATTGAAAGACAATCCACTATTCACTCTTAAAGCAGTGTTAGAATATTCTTACTTTCGATTTTCGTACCCTGACATCATAAAAGTAATATTACTTTAAGAATGTTTCGATAAAAATAAAAGTTTAGATGACGTCATCCTAAATCATTCGATCTTTTATCAAATAAAACATTATTAACTCGTACCAAGAACTATTTTTTTACAACAGAAACATGAAAGTAATATTGCTTTTATGTCTAATTTAGTCATTTTTAAACAGTGGACGCCGCTTATTGTGATCACGGTTAATGTTATCAGCCGGCTATTGTTATCGAAAATGGTCGGTCCAAAATTTCTCCTTAGCAATACATTTGAAAAAAAGTCGCTTATTGTGATCAAAAGTCGCTTATTGTTATCGATTTAGACACTTGTTATCGATTCAATAGGGTCATTTCGCCTGTTTGCGTCCATCGCCAGTTTGCGTCCATTCGACGGCTATCCTTTCATAAAATACTCGAAAATAAGTTCATGAACTTTCTAACAAAACCAAATGTAATTTCTGCCAATACCTCAATATATAGGAGATACATAGTCATAAACAAAATTTCCTTGAGCGCAATCCTTCCCTTTAAAAAAAATAATTTATCTGAGCCACGGGACAAAAGACTGCGAATGTCTTAAATGTTAGTAAAAAAATAGTGAGCAGCAACACCACTCACGGTTAGTTTTACATTGTTTTATGTGAAGTTAAGGATACATAGATGTTTCTAGGCCTTAATAATAAAGAAAGGAAAAACATAATTATGAATTTACTTAAGTTTTTTAATTGTTGACAGTTAAAATAAGGTGGACGCAAACTAGTACATACAAATTTTAAAAATTCCACTTTGCGTCCGCAGTGGTCGCGAATTTTATGACCTATTATTTAGGACAGACCAGATTGCGTCCACCTTTGTTTTCTTGTTATCTATTTATAAAAATAATTAAAAATGTATACCTTATTTAAATTTAATAAAATTGTATATACCTACGATCAATAATATCTTAATGTAATTATAATAAAAAAAATTAACGTAATTTATTAACGGCTCCTGATTGAACAAATTAGAAATCACAGTGTATCAAGGTGCAACTCTGAAACTCATGACATGAATAAAAATGATTTTGCCTATACACCTTTTTGACAGTTATCTGTAGCTTAGTTCAATAGTGTTTTCAGATGAAGTTCTTATTTTACCACTAGAAGATATGGCAACTCATACTACACCAAGTCCTTAGAAAACTAAGCAACAAATATCAAAACCCCCTCCGACTGCTTTTATTCATTTAGCATCAACTGTATCACCATCTATTTCATCTATAGAAAAGCCTCCTAGTTTACAATCATCTTCATTATTTATTCAAGGCATTTCACATTCAGAAACCTTTGATCCATTTAAAACCCACCTGATGTTGGCTGAAATTTTTAGCATAGCAAGAAAATTTAATCAAAGAACTCATCGAGAAAGTATTATGAACATAAAGAGCAGATGGAGAAAAAGAACAAAGCAGTAAGAAAAAGAAATTAAGAACGAATAGAGAAAAAAAACTTCAAGGAACTGCTACAAAACGTAGGAAAAAGACACTTCCTGTTAAAGTCACAGTAGATACTGATACTCTGAAAAGAAAATTTACCAGCCGTGGATAGTACAAAGTGCGCTGAATGTAATGACATACTTATATCAGATGTAGATGAAGACGGCGAAGAAAACATTGGCTGTGACAAATATATAAGATGATATATTTGTTATTAAAAATATTTTAAAATTTAATTAGTTAAATATTTAGACATAAAACAATAAATTGTTAAAATCTAATCTTTCTGAATAATAATTAATAAAAATCTCCCCTACATTACATATATATAAGTTGGTGGACGCAAACTGGACATGAGTGGACGCAATTTAGATTTTATGGACGCAAACTGGGTAAATCGCCCAAATCTGATATTTATCACTTTTATATTTAAATCGTTATATCTTTCCACCAAAACTTTAAATGAATATAAAAAAGACTATATTATTAACACTGTACATAAGTTTTTATTCAAAACTAGTGCTAAATCATTTTTATTTTCTCTTTCAAAGTCAGCAACTCCACTAAATGGACGCAAACAGGCGAAATGACCCTACGATACCGAGCAACAAACTTCGAAAAATTATACTATTTTGGGTATTATATTCAAATGATTATGAATGAAAACAAGTGTCAAACAACAATAGATCGATATTTCATATGAATCTTATGTTAGTATATTTTTAATAGTGTAAATAAATACAAAATTTGAGGAAACAACAGAATTTCTTATTGTGAAACTTAATATGTACTTAAATTAATTCCAAATTACTACAATTCATATTTTATCATTATGATCATTTTTTATGTGCACTAAAATCCCCCAACAAGCATGAAAAAGTACCGTCCGCATAATGTTATCATTCGGTTATTGTTATCAAAACGGGCTGGCTAAAAGTGATCACAATAAGCGGCGTCTACCTGTATTAGTTTTTCAAGACGGATTTAGAATGTAATATTGTTTCTATATCCATCTTTGTTATTTTAAGTCAGTTTTTCGCGATAGATTTATTACAACTTTATAATTTACGTATTAATTTTAGTCAGTATTAGTTTGAGTGTCGTCAAAGAATTCATTATAATATTTTTTTTTATTTTATCAATAAATATAAGTGTTATCAATAGTTTTGCATTTCTAAAAAAAAAAATATGCGGTTTTAAAAATCTTATATTATACCTAGCCTTCCATTAATATTGTAACAAAGAAAATATATATATTTTTAATTGCAAATAACATTTATTATCTTTGTTCGTTTAATTCACAAATATAAAACAATTAAAAATATAAAAAGCTTATTCGAAGCGGTGTCCATTGGCTGCAATTGCATGCATTGGCCTTTAAACGTTGAGGCCAATTATCAATAGAAGCACACCCTCTTTCCATGGGGAAATTCTTTACTGCCAATCGTATGGATTGTTTTAGGAACTCCACATTATCATGGCGTTTAGAGCAAGTTGTACCCTCTAAAACTGACCATAAATCATAATCCAGCGGATTAGGATTGGGACTAGACGACGGCCAGTCTTCAGCTCTGATGAATTCCGAGACGTTCACTTCTAACCAAGACTACGTGGATCGAGCTTTATGACCCGGCGCCGAGTCTTGCTGGAAGGACCATACTTAGTTATTAAACATGGTGTTATTAAGGGGCTTAACTACCTTCTCAAGAACGGTATCTTGATACACTTGTGCCAATGTTTTGATACCTTTTTCACAAAAATATGGCTCACTCACACCTTCATAGCTAACACCCCACCAAACCATCACTGAAGTCGGATAATGCCCAGGTTGCACTCTGTCGACTAATTGGGAAGCTTTCTTAGAACTGAGCATAAATACGGTCATGTTGTGTGTTAAAATGTTGCTCAATTGTAACATTTTTCTCATTCTTAAACAAAAATTTTCTGTAACCTCCCTTTGCATACCGCTTCAGTAGTTGTTTCGATTTAACCTCCCTATTCATCTTTAATTAATCTGTTAAGATATGATCGGTGAGTCTCTTATAGGCTGCAAGTCATCTCTTAAAAAACGCGACATAGTTCTAGGTGCTATCTTCATTTCCCGAGATAAAATCTTTTGGTTTCGGAGAGGATTTCTTCGAATTATTTCCCTTACTGCTTTGACCACCTCTTTCGTACATACACTACGTGGATGGCCAGATCTTTCTTTAAGATAATAATGTTTTATTTGATAAAAGATCAAATGATTTAGGTATAAATATTTTGTACCGTCACAGACATTAGTCACGGAATTATGTGGCGCTCCCTGTGTAATGAATTAGAAACCTGATAATATTTCCTTACGTCTATTAATAATGAAATTCATATAAGGCAAACAATTATTGTGAAACTTTAATAAGACCTTTTGGCATCTAGAGCCTTATAAAAAAGAGCCTTCACATATACCTATAGTATTGAAAAAAAGCTATCTTCTTCAACAAAAAACTTCATCTATATAACATATTCGCACAAATCATATAACTGGATTCTAGCGCACGTCATACAAGAATGCAATGATACAACCACTTCCCATTACCAATATGTATTCAATAAACCTTATCTAATGGATAACATGATAACTAAAAGCTCGGTCCAGGTTGTCGTCGTTCCTGTAATATTATTCAAGATCATACTATTAAATATATACATATAGGTATAGGATAGAAAGTTCATTTTACCGAAATAAGGAGAAATACCGGAAATACCGAAAATACTCGTAACAAAGCAAAAAAATTATATATGTATATTAAATTAGTTATCAAATGAAGATAATTTACAAAAGAGCCCGAATGTAGGTTGTAGATTTTTATCAGGATTAAAATCTTTGTTGTGAGATTACAAACCGGTCCTTTTTCGTGAATAATTGATTTTCTCATTATGGCGCGAACTGTGGACCCAAAGAGAATATGCGGCCATCGGCTTAGTCTAAATTAAGATGAAGTACTGAATTTGTGGTTATAATAATGAATTCCTGTTCTGAATGTCGACGATTTTTTAATGGGAACGATGGTAATACTGTCCAATCCATATATTTTTTCAGGAAAACTGTAGGTACTAAAATAATGTAAAATAAGATGTTTTTTCTACGCTTACACTTGACTAGATTAGACTTTTTATCTTTAAAAGTTTTTGTATGTCTAAACTTAAAATAACTTTTGAGAAATTACTAAATGTTTTCAAAACAATATAATCCACAATAAGTGAATCTAGAATTTAATAAAAAGTGTTTCTGGATAAATTCAAGACGGGATTGAGTCGGAGCCGAATTCGTTATTGGAAACTCATAAGAAGGAAATCGTCGTAACTTTTCTTTCTTAAGATTCTGATATTTTAATTTAGTTCAGATTTTTCTTACCCCGTTTAGATTTATCAAGTATAAGTATTATAATAATAATAATAATAGCAGGACAAATTACACACATTGATCTAACCCCTAAGTAAGCAAGTTATTTGCTTGTGTTAAGGGTATTAGACAACGATACAAATACATAGAAATACACATATAAATACTGAAAATATATTTAATAAACGACCAAACCCAGAAACACAGACATCTATGCTCATCACATAAATGCCCGTCTCTGCCGGGAATCGAACCCGAGCCCCATTGCGCCGTGACACGTAAGGCGTCTGCGCTAACCACTCGACCAACGGGGCGGTTAATAAAGTATTATTAGTAAGACCATTTCCCAGACATATAAGTATATGCTGAACGGGGTAAAACCTTTAACCAAAATAAAATTAACAATATTTGTGTAATGAGCAATGCTTCTATCGACGACCTGATAAACAGACAGACAGAAAAATATGAACATACAAATAGATAAGCAGTCAATAATGATAATAATAATAATAATATGGATAGATATCAAAGAAATCCTACTAATATTACAAACGTGAAGGTTTTTAAGTATCATCCATACTGATGTTTTAAACTCTTTCACTTTAAAACTATTTTTACGGATTTAACTCGCGTATAATTAATTTAAGTAAGTCAGTTAATCACTAATTTACTGACCTATTGACAGATAGTTAAATCCGTAAAAATAGTTTTATTTCAACATATAGTTATTTTTAAACCTTATAATTTATCGAGGCATATTGACCCCTTTGAAATAGTGGCTTTCTTATCAACGCCATTGTACAAAAATAAACTTCTTTTAAAGTATGTTCTTTGGATGCATAGTGTCAGAAATAGGGGAAATTGAATATAAAATTTACTATATATATATATATATATATATATATATATATTAAAGATAATTGCTGTATATATATATATATATATATATATATATATATATATATATATATATATATATATATATATATATATATATACAGCAATTTAAATATAAATAGAAATATGGGCTTCACGCATCACTCGCCACAACATTGAGCGAAAACTGTAGTACAAAAAAGTCATAGACTATCTTTTGTCGCAATAAACATGGTTAAAATAGTAAAAAATAAAAATAATTCTTAAATCGTATCAATTCCAATATCTAATTTATAATTGATTTGACCAATAAAAATGGTTCTTATCTTTTTACCTTTAGAAACGAGCAGGTCGTCTTCAAACAGGAGAGCTAATAACTGTTCTTACAACCAGTTAACACTTCACATACAAACAAATACTTACTACGCAAGCACTTGAAGTAAAATATAACACTGTTGTCCAAAGAAACTATTTAACTAAGCTGCAACTAAAAACTAATATATATGTATAATATTCTTAAGTATCTAAAACCTATCACATAGATATAATCTCAATAAACTTTTATTTTTGTTTCAGATATTTTTCTGGGGTCCTAAAGTTTGAATTCTTACTGATTCTAGTGAAATATTCTGTTTACTGTCCATCATTAAGTACTTTCTACGTTTAAATCTTCTTAGAGGTAAGTAATAAAGCATTTTTTAAATTATTACTATATTTAATAACAATAAATATAAAAAGAATATAATTAATAATATGATAATGTACTAATTAAAGTCGTTACGTCGGGGAGTCGTTGCACGTGGAATCTATTTCACTAAGTAGACTATACGATTTGATATCATTATTTCGTTATTTGGATTTACTTGGATTTCGTTTTGTTCTTCTATTTGCTTTTATTTCGACCAAATATGGCTTAGACCCATTTCGACCGACCAGACTTTTGATTTAAAAAATCGCAATAAAATCCGTCCACGCGTTTGGCTGCCACGACGCCACAGACAGACACACAGGTTATATTTATAACACCGCTTTGTTTGGGTCGGGGGTTAATTATAAAAAAAAACACCTGTTGCCAGAGACTTTGTCAGAATTGTAATTTTAACCAAAACCAATATTTGTATTGATCCGTGAAGAATTGAGAATTATATACAGTGGAAAGTGTATAGCATATATTTTGACCTATATAATAAACCAAACACCACAAAATTTCATTAAAATGTATCCTGGTACCAGTATTGGTAGTAGTATTGTAATTATAATTAGAGCCCAAATCAGTACAGAACGTGAGATTATTTTAACAGGTAGGTACTTTGAAATTAATATATTCGCTTATAACGTGTAAAGGGCGGCCACCGACTGTCAACTCTATAATCACTACGGAACAGAGAGATATGGTTCCCCGATAAGCTGGCCTAGTTTGTATCACGCTTCTCTAAAGGCTTTTTCGCTAAAATGGCTACCATAATACCAAGAGAACTGATTTTTATCTACTGTTTTGTTTTACAAAGCAATGATATAACACAGTTTTATGTTTTATATTGATAAAAGGAGGTTTTTACAGAACAAGTAACCAAAAAAATAAGTAAACAACATTCATTTATATTTAAAAAATAATAATTCGAGAGGAAGCTTCTTTTTACCTATCTTATATAATTGAAACGTAGTTCCTTATCGCGCGTTGTAAAAGTTGACTAGACGGTAAAAATTCTTACCATAAGTTGGCACGACATGTTTTGCTATCTCTCTCTCTCTCTTATAGAAAGCAAGCGAGAGATTTTCATTTCTATCATTATTATTTTTTGTATTTTATTAAATTGGTCAGAAGTTCTTTTATTTTTTATTTGATATTGGAGTTTGTTCTTTTAGAATCAATTTGCAAATAAGACAGTTTAAATGAAATTAATAATACAAATTTGTGATCAAATATACTCGTAATGTTTTGTAACAACGCCATCTATTTATACCTTAGGGAAACATAACTACGTCTGTTATATAAACATATCTGTACAAAGTGAAAGCGCGCTAGGTGGTGCGACAATAACTCATGGGTTTATTGATTAACACTTTTTAATTTAGTTATTCATTTTTTTTACATTTATTATAAATTATCGGCGAAACATTTGTATGACAAAAATAGTATACAAATATTATTCATTAGCATATTAGCTTATATTAATAATTTAATACCATAAAAATTAGAATGTATCGTTCCTTACATGGAAATATAAGTCTTTACTTACCTACATTACAAATAATAAATATTTTAGGTTTAAATTAATTATTTTACATTATTATTTTTTGTATTATATTAAATTTCTTAGTAGTTCTTTATTATTTATTTGATATTGGAGGTTGTTGCAACTTGTAACAATTATTACTAAAATTAAGCCTTCCGATTAAATTTTTAAGTTTATATTTAATAATAAAAATTTAATAATAAAAAATATATATTATTATTACTTAAAAAAAATACAATTCCTTCAATAATTAATCGAAAGGAACTTCGTTCCATCCGAGTGTCCCTTGACACGTCTTAGTTTTTTTGTAACTGGCTCAAATTTAAAAAATAGTTCTGTAAATAAATAACAAAGACAATCTGATACGGTTTTTAAATAAGAATAATTAAAGGAACTATACATTTATAATAGAACTTACAATTTTATAATACTTAACCATTATTTGTTAAATTAATGAGATTGATAATTATATGCAATCTATTAATATCAGAGTTTTAACATGAAATGAATTAAACATTCTTTCAAAACATTTTATGAAACTATGAAAGTAATTAGTTTTACTCGGAATACTTGAGTTATAATCAGAATCTCAGTAGTTAAGTAAATAGAAAGCGATTAGAACGTTCACTTTTGATTGATTGACATTATATATAAGTTTAATTGTATCTGTTATATCCAGAGAATTCTATTTCCGTTCAACAGATCATAATAAGATCAAAACAAGTTTGAGATAGGAATTCGGAATCCAATTATAACATTGAATAGATTGCAACACATTAAAGAGCAAATATATTTAAGTCTATTCTAGTGTTCAAACTAAAGTACTATAGAAATGTAGTATTTGAATTGACACAAAACTTGTTATTAAATATTTAAGAGATAAAACAAGGGTTTTACGAAAGCAGATATGATGCGGAAACGAATGAGCCTTGTTTCGAAGAAGGTAATTGTTTGGAAATGTAGCGTTTAAATCGCTTAAGGGTTTAAAGCGCTCAAAACCTCTGGTGTTTTTTGTATATAATTTCTTTAAACATAAACTTCATTACGTAGTATAACGCAAAGTCGCTTTCCGCGTCTGTCCCTATGTCTGTATGTATGCTTAGATCTTTAAAACTACACATCGGATTTTGATGCAGTTTTTTTTTATAGATAGAGTGATTCAAGAAGAAGTTTTATATGTATATATATATATATATATTTATATGCTTAATATATTAGAGAACTACTGGTAATTTCAAGATTTCTAATGCGAAGTCGTAAACAAACACTTTGTTTTGCGCTTACATTGCAAACGCTGGCTGAACTCTACGAGATAGATAGAAAATAATGTACTAAGTAAAATATTTTCGAATATATTACAAATTTAAAATATAGGGATATCGCGTTTACGGCGCGGCGGTACGGTCGGCCGGCGCACTATGGTATGGAACCGTGCAAACCGTTTTAAAAAATGGTTTTTGTGAATTTTCAGTATTGATGGATGAGCAAGTTGATGATCAAAATAACGTCGATTTTGTAGCTCAGAATTCCTCAAGTTGACATGGTCATATTTTTATTATTTTCAATGATTATCTCTAAATGTGATATATGGTTAGAATGGTTATTAAGTATTCTGTTTAAAAAGTATTTAAATGAACGTAAAGAAAAGTAAAAACAAGAGAGGTATAAAAAAATTACAGTTTCTAATATTGTGTCCTTATTAAAAAAATTAAATCGATTGTTGATTGTTGGTGTTAAAATAAAGAATAGTTGTTATAAATAAAAGTATGGTTTGACAATTGATTGCTATTATTCTTGTGATACTTGTGATTTATTGTTTGATAGCTGACTATGGTATTGGTGTGAATTAAATTGTTAATTAAACAGTACCCATGATAGTCTCGGTAAAATCAGTTACCTGGGACAGTTTCAATTTAACATTTTTGTACTGATATTGGATACAAAGTTGCAAGTTCACATATCTTTGAAAATTGTCTAAAATGGTTTCCCGTGATCAATTATAGTCAAAAATTTTAAGTGTAGAAACGTGTAAAAACGTGAAACATGTAAGTTTATTATTTGATATTCACTATCTCTAGTATAAATTTAAAATTTGTATATGCCTGTGATTCGTGATATATAATTAATGTATCTATAATTTACTATAATTTACTGTAGGCAGCTTCCTGAGATAAATATGTATTCAAGTCCATTAGGCTTAACTTATAAAGGTCGGTACAGATTTATAAAAACAGATTTCCAACCTTTCTAACATAAAAAGTGTTCTTCGAAAGGTCAATAAGTAACAATACAAATTACGCTTTGATTAAATTATATTTGACGTCATATAAAAAAAAAATGCCTTAAAATATAATGTTTTTTTATAAAAGCTGTAATTTAAATGATATATACAACATGAGAGGTAAGTAAACCTAATTAATTCAAACAATTGGTTATTTTTTATTTTACTCATCTCATTGTTTTTATTTTTACATTCTAAACAAACGCACTCATCATGCTATATTTTTTGATTTGATTCAATTCGGTGGCAACTTAATAGAAGAATTTGCATTTGTCACTACCCATTGTTAATAATTTGCCTCTGCTTGTGGATTTGGAACTCTTGGAATCTTGCCATATATTGACAAAATATCTTTACCTTGCTTCTTCTGATCTTTCTTTTTTTGCTTTATCCTACACATATAGGTATATATACCAATAACTATTCCCTGTTTTTAAAAACAGTAAGTTACCCCATTAAAATACACTACAAATACAAGATAATTAAACATTTACTATTTAAAAAGATTATCTGTCAACTTTTATTCACGGACACGTCACCCGTCTATTTTTCATTTTTAGTATTAGTTTATAATTTGAGATAGCATGCTCAAAAATAAATCTGTTTGTAATGGATATAGAACGGAAATCGAACCCTAATCCCTCTTGCACCTCTACCCGTCATGCGTCTGCGCTAACCACTCCACCAACGGGGCTTTTCAATGATAGTACCATTCAAAATGTATAAGGTTTGCATGAGAAATTTAGCCAGTTTGTGCTTATGTCAGTTTAAATATCTTATGTAGATTCTGCCAATTATAGTTTCATTAAGAAGTTTATAAAGTTCGTCGGTTACTAATCGAACTATAGATGAATTTGGGCACTTTTATTATAGGTAAGCCTTTTTGGTTATTTCCTTTTTTTTTGCTAAATACCCGTAAAGACACCGTAATATCATAAGAAAAGAAATAAAATACGTATCGACCTTTAAAGTTAACCCATTACAGTCAATAAAATACTAAAACACTAAAATGACCGTAGATCGTTAAAAAGTCTTAGAAAGTAATAAAATCTTGTCACATAGCTCAGCAAACTGTTTAAAAAGTTGGGAAATGATTTCCAACTCTGGTGGTTACACTAAGAGGCTCTTTCATTATACCGACCGTGATATTTTTCAGAGTTCCTATAAAATGATATCTTGTTTTTATATTTACGTATAGTAATATAGCATTGATTACTTGATTGTAAGATGTATTGGCTGAAATATTAAATATAAAACATTTGAAAATGTTATATCATAAAAAAGTATCTTTAAAATTTGGTTTTCAGTCTACATTGCAATACGTTTTGATCAACTAAAAACTCCTGACTGATGTAATAAGATTTATTTATAAACAACTTTTAATATTAGATTATGAACTAAGAAAAGGAAGGTCTAGCTAATATTATAATCTTTAATATAATCTAATATTTACATATATTTTTATAAGTATGTATATACCTCGTGTGGAGGACTTGTAGCGATAATATAAATTTGCGAACTTTACTTTGAGGAAAATCAGTTTATTTTAAATTTTTACAATAATCAATTAGACTAGCACTAAGTTGGTCTAGGCGTTTACAATCTGAGAATTTGGATGTCAAGGATGCATCATGCTCTGGTCACCCTTTTACAATAAAATGGACGCAATTAAAAAAATGGACAAAGATCGGCATATCAATAGTTAAGACGTAGCTAAAAAACTATACCTAGACCTAATGAAACCGACCTGTTTTTGAAAAGATAGGTAATTAGTGGTGAAAAACGGTAACGTACGATAAGAACGTGTCAAAAAGGTCAAGGTCAAAGGTCGGTCAAGCTTCACAGACTGTGGCAAAACCCAGATTAACTCGCAATAACGCGATGCTGTGTGTATGGTGGGACCGGAAGAGCATTGTTCATTATGACCCTTAACCGACAGGCTGAACCATCGATTCGAATGTTTTTTTGACAATAACTGATGAGATTAAAGAAACTTGAAAGAAAGCGGCTGGAATTAATCAATAAAAAAGATGTGGTCTTTCATCACGATAACACTAGACCACACACTCAGCAAAAATTAAAAGAGTTTGGCTGGCATGTATTAATACATCCACTGCCCTGACTTTGAATCTTCAGATTTCTGTCTTTTGCGATCGCCACAGAATTCTTAAGGCTGTTAGGTTAACATCAAGAGAGGACTGCCAAAACTACTTGTCTCGTTTGGTCAGTATTGGTCAGTATTGGTCAGTAGTCCAAAAATTTTTATAGTAACAGGTTTATGTCACTACCTACAAGATGGCAAAAAAATATCAAGCAAAATGGTACATAAATACTATAAATAAAAGTAAATAAACTTTGAAAAAAATATGTCTCAAGTCTTCATATAAAATGCGAAGAAGCTTCTGCATGGGGGATTCAGTGTACCATAATTTTGCGATTGCGATTGCAAGGCAAATTTAGCTCAGCCGTCTTTGCAATTAAAAAAGTAAGACAATAAACAGACGTTAATACTTTACGACTCGACTTTGTTTTAGATCGATATTTTAAAGGCAGATTTCTGATTGACTTCAGTACATTTATAATGCTACGCATCTAACTATGCTCTAATAGAGGTAAGTTTAAATTTTTCTAAAAAGATAAATCTATTAATATCTACCTAATACCAATATTTCGACAAATTTCAAAGCCATAAAAATATCACTGGGAAGATGTTTAATATTTGAACTGAAAGCAAGTGTTTGATCAAAAGGTTTCTTCAGTTATAGGTAGGAACAGAAATTTGAACTACGTACTTGAAACATGAAAGCCCTTTGAGTTGCGTTTTGTGGAGCTTTGTTTCTAGTATCATCCACTAATACTCACTTGAATAGTCAAAGTATTGCTTCAACATGTAGCAATAATATTTAAATAGAAAGAAAAAAAAACAGGTTAAAATGGCTATAACTTATTAACTCTTGAAGTGGTTATAAATAATGTAATACGTGCAAAATATTATTACATTTTCGTTTTAATAATTAGAATACATACACCTATAAAAATAACAGCTAGCCTAATGAAGAAATCAATATATTTTACAACACACTGTATAAAGCCATGGCCAGAGACCAGGGATTTAATAATTATGGGAGACTTCAATTTAAAAATAGAACAACTTCAACCATCAGAATACCTCATGACGAAAAAATATGGATACGCCGATAAAAATTTAAAGAAGCTAAGGTTTAATTGATTTTGATACTCAAAATAAATTAGCAATATTAAATACATTTTATGAAAAACCAAATCAACGGTCGACATGGACATCACCAAATGTTCAACATAAAAATGAGATATATAATATTTTGTATTCAATTATAATTATTGGAACGTAGTTTCTTTATCCCGCGTTGTGAAAGGGGGCTAGACGGTAAAAATTGTTACCAAAAGTTGGCACGACATGTTTTGCTATCTCTCTCTCTCTTATAAAAAGCAAGCTAGATATTTTCATTTTATCGTTATCATCGTTCGCATCGTATCGTTCATCATTATTATTTTTGGTATTATATTAAATTGCTTAGTAGTTCTTTATTATTTATTTGATATTGGAGTTCATTCTTTTAGAATCAATTTGCAAATAAGACAGTTCAAATGTAAATAATAATAAAAAATTGTGATCAAATATATTCGTAATGTTTTGTAACAACGCCATCAATTTATATCTTAGGGAAACATAACTACATCTGTTATGTAAACATATCTGTACAAAGTGAAACCGCTATTATGTGATGAGCATAGATGTCTGTGTTTCTGGGTTTGGTCGTTTATTAAATATATTCTCAGTATTTATATGTGTATTTCTATGTATTTGTATCGTTGTCTAAGACCCTTAACACAAGAAAATAATTTGTTTACTTAGGGGTTCATCAGGAGATCAATGTGCGTAGTTTGTCCTGATATTATTATTATTATCTTATTAGTTTTATGCATTATTACATGTATATTTAGATAGTTTTATATTATTATTTTTTCTTTTATTGTTTATGTTTTGCACGCCTTCCAACATCCTCTCCTGTACATCGCTGGTAAGGTTGGCTGGTAGAGAATGTCTTAGTGGCATTAAGTCCGTCCTTTGAGCTTTATATTGTATATTGTGCAATAAAGAATTAAATAAATAATAATTAAACAAATAATAAATAAATAATAGTTATTATAGTTTATCCATTAGATAAATTTAGATAATAAGAAACACAATCGTTGCATTTTTTAAAATTTTCTATATTATGTTAAATTTTTCATAAAATAAAAAGGCTTTTTTATATTATTTATTTTTATTAGAACATTCGTGTTATCATGAAAAGAAATCTAAAAGTTTATCCTAATTCTTAAGGGTATGTCCCGCCTTTGTTATTAAAAGATTCCCATTTCTTCACAAAGTTGCAAAATTGCAAAAGATTCAATCTTTTTTCTATTTTCTCTTATACATAAATAAACCCGAAATAAGGTAAATTGAGAAATAATTGGCTTTTTACTTATGTCTCATACATTTTTATTTCTCGAACTTAACTACGAGAGCCATGAGAAATAACTACTACTACTACTAATTCTATGAAAAAAATTGTCTAGCCTAATCCTTATAATTTCTTTGACAGTAAATACTGACTAAATCTTACTACTATTATAAAGGCGAAAGTTTGTAAGTATGGATGTATGGATGTTTGTAACTCTTTCACGTAAAAACTACTGAATGGATTTGAATGAAACTTTACCACAATATAGCTTATACATCAGAATAACACATAGGCTATAGCTTATACATCAGAATAACACATAGGCTAAAATTTTTGAGGTTTTTAATGTGAGGTCGTAAAAAAAACACTGACTGAATCCTACAAGATAGATCAAAACAATTTACTACAGTATTGTACAACTTAAAAAGGTCTACAAAAAAGTCCGTGATCGCATGTTTATCTCTTAGGAATAACCTACAATAACCATTTTTTATCCTTTACTTTGTACGAGAAATAATGGCTTATTTACAAGGCGATTTTAAGCAATACAGTATTAATCCTTATCCAATTAAGTATCTTAAATACATTGTGCATTTAATAAAGATCACGTGTTTCCAAAGCGAAGAATCTGCATGTTTATGCTGAAGGAAAAAGATCGTTAAATGTAGTTTATAGGAGCATACTGCAGTAGCTACCTATAGGCCTATGATTAGGGCTCTGCAGTGCTTAGTTACCGTATTTCTTACTTATTACTAGACTAGACGGGACGAACCTGAAGTCCACGCGAACGAAGTCGCGGGCAAAAGCTAGTATGTATATAATTATTAAGTTATTTGTTAATAATATCCACATTTTTGATATATAGAAATTGAATTCAGAAAACATAAGTGTTAGTGCGATATAAACCAAGTAATATCAAACGAGATTTATAAAACAAGCTTATTTATTGCTGAAGCTAATTTGTAAATGATACTTACACTAGCACTAATTTATAAATAAACATCCGGACGTGTGTGGTTTCTAATATTATTTAATTATAAACTTAGATTGACTTGTTTATTCCTTATTCTATAGTATATACGGTATTTTTTAACGTTGAATGAAGCCTTTCATGAAATTCGTTATTTCTCGCTCTTAAAAGTCATTAAAGTCGTTGAATTTGTAATGAGACTCGATTCAAGCAAAAGTGCTTGCATTTTCATGACACGCACGCTCTCTCTGAAAATGTACAAGTAACAACCTTTCAAAATTTGGAAATGATTTGATTTTGGGAAATCGAACAAGAAGTTTAAATATACCAGCAAATAAAACTGAAACCAAAGTTACAAATAGTGAAATGGTAATAAATATCGCCAAAATACTGAAAGTCCCCTTAACATGTTAATGTCGTTGGGACATCAATGATATATAACGCCTGAAATCAAGATCTGAGTCTAATATTGTTACTATAATAATTAACTTAACAAAAGTTATTGCTAAAGAAAATTTGTTGCAAATTACCTAACAGAAATAATACCACAAACAGATGTTCTATTTATGGTCTACAGCTAAAAGGTACGTCTATTTATGTCTGAAAATTTATTCGTCAAAAAAAAAAACGTTTATTTTATCTAACGCGGGTGAAGGCAAAATACTAGAAATCAATTAGGTACCGGTGAATCTTAAACGGTAAAATTTGCAAGTAAAAAAGAGTTACAACTAATAGAAAACTCGGATTGACTAAGGTTGGAAGTAACCTTTTATTATAATAATCCTCACCTTTTATGTAAAATGTATATATATTTGTTAATATTTCTCTCCATGTTTTTTTTAATCATTTCAAACCAAACAAACGTTACGAAATGTAAAAAAATTAAACAATAGTTTAAAAAACTAAAAAAACACGCTTTTATTGCTAACCGAACTAAAAACTAGAAAATAATTTTTAATGACAAAGAGTATAAAATTACAGTAGTAAAAGATCGAACAATTAATCATAGTGAATCGCCTTAATATAAAATTATAATAAAATTTAAGTTATTAACAGAATAATTCAATTCTGAGTAAAAATCGTGGGGTGCATTTTACTGTGATTCATAACTATCCTCTCATAGATAGTTGCTAATAGAATGATTGTAATACCTTAAATATCGAGCACCCCACGCTTTTTACTCAGAATTGAATTATTCTGTTAATAACTTAAATTTTATTATAATTTTATGTTAAGGCGATTCACTATGATTAATTGTTCGATCTTCTACTACTGTAATTTTATACTCTTTGTCATTAAAAATTATTTTCTAGTTTTTAGTTCGGTTAGCAATAAAAGCGTGTTTTTTTAGTTTTTTAAACTATTGTTTATTTTTTTATTTTTATTTTTTTTTATATTTTTTTTAAGGATAATGGGAAACTTTTATCAAATTATTGCATTGTCATCGGTCCTTGATACGTGTGCAAAGTTTCAATTTAATCGGATCGCTGGAACCTGGTGAAAATTAAGCTCGAAGATTCCGTTACATTCATACATACAAACATACAACCCAAGCTAATAAAAGCATGTTAAAAAAAAAGATAAGTTGATATGCTTCTATTTATGTAGTATATTCGTATAGAAAACAAAATGCATTAGAAACAGGTGACCTAAAAATATTCCATATTAATAAAAGAAGAATAAATGAGAAATTTAATTGATTAACTGCACTTCTAGAATATATTCAAGTAGACTGCGATATAATTGTACTTTCAAAGTGCTGGTTAACTAAAACTGTAACAATACAAGGCTATCGATCCTATTATACAAAAAAATTAATGTATAGTTATATATAAATTTATATAAATATAGAATGAAAAAAACCGATACGGGCAGGGATTCGAACCCGCGACTACTGGGAAACCGTTCCGTCGCTCTACCAACTGAGCTACCGTATCGCTGTCCGTCTCGGTGAATTAAGCATTCTATATGTGATCGTCTTTATCGGGACGGTGGTGACATCTATTAGGTTTCTTTCGAAAATCCTAACCAATGTTTCTAACTTTGCAGTATAGATAAACATTGAAAAGATGCCACTACCGAAATCAATTTTTGAAATATCTTTGAATAAATGAAAAATTCTTTTTTTTTCATTCTATATTTATATAAATTTAAATAAGCTTAACATGGCTATACATGTTTAAAGATATTTTCAAAAATAGTTATATATATGTTCTAAAACTACCTTAAAACATCAAGTAATAGAACCTGATTTTATGATATTGATAAAACGTACTATTCCAGAGTGTTTTTTCGTCAAAAACATTCAAACGAAGCCTCGGATTTCCTTACAAAAATAATAAGTTTTATAACAAATATGCACACTCAAAAAAATATTACAAGAAAACATCGAAACATTAAGCCATGGCAAACCATTATCCATGGTTTGATCAGAATTTATAAGAAACAGAAATTAAATGCACAAAAAGACGAAAGCCACACCAGAAAATTATATACCACCTATTGCAGATACCGCAATTTTTATAATAGCCTGTTCCGAAAGTTAATAAGAAACTATGAGAGACAACTGTTCTACAAAGCCTAAAAAAAGTTACTAACACCAAAACTATAATTGAACTTCCTCGTGACCTACTAAAAAAACTAATAAAACTAGTCTCCTTAAACTGAAAAAAGCTCATAAAGAAATACTTAAATTCACGTATTATAAATCATAAAAATATCAAACTAAGCAACTACACACTGATAGCAAAATGTTAACATTGTTATGTCAATTATTTATCGATTTCCTTCTATCATTAACAACAAATGTCAAACTCCTGTCATATTTACAACTAAACCCCATATGTCAAAGTTAGCCCACAAACAATATTTTGTTCGCTGATCCTTGGTTACATTTTAGATCCAAAATTGATACGAATGCAATTTAAAGTTAACAAACTGGTTATTGACATTAAATTATGATGAAACAGAGAAACTCTTACGCTAAATACATATGCACACACGTGCAAATCAAACTATTTATATTGAAGAATTGTTTGTATAAAACATTTTTATTTTCATGTAAATAACAATTTTAACAGCTAATTTGTCCTGAAAATAGTAATATTTAAATTCCAAAATACAGCTTACTTTACCTATTATATGTTATTCGTAGAACTTGTGGCAATGACTTCAACCTTAAATGCAGAAGGTCATTTGGGGACAATATAATATAAGCTCACCCTTTACATTGAGAATATCAACATGCCCTGTCAAAACATTATGAGTATAAATTCCGGGTATTATAAACAGAGTATATACAAAATGTAATTAATTTAGTCTGCTTGATCGTTACAAATTAATGCCGTTTGAGTCAGTGGGCAAATCGCGCCTCACGGTACATTTACGGTACATTTACTTTAATTTCACGGAATAATAAAGAGTAATTATACATTTTGCTTGAACGGTGCGATGTAATCGATTCATTTTATTGAATAAGTGTTTGATAATTAACGTGAAATGATGTTAAAGTAATAGGTTGTGGGAATTTTATTTATAAAAATCTTCAACATATCTAAATTTTTATTTAGTTATTTTTTTCTGAGAAACTCATATGAATGAAATTAAAATCATAGAACCTATTGTTCCTAACCAGATTAGTATAAACATCACCTACTCGTTCAACAATTTTTCTTTTATAATCCACTAGTTTAATTTTATTTTTCTTGTTACCATTGCTAACAAGCGCTTGCTGAAGAAGGCTATTATCTATAATAGCCTCTCAGAAACACTGCGGAACTTTAGGAGCCAATTATTTTACAAGAATATTCAACATCACCGTCCTTACTTTGACTACACTCATAACATAACAATAAATACCGTATGTAATTTTATAACAAAATAATATTATGAAATACATACCTTGATGTTTAAATATATGAACTTCATTTGTACATACTTATACATAGTTAGGAATATTGTACTTCTTACGTGAAATAATAATGATCCGCAGGTGTGGTTTCATATTTAAGGAATATTATTTTATTAAGTATATTCAAGAGCAAATAACTTTCACCAAACTATTGTTTGAAATAAATATTTGTTTATTGTTCGAACTCTTTAAATAGTTACAAATTTTATAAAAAAAAATATATTCTCATCGACAACTACATCTATCTGCCCGTGAAAATAATATATATAATATAATATAATAATATCAGGACAAATTACACACATTGATCTAACCCCTAAGTAAGCAAATTATTTGCTTGTATTAAGGGTGTTAGACAACGATACAAATACATAGAAATACACATATAAATACTGAGAATATAATATAGTATATAATATATAATAAACGACCAAACCCAGAAACACAGACATCTATGCTCATCACATAAATGCCTGTCTCCGCCGGGAATCGAACCCGAGCCCCATTGCGTCGTGACACGTTAGGCGTCTGCGCTAACCACTCGACCAACGGGGCGGTTAAAATGAAATAATTTATACAGGAACCTCTATTTAAAAAAGATCCAATATACGCGAGTTATAACCATAATATAATATTTTTATTTAAATATGGAAAAGATACGTGAAGATAGTGAGCAATAATGGTATTAAAAACATGCATAATCAAATACATTTCGTTTTTTGTTTTTTTTTGACATAAAAATGTTTAAATGATTTAGATATGTATTGATTATACATGAAGGTACTTAAATATATTGTCAGTTACTGTGAGAATAACGCTGATATATTTTATGAAAAAAAAAAAAACAAAATGTAGCGCATTTACCAGACGTTCCAGTTAAAGGAATCAGGCCACAGCCCTTAGAGAACATCTTTTATAAGCTCGCCTTCAACGGGCCTATTGTGTATGTACTCCATAAAATAGGTAAATACTTAATATGAAATTAGGTCGGCGTCGTTCCAACTTTTTGCTTTACTTTAATGATAAACCTCTAAGCTGATACAAATAAACCGGTCTTATTTATAAAGTTCCTCAGAAGTCCATAAATGTTCAGACTTTAATTATATTTGGTGTTACTTAATAGTCGGATTTTATTATTGTAGCTAGTAGTACTACCCTTTCACGGCTGATGTATGTATAGTGATATAGGTTAATCAGCTGGAGTCCGATCTGTCTACTATTTCCACTGTCGTTCTCGTTTGTATGTTGGTTGTATGTGCCACAACTATAACTATATTTTTTCTATGTTGAAGATATCCATGAGCACCTGTAACCGTCAGGAGGGTTGTCTGCTCGAAGGTGAAATGCAATGCTAGGAGATAAAATGACCACAATATAAAAATGTTGTTCCAAAATACATATTATATATAACACTTATTAATTATTCTAAAGTGAAAATATGCGAAATCGTGAAAAGAAGATAATGTTAACATTTTATAAAGAAGCTCCCTAGACATGAGTGTAATCTTTGGAAGGGACGCGTTATTACCGCGGTTATAATATGAAAAAGAAAACGACTCTTAATACCTACATTATTTCTTAATAGTATTATTTTGAGGTCAAATTCATTTATACGGCACATAAATTATTGTTTAGTTTACTAAGTTATGTTAATAAAAATATTTTAAGAATATTTTTTATAGATATAATAATTATTGTTTATGTTCTTAAATAAAATACATGTCAAAACCGCCTACATTTTATTAGGAGTGGAGATAAATCATAATAAATTAGTATTTTTTTAATCTTTTTTTGTATAACTAAAACCTTTTTTTGTAGTTTTTTAAATGATCTCAAAAAGGTAGAGAACCAATAAGTAAGGTCAAGAATCCTTGGATATAAGATATTTTTTTAACATCACGCCCAACTTGACTTTTTCTCGTATATGATATTAATAAAACCTTTTTGTCAAAGTTAGATACAAGCATCACAAAAACATTGAGATTATGACTCGGGTTAGCGCACTCAGCGGACTCTTCAACCTTATTTAGAGACCGAAACAATTTTGGGTTAAAATTAAAGTAACCATCGGAGCTCTACAAACACCTAAGAGTTACCCAAAGACATATCATCGGAAAATCTAAAGATGATACTGTAACTTCTCTCCTAAAAGACAAAGTTGCCTCAGAGCTCGAATCACGACTTCATTTCCATAAAAAAATTATGATAGGTGCTCAAACGAATAAAGTAGGGCTAGGATCAAGTAGGAAAGTTCAAGACATAGACATAACAAAATCTTTTATTCGACAAGACGAAAACTACCGACTCCACGCGATGAGCCTAGAAATTCAAAACACTAGCTTTGAAGTGTCGCACCTTAATTTATGATTGGTCCCCAGCATTATTAAAATTCTATCTTAATGCATTCCAAATGACTCTCCCAGATCAAAGTAAGATGGGGTAAAACCACCGAAAAGTCTTGCAACTTCTGTGGGGAGGCAGTAAAAACCGCAAAACACTCATTAGTAGGGTGTAGGGTACTTCTAGATAAAAGTTAATCGATTCAGACAAGCTTTGTTTTTAGATAAGACGATTCTAAATATATCAAAGACTTATCTAAAAGAATACAATATGTTTGTGTTATAAGCTAACTGCTTGCTATACCTCCATACTCGTAGATTTTTGCACCAATTTTGTTTTTTGTACTGTGTGGGATCAAAATCGATATTTACTAAAATTTCTTTTGAGCATGTAAAATGCGACCAACATGAAAACTTTGTTTTGATTTTTGTCGTAATTACTATTTAACGTACTGTATTTTTAAATAGGAATTCCGCTAACTATTTATTCATAATGGGATTTAGCATACAATTATTGTAAAATGGAAACTATAATGAAATTTCTTTCTCATTGTAAATTGAAAACATGGCAACACGCTTTAATAATCTAAAAACCATTTATTTAAGAAACAATCAATCATATTCCAAAAGATAATTACAATGATTGTTTTCCAAATTACATGTACTCAATAAACAAACCCAGGAACGTCTTTCCACAAGTTCCCGTTCTTTTACACACACATATGACTACATACATAGCTGCACATCGGCAGTGTGCCAAATTCTCGCGTATTTGGGAACAAAATCACAAACTTGAAGTTTCCTTTTGGAAATACTAAAGAATGTGGATTATGGATAATAAACAGCTCACGATATTAATTTTAGTAGACTTTAATGATCTGTTGATAAGTTCTTGCAAAACCTGTTACTTGATCTTATTACGTCCCTGAAATTCTACTGATTTTAAAGTTACCGCATTAGCCGTTGGCAGCTAATTTAAACTGATAAGCCCTTCTCTATCTTTTTTAAGGAGCTCAGGTTTGTTTTTAGTTAAACATTACACCACATATTTACGTACACACTCTTACAATTTTCCTAACCCTAAGGTGCCGGAAAAAACGTCTCATGTACTTCCAATTTATTTCTATTTATGTGTTTAATCAAAATATTTAATTAAATATTATTCCAAGTTTTCATATAATATCAATAAAAACCCGAAAATTATTCGTCTGATTGATACTCTTCTAATGGAATATAATCCATACATTCTCTCCTTCTTCTCTTCTTCTCCTTCTTCTTCTTCTTTTTCTTCCTGCTATTTGTACCCACAAAGAGCGATGCATCAGATGTTTTCTCGCCTATATCGTAAGCATCCTCTTCTCTTCCTCTTCAATCCTACTGGCGATTCAATATTGGAGCACGATACATGCTAATGAACAAAATAAACCAACTTTTTTACAGCCTGAACTGGTTATAGGACGGAATAAAGTCTGAACTGGTTCCAATATCTTGTCAATTAACTTCCAACCCCAGTCTTATGGGTTTAGTTTGTTACCAAGCCATACTTGAACTTGATAATATACCCGAAATAGATGTTGATGAGCAGAAGCAGAGGTTGAGCTTGTGGAGGCGAGGTACTTTCTTTCAAAATGTCAGCACAATCAACTAAATCTTGTCTCTCAAACAATTTAAAAACTGATCTTTTTATATTACGGTAATTGACAAGCATAGTATAAAGAGTACAACTATTTTCAACATTTTGCATCGCTGTATCTCCGAAATGGTGATTCTTAGAAAACAAAAGTGTAAGAACAATTTTTATAGATAATTGCATGATAAATATTTTTTGCCTCACCTATTTTTATTATAAAACGTACCGTTTAGCTGGAAAACTCAAAAAAACGATTTTTGCAACATTTGACCTTGAATATTTTTTTCTACACTTCGGATTGATGTGGATAATTGACGAATTGTATATAATAGGGTTCCCAACATTCATGCCAATTTTTAGCAAGGTGCGAATCAATGTAACCTTACCCCTAATTTAGATGCTAAATTGGCCGGACTATATATACTATAAGCAGTTAGTTTTTCAGTAGCAAGAGCGTGGAAGGGTATAACAACCACCGAACTATCTGTAGAATTCGTAAAAGAAGGCTCCTCCAAAAGCGAAGCGTTATTCAATTTTAGGACACGTATGAAAAACATTAGAAATTCCCTGCGATGTTGGTGTCATCCAGACCGGACCTATTTCTGTATTCTAAACATCTGAGGCGCATGATACTTGTGGAGCTTACTGTTGCCTGGGAAACAAATATCCCCAGGGATCACACATTCAAGCTTAATAAGTATTACTAACTGACCAACGAACTATCCAGGAATAAGTTTATAGTTAGTTTGTACGTAGTAAAACTGGGAGCGAGAGGTATAAGACCTTGGTCTTTCTAGAACAAGCACCGGTTCATTTCTAGAACGTATTTCAAAGGCGGCATTAGTAGGTTCTTTCCAAATTTGGTTAAGTAGGGAGAGGGTGAAGGCGAGCGTTTTTGCGCATAATAAAGGGGCCCCTTAAACCTACTCCTGGGTCGCAAATCCCAGGCACTGTTTGCACTCCTCTCCTTGCAACGCGATAGGCCCGGCACCTGCTCGGTGAGTCCATGGAATTCTAAGAAGCTTCGTCTCAACCCCTTGAAATGTGTACACATACGTTTAAAATATTAAAAAGTAAATAAGCAAACGTACCTTCAGTTCTTTATAGCGGTCATAAATATGAACGCTTGATTTATAAATTAAAAAGGAATTTTATTATTTTTAGACATCTTTGCAAACTACGCAAAAACCGGATGTTATGGTCTTGGTGGTAGACCATAACATCCGGTCGCCGGCAAAGTTACCACCCATCGGGCAGAGTCGTGCCGCAAAACGACCTAGTCGTGTTCCGGCACGTTGCTCGATGAAGCCGTTTATGGGAAATGGGTCCGAACAGTTGCGGTGCGTTGGCGAACCGGTCTGACGTCGGGTTGGTGTTTGTTTTGTCGGGTGTCTAGTCGAGGAGGGTAGCGGGATCCGAAGCGACGGCTTTCCGCTGGCCGCCCGCAGATAATTGGGGGCCCAATTAGTGGGATAGCCAACCACGAAAGGCTGCCCCGCCAGCTGTGAAAAATCCCAGGGTGGCTCCATCGTGCTGGTTGGCGACCAGACGAGGAGGCCCGATGGCGATCCCTGGGGGGGTTCGGGCGTCCCCGCAGTCTCCAGACTAGCCTCCCAGTGGCAAGACATCACCAATTTCGACGTCGGGTTCGATACGTACCGTCTCGTTCAACTGCCTTTTCCCATCCCTATTCACTTTTATTTTTTTTTATTATGAAAAAGTTAAGAAAAAAGAACAAGGTTACACAGCGGTTGCACTCCTCCTCATATAAAGTGCACCTTACTAATATCAGGGGTTTGCACTCAAATCTTTTAGCTGTCCACCACCACCTGGAGACAGAGCAGCCGCACTTGCTCTTTTTGACGGAGACGCAGATACAATGTCCTTTGAGCGCTGCATACTTGGATTATCCCGGTTACTCGTTAGAGCACAACTTTCGCTCACGGGCCGGAGTCAGTGTGTACGTGCGGAACGACCTCTGTGTTCAGCGTCTCCGTCACCTTGAAGACCCCACTTTTTCTTCCCTATGGGTTTTAGTGGACACAGGAAACGAAAAAATCCTGTATTCCTGTGTCTACCGTTCGCACAGCGGTGACCAGGAGACAACTCGTTTATTTGAGTATCTCAGTGAGGCTGCAGATATGGCTCTGTATCAGTACCCTTTGGCGCAGCTCGTCTTTCTGGGGGACTTTAATGCCTGTCATCAGGACTGGCTGTTCCCGTACCAGAAGACCGACCATGCTGGAAGAGAAGCGCGGAACTTTGCGTTGTCCTTGGACCTCTTTCAGCTGGTGAGGCAAGCGACAAGGGTACCAGATGTGGTAGGCCATACAGCCAATTGCCTGGACCTTCTGCTGACAACTGATCCGGACAGGTATCGTGTAGAGGTCACGTCCCCCTTGGGAACCTCCGATCACTGTCTGGTGAAATCTGTATTTACTTATTCCCCACCAGCTTTCGAACCACATGGTGTTAGGCGAGTATGGAAATACAAGTCAGCAGATTGGGATGAGATGCGGCACTTTTTTGCGTCTTATCCTTGGCGGCAGGTCTGCTTCGCTTCTTTGGATCCGTCGAGTTGCGCGGATGCTATAACCGATGTGGTGCATCAGGCAATGGAGTATTTTATTCCTTTTGCTGACGTACCCATCGGTGGCAAAGCTCGCCCATGGTTTAATGCCGAATGTCGTCATGCACATGACCGTAAACATTCGGCATACCTCATTTGGGCTGATGCTCGAAGCCGCAAAACTCCGGATGTAAGTACAAAGAAGAGAGCCTTTAACCAAGCTGCCAAGTCCTATAAAAAGGCATTGCGGAAGGCTCGTCTTGATCGGATCGTTAAGAATGGCGAAAAGCTCTCTGTCAGACCAACTGGCAGTCGAGCTTTCTGGTCTCTTGCCAAAGCGATCGAGTCGAACTTCTGCCAACCCTCACTGCCTGCTCTGCTGAAGCCTGATGGATCCCTGGCCCACACAGCAACAGAGAAAGCGAATGTATTTGCTTCTCTGTTTGCTGAGAATTCGCTTCTAGACACTGGCAATGCTTCTCCAGAACATCTTCCTCACTGCGGTATTTCGATGCCTGAAATCCGCATCACGAACAAAGAGGTATGGAGAACATTGTGTCGTTTGGATGTGAATAAAGCCAGTGGTCCTGATGGTATACCAGCCATTCTGCTCAAGACATGCGCAGGTGAGTTGTCTCCTGTATTGACACGTCTGTATCGCCTCTCTTTCAAGACTGGAAAAGTGCCGGAATCCTGGAAGCTTGCCAACGTGCAACCCGTGCCCAAAAAAGGCAGCCGTGCCGATCCTGCCAATTATAGGCCCATTTCAATCACCTCCATACTCTGCAAGATTATGGAGCGTGTATTGAACTCGCGGCTTCTAGCGTACGTAGAAGGTAACGATCTCCTCAGTGACCGACAGTACGGATTTCGCCGAAATAGGTCCACTGGGGACCTTCTAGCGTACGCAACACACATTTTAGGCGAAGCCATCGAGAGGAACGGAGAAGCGGTCGCCGTCTCTCTGGACGTATCGAGGGCTTTTGACAGGGTCTGGCATGTGAGCCTTTTAAGCAAGCTTTCAGCGTACGGTATATCTCCTGGTCTGATTGGCTGGATAACGGACTTTTTGAGCCAGAGATCTCTCCGTGTTGTTGTCGACGGGTGTTCTTCGGAACCCTTGACAATAAATGCCGGAGTACCTCAGGGGTCCGTTCTTTCTGCAACTCTTTTTCTGCTGCACATTAACGATCTGCTGAAGCCCGGTATCTATGGGTATGCAGACGACAGCACAGTTGTAGAAAGATATCTGCCAAGTTCTCGGGCTAGTAGAGATAAAGTACAGTCTGAAAGAGAAGCCATGGTGCAACGTTTGAATGACAAACTTCAGGCAGTCTCCGCATGGGGCAATGCCAATCTTGTCAAATTCAACGCCACCAAAACGCAAACGTGTTTGTTCACCGCCAAAAGGAGCCCCTTCACCTTGGCTCCTACTTTCCAGAATGTATCCTTGGAATACAGTGACTGGCTTCAGTTGTTAGGCTTAGAGATCTCCTCGAACCTCAACTTTGGTCGGTACATTGAGTCCAGAGCAAGAGCAGCTGCGGGGAAGCTTGCCGTACTTGCGAAGGTGCGACAGTACTTTACACCGGGACAGCTTCTTGTATTATACAAAGCACAGATCCGGTCGTGTGTAGAGTACTGTGGCCATATATTTGCTGGTGCCGCAAAGACTCATCTTGCGGTTCTGGACTCAATTGAGAGGCGAGCAAAGAGGCTTATTGGCGACCCTAAATTGGTTGACGCCAAACTCCACAGCCTTGAACACAGGCGTAGAATTGCTAGCCTCTCAGTATTCTATAGGATACATTTTGGTGAGTGTGCGCAGGAATTGCACGACCTAATTCCCCCATCCCCGTTCTTTTGCCGGACGTCCCGACGCACGGCGGGATTCCATCCCTACGTTGTGGACACTCCACCTGTCCGAACGAAGCGCTATGCTTCATCTTTTTTAGTGCGTACAGCGAAGGACTGGAACAATCTGCCTGCGTCGGTATTTCCGGCAAAATATAATGTGGGTGTCTTCAAGAGGAGAGTGAATAGGCTGCTTTGTTAATGCGCTTTACCACCTAAGACTACATTTCACTTTTCATCAGGTGGAATGTAGTCAAGCATTAACCTAGTTTTGTATAAAAAAAAAAAAAAAAAAAAAAAAAAAAAAAAAATCATGCTATGTACAAATTATAAGAAACATCTTTCTACAATAAAAATCACAGAGCTCATATCTTTCAAATACAATAACAGATGTCTATCATCAACTGTATGTACTCTTTGCAATTCGTTTACAAAAACTCGGAGCTCATGACTCTATTACATATTTATAGACATGTGAACATGTAAAGCTTATTTAAATTTATTTAAATATAGAGAAAGAATAATAAACCGTTACGGACAGAGACTCATTCTATATTTATATAAATATTGTTGTATTTCAACTCATTATTTAAATAAAACAAAACTCTGACTAAAAGTCACTCTAAATTTCATAAATAGTATGGTAATACAATAGTATTATTTCATAATAATAATTCATAAATATTAGATTTCTGTTAAGATACCATGTTGTAATTTTGTTTCAACATTTTTTTTTTTTAAATCTATGAAACTCCATACTTTATTTTTGAGTAGAACAAAACATGATATCAACGATATGGCTTTAAAAAATATTTATATACTGAAAATAAATATCAATAAATGGTCGTTAGAATAATAATGATATGAGTCTGTGCATAAGACTGATTGAATATTTCTCAATTCACGTAATTCTAAATAACCTTATATTTAGCATCGTTTCACTTTCAAGTTCATTTAAATGTAGATATTTACATCTTAATCGCCTAGAAATGCAGACTATGATAGTATTAGGAATTAACATCCTGTAATTTTATTAATATTGGCTCTCAATAATATGTAGCAGCATAAGCATATTGTAAAAAGAATTAAATGTTTGCAGTACCAGATATTATTCTAGTATTGATACAGAACAAGTATAAAAGAAACATATGAATATTTCAAATCTTAGATATTAATTTCTCATCAACAAAAAAGATTTAATTAAAGTCATGAAAAGTACAGCACGTCTATCACAAATCGTAAATAGTTTCGGTTAAATTCCAGGTCTATAAAACTAACAATCGTGGGTAACCGAAAAAAACAGTAAAACCGCATAGGACACGTAAGATTACAAGCATTTACCAATCACCTACCGTCAGTGAGTCGTAAACATATAACAATGGCCAGATGAAGCAAAAATAGATGTTTAATGTAAACAGCGCGGACAAAGCGATCGCTCGTTGAAACAGGCCAACTCTTGACCTTCTGGTTCAGTTTATAATATACTCGATTTTATTAATAACTTTCTTACATCTCATCCGCTCGTGATAGTTCAAATGTGCACTCGACATTTTTGCGCCCTGTACTTTGCTTATTAATATCAAGTGTATTCTAATGGATATCAAAAACGTTCATGTTATATTCTTTGCTAATTTAAAAGATTAATCTTTAATAACATGAACATGTTTTATGTTTCTAGTTTTTTAGATTTATTTTTGTTATCTTTACTTTGTTATCCTCGATCGCATTAAGCCTTACCTTCTTAAAATTAGAAATTAAAATAAGTCAAGACATGCATTTGGATGTATTATTGAAAAAAATATCTTTTATCCTCTAACCATCTCTAAAAAATATAGGACTCTTAAATAACATTGCTTAACATATCCTTTCGAATGGTGTAATACCGGATTTACTACCCAAAGAGGGTTCACGCAGTCGCTCACGTAGTTTCTGCGAATTATAGCTGTATAAAATCTAACAATTTACTTATTGCCGAACATGTGGTATTCAACCTAGCTTGCGAACGTAGTAAACGGAAATCCGTTCCATATAATTCTAGATGTTTCTGTTTTATATCTTAAATAATAGACGTAGCAGACAAAATTTTTATTTTATTGAAGGTTTTAGATATTTAGTAAGTTTTAACAGGTTTTTATGGGTTGGTTACTTTATCCTAATGCTATAATAATATTGATACTTAATAGAAATCGATTATAGTAGCTGTGTAGACAAAGATTTTTTTTTCTCTTTTTTCAATCCTAACGTTAATTTAAAAGTTACTCTTGATAGCGTCAGCCTTTACTTATGACACATCACAACACCACCCAACTCTCCTGATGGTTGCTGGGTTAAATATTATGCTGGATGATCCACACTCGAATAAAAATATGTAGTCGCGGAATGGAATCTAGTATTCTTAATTGGAAGGTAACAATGATACTACTACGACAGATAGAAGTCATATTGAAAATATTAATTTAAAGAAATAATAACACATCTTAAATAGCTAAGATTAATCAAATTAAATCAATAAGTTAGAGCCATTTTCGTTATTACAAGTAATAAAATAAATGTTTGTATATACACACATCATCGTAGGTATATAATCATGTTTGCTGTATATTTTGAAAATGATCGGAAACGGACGGACTGAACCCGTGACTAAATTTAGCAGAAATGTAACTATCACTTACCAAGCTTGAGTTATTAGAGGGTGAAATGGCTTAGGAGTCAGATTTATCCTTTGTTGTTCGGAGAATATGAATATATTCTGGAATATAAATAATATGTTGTATGTTATTCCCTGTTTTTACAGTTTTTTTTTTGTTTTATACGGGATAATTATTTATATTCTTGTCATCGGTTAGGAATAAACAAGGATAAACCTAGACCGGTGCTGGTTCCTTTCAGTGGCTTAAAATATCGTAATAAGGTCTGGAGCTAAAAAACCTCTTTAAAAGGCTCAGGCATAATAGTTTCTGAGTTTCTTACTAAGCCAAGGCAAGAGGTGTTTAACACCGCAAGAAAACATTTTGGCCTTAAGAATGCCTGGTCATCGGATGGTAATATTTTTATTGTTCTGCCTGATAAATGCCGCAAGAAAGTAACAACTATGTTGGAGCTTCAATCCCTGATAAAAAAATTCCCACTGCCTCCAACAGAAAGTGCACAAGATCCTAGATCCTTGAGACCGCGTCGCAACAATAAAAACGCTGCCAAATAAGTGTACCATAACCTTAATGGTACATCCTACGGCAAGTAATCATGTTTATAGTTTTATAGTACTCGTTTAAATATAGTGTAGTTTGATTACTTCGTTTATATACCATTTGTACAAAACTTTACTTTTAATGTTTAGACTTAAGTAGGTAGATAAAAACTTAATATAATAAACATGTTTTAAATAAGTGTTATGATTAGACTTGTGACAACTGACAATTGACGTATACTGTTTATATTAAAATGAAGTTTGGGGTTGTCAGATAAATATTATATGTATTATATTAATCTGATTTCTGAATACTACTTTGTATTGTATTACATTTTTCATTTTCTACATTTTATGGATTTTTTACTTTTTGAATTAAATTTATTTTGGTGTCAGGTTTACTTTGTTGAACAAGTCTTACTTGTAGCTTATAAGTATTCTTTTATATATATATAAGGTGTTATTCATTTTTATTTTCAATCTGCCAGTGTGTATGGCACTGAAATATTTGTTAATTAAAAAAAATAATAATTATATTTTTTTATATTATTTAAATATTCAATATAATTGTTTATTTTTTATATTTATTATATTTGTAGTGTATATATATTATATATCTATATTAGTATTTTTTAATAATGTCTTCTTTTTGTAATAATATTATAAATGATGAATATTTTTCTTGCTCGTCATCTGAGGATTTTCTTAGTGCTGCTAGTTCGAATTCATCGGACGAAAACCTTACTCCACTTAATATAAAACTTAATTCTATTTTTACATCCAAAAATGGCTGCTATCTTAATATAATACATATAAATGCGCAGAGTATTCCGGCTCACTATTCTGATTTTATATCATCTTTTAGCAACGTCTCTGTCGATTGTATTCTCGTGTCTGAGTCTTGGTTGAAACCCTCTCTTTCTTCTTCAATTTACTCCTTACCGGGTTATAATCTGATCCGAGATGGCAGACGGGGAGGTGGGGTATGTATCTACCTTCGTGATAATATTTCTTTTACTGTAATTGCTCAATCTCCTCCTAACACATACAATTTAGAATACCTTTTTCTCGAAATTCGTGCCCACTATTCAAACTTGCTTCTCGGTGTGGTATATAGCCCATCGCAATACATTGATTATTTTACTTCTCTAGACCAAATTTTAGACTCGTTTTCCTCTAGTTATAGTCACAAAATAATTATGGGCGATCTAAATACGTGTCTCACTAAAGGTGATGGCAGATCCCACAGACTTAGATCATTAATTGATTCCTACAATATGACTACTCTTCCTCTTTTAGAAACTCACTACTCACCTAATGCTATTCCTTCTCTTCTTGATCTTATTTTCGTTGATAACCCTGAAAAAGTTATAACGCACGGTCAACTGATTGCACCTTTTTCGTATCATGACCTATTGTACCTTCAGTACAATTTTGAACTGCCCAAGCGTAAATCTAAGGTTGTTATGCGTAGAAATCTCAGACGTATAAACTGGCATAATTTAAAAACTGACGTATCGAGAATAGATTGATCCTGTGTTTACCTAGCGGGAACAATTGATGAAAAGGTGGCTGCATTTATGAATGTTATTACTAAGTTATATGACTTCCATGCCCCACTTAGATCGGTACGTGTTAAGCACTTTCCTGCTCCTTGGCTTACCTCAGAAATTAAAGAGTTCATGGGAAACCGTGATAAGGCTAAGCGGAGGTACAGAAAAAATGGCACCCAGGAAAATTTAAGATCCTACAAGCAATTGCGTAATCTCTGCAACAGGATGTGTAGGGATGCAAAGCGTCGCTACATATATTCCTCAATTAATAATTCAACTAAATCCCAAATGTGGAAATTTTTTAAATCCTTAGGTGTGGGGAAGGCTTCTGAAAAACTTCATCAGTTCAACTATATAAATCTTCTTAATATTTTTTTCTCTACTCCCTCCGTCAATATGTCCGGTACAGAGAGATTAGCTACCATTCATAAATTAAATATGGCTCCCCGACTACCCTGTAATCCATTTCTGTTTCGTGAAATTACGGAGTGTGATGCTAAGAAGTGCCTTTCATCCTTTAGATCTAACGCCGTTGGAAGCGATGACATCAGCCGTGACAAAGCATCTCAATGCTTTTTCCCATCCTGGAGTATGTATTGAAAGTTATCACACATATTATGAACTTCTCGTTAACTTCCAATACTTTTCCTACAGTTTGGAAAAAAGCTTATGTTATTCCCATACCCAAATGTAACAATCCTTCTTCTCCATTGCACTTTCGTCCTATATCTATATTACCAATACTATCTAAAGTCCTTGAACATGCAGTACTCATACAGCTCACGCATTTCCTAAGCACTCATAACCTTATTAGTCCTTTCCAATCCGGTTTCCGCAATTTCCATAGTACATCCACAGCATTACTCAAAGTCACTGAGGATATTCGTTTAGCTATGGATAATAAGAAGCTTATTATGTTAATCCTGCTAGATTTTAGTAATGCTTTTAACTGTGTTGATTTTAGTATTTTACTCGCTATCCTACACTCTCTTAACATATCTCCACCGTGATTGATTGGTTTCAGTCGTATCTTCACGGTCGTCAGCAGATGATACGCTGTAACGAAAGTTTTTCGGAATGGGCTGATCTCTCTGCTGGCGTTCCATAAGGCGGCGTTCTATCTCCTTTGCTTTTCTTCATATTTATTAATGAAATCCCTAATGTCATATCTTCTCCATACCCTCTATAACCAGACGATTTGCAAATATACCAACATGCTAACTTAAGCGAACTTGATAGTGAAATAGAGGACATAAATCAGGATCTAAACAGCATAAAGGAATGGGCAAAGGGCTTTGGTCTTTTGCTTAATCCTAATAAGTCTCCATCGCTAATAATTGGAAGTAGATAACTGCGTAACAAAATAAATTTCAATATAACACCAGACAAACAGCAATAAACTTAGGCTTAACAATTGACTCCAATTTGTCTTGGTCAGCACATGTTAATGAGGTGAGTAAACGCCTTCATTACTCCCTTCATTCCTTGAGACGCCTCAAAAACTTTTTACCCTTACAGACGATCCGTATCCGTATCTTTCAGCTTCTGAGCCTGGTTCACTAGGTTACGAATGTTGTCAAGCGGTATGTCTTCCAGCTGCAATGTATATTCAACTGGATTTTTAAAGTTTGAGTTCTTTAAATTTGGTAGTGGTATAATTTCATTGATGTTTAATGTTTTTCTATATGTTTGAAGTGTTACATTCATGAAGGTTATTTTACAACCTTCCGTAATGGTTATTAAATGGGGTTTTTCTATTTTCTGGTACTGAGTTCTTCCCTTACATATCTTCCTTAATAGTTCTTCTTTAGCTGGTAGTACTATCCAGGTGTTATTGTTGATCTTCTGGATTTTTCCTCTTTTCAAGACCATCCTAGCTCTTACACATCTGGCAGGTTGATGTTGTACCATAGCGACGATACAGTCTTCAGAGTCTTTCGTAGATACTTCGTCTAGTTGACTGCATAGAAGATTCTTCTCAGAGATGTGGCGACATCCGTCGTTGAGGTAAGAGTACACTTCACTCCCAAGTACAAGGTATTTGGATTTGGGAATTATAGTAAGGTTTTGTTTATCAGGAATGGAATAGATATGGACAAGGTCATATATATTAAGATCAATAGAGGGAA
Organism: Napeogenes inachia; assembly: GCA_959347355.1. Taxonomy (NCBI): domain Eukaryota; kingdom Metazoa; phylum Arthropoda; class Insecta; order Lepidoptera; family Nymphalidae; genus Napeogenes; species Napeogenes inachia. The sequence goes on along the minus strand of OY365791.1, from coordinate 31,635,130 downwards.
TTTCTAGTACAAAATTAAGTGTATGCTTTGTACTGTAGGCCTTGACCACCACAGTTTTTTCTATGTTTTCTAATTCATGAATACCTATTTCCGAGATAGGGTTAAAAATATAATATTGTTTTATAGTTAATAATTCGGTAATTAAATTTTTCCCGTTTATTATACTAGGGTGCATGATTCCCATTCGAGAGAATGTTATTGCGTTTTCTAATATCATCAGCTTATCTAAAATTAACTGCAAACTAAAACTTATCTGTACGTATATATCTAGAAAATGTAATTGATTATAAACTACATTACTACTATTAGTAACATTATAAACCAGGGCCGATAGTTTTAATTGATTATTATTTAAAATAATAGTAAATTCTTTAATAGTGTTTTCTGCTAAGATAATAGTCTTTTCTTGCTTATTATTAATACTACTTAATTTATTTTGAATATAAGAAATTTCTTGCTCTATCCTTTCTGCATCATCATTATCTAAATTGCCTGTAACTGCTTTAACTATCGATCCTAGACCATTTATTAGTCCTCGCTTAACTCTGTAACTATTACTTAAAGATCTAAATAAACTAAGCTTTTTATCAATTAGGCTAAACGAATATTCTAATTGATCTTTATAATTCTTATGTAGATCTTTATGTACTGTATATACTTCTGTTGATTTTGTATATAAGAAAAGTGTTAATTATATAAAGTAAATAGTGTAAATTATATAAAGTTCATTACATAAAGTTTGTTATATAAAGTTTGTTATATAAAGTAAATAGTATAAGTAAGTTATATAAGGTTAATTACATAAAGTTTTTTATATAAAGTAAATAATAATAGTGAATTATGTAATATTATACATAAGGTTAAAATACTCTACTTGCTGAAATATTGCCTATGGACTATACAGGGTTATTTTTAATTAGTTGAGCACTTTTTGCAGGCAGCCTCTCTACATCAATCCCAACAACATTTGTTCTACGACTTTTTAAAATTAGTAGTTTTAAAAATTTAGTTTTTTCCATACAAAATTTATTTATTGCCTCTGAACGTGCATTAAACTTGAGCAAAGAGAGGCCACGCAACTTGTCAAAATATGTGCCAAGGCCACGTGCATCGGGGCGCGGGGTGGCGGGGTGGCGGGGTGACGCAGCGGCGGCTATGCATGTTAGAACTTGATCATTTTCTAAGGTGTAATAAAAAATAGCATCGTTTTCCACTTTTATTTATTAAAATATTTTCTACAATAGTCGAAACACATATTGTCTAACTGTTTAAGAATCTAATGAAAAAACAAAATCTCATACACATATACCAATCAAACGATTGGTATATGTTAATTGTTCTTGATTTCTATCTACTGATGTACTACAATCAGTTTCTGAGAATGATGGTTGAATATTTTCATTTATTACTATATTATCACCTGGTGGTTGATACTCTTGACTATTGATTACATTATCAAGTATTTTATCTATTATTTTTTCATCTAAATAATTTTTCTTTATTTTAATCTTTTCACATCTTGGTTCAATACAGACCTTTGTCTTTGGATAGTCAAAACAAATAGGTATTTTAGCGTTTTTTGTACATAGAACATTATTTTTTATGTCTATGTTACAAGATAATATTTTTAGTAGATCTAACCCTATAAGGCCTTTATATTTAGGATCAAAGTCAAAAATTAAAAATTTATGATTTATTTTGTTATTAAAAATTGGTGGTAATGGTAAATGAGCTACTAAATCATGATGTGTGCTACCATGGGCTGTTTTTACCTCGAATGGTTCATGTTCTATGCAATCTTCAAAAGTAGTACCTACTATTGCATCGGGAGAAATTATAGAGCGGGATGCTCCTGTATCTATAAGAAACTTACCTTTATATTCGGGTACTTTAATGTAAGGTAAATGATCTTTGTAATGATAATTAAATTTTACTATATTTTTGGGCTTTGCAACGTGAAAATTCTGCTCCTTGTTTTCATTAATTAATTGATTTTCACATGTATCACCAATGTGTTCAGAGGGTTGTTGTTCCTCGAAATATTGTTCTTCGCTATTTTTATAAGGGTAGCTTACCTGATAATAATCCTCTGGGGTGTAAAAAAGCTCTTCAGAGACAAACTGTGGTTTCTCTGGTTTATTAACAGATCTCATACTTACGTCTGAAACTTTCTGGGGTTGATTTATTTGTTGTTGAGGTACATTGGGTTGTCTAAAATTACTACTATTATTACCTGAAGGTCTGAAGTTTCCTTGAGGAGTATTTTTCCAGGGCAACATGTTATTCACCCATTGCTGTCGTTGTTGTGGTGTCCAATTATTACGTTGGGGTACAAAATTAGGGTTTATAAATCGTGAGGGGTTGTTATTAAATGAACGTGAAAAATTAATAGGTTGAAAAGACCTAGGTTGTTCAAATTTAGGTTTTATTTGTGAAGTAGATACAGTATTTGCACTTGGATTTGCTTGTTTATAGTATATAAGTTTAGCCTCCTCTTGTCTAGCTGATACAATAGCTAACTCTAGGGTTGCTGGTTTCATAATACGAACACCTACTCCTACATTGAAGTCTAATTGACTTATATAATGTTCAATGATCATAGAATCGTAATAAGTTTTATCGGAATGTTTACCTACTGTATACAACGTATCTAATATATCTCTAAGTCGCTTGCCAAAAGATTCAGCATCCTCCGATTTTAGGCGACGCATCCTTGTAAGCTCTTGCATAACCTGAATCTCATTCCTAGTTTCACCTAACCGTCTTAATAAAGCCTGCTTAACCTCGTTCCACGTATCAAGCGAACTTTCGTAAGCGATCGCTTCTATAGCCGCGCCACTAAGCTTGCTTTTTATTAAACTTATTAATAGGGGATGAGATTGCCAATTAACATCGATTAAATTAATAACATTCTCTACCTCCCTTATATAGTAATTTAATATTTTCGGATTACCGTTATATCTCGGAATTAAGTCTCCAATAGATTTAATAACATTATCGCAATGTTTAAGCGACATTTTAACGCTTTAACTGTACTAATACTTTATAATAAGAATGGATAACAATAGAGTAATATGATACCCTATTGTAATCATACAATTACGGTGTGAATGCTGTGGCGATTTTAGCCTAACTACAATGCACACAATATAAATATTCAAATTGATTTTAAATTGGAATATTATATTTATAATATTTAAATATAATTAATATTATATAAATAACGACAGGAAATAGAGCAGAGGAACTTGGGAGTAAAAGAGTACTTACCACAAGCTCTGCATCTCTTGCCGGACCTTGACTCAGCACAGGATCTCCTTATTTCCGGAATTTCCCGTAGATTAATCGTCTTCACAGGTTCTATGTAATAGATTGCGGATTCTACGATTAGAACCGTACACTTGAGTTTGAAAGTGCCGCGATCCTACCGACTGCGCCAGTTATGTTCGGACGATCAGGAAAAGTCTTTTTAAAAAATATTTATTTAATTAAAATTACAATTATAAAAATACGTCTTTTCCTAACTAAAGCTGAGACAAAAGTGACAAATTAAATAATGAATTAATTAATAATGAAATAACTAAATAAGCAAAATGGATTCCGCGACTCGGCGTGGGATCTGCAATTCAGCAACTTTACGGCGATGGGGTCCTGGTAACGTCCGTTGAAGTAAATAATTATTTTGAGTATTTTAAAAGTTATTGTGGATTCAGTCAGTGTAATAGGATTGTTAATTATAATAACCGGTGTTTAGACTTAGTTTTGAGTACCTTCGCGCGAGGTGAAAGTGTGAGTGTGCGCGAAGCAGACAGTCCAATAAGTCGGGTGGATTCTCATCACCCGCCACTCGAGGTGTTTGTCCAAATACAAGCACGCGAGTGGGCTGAACCATCTGCACGGGACGGGCCCACCAGCTTGCAGGACCTACAGACTCAAGGTTGGAATTTAAAAAAAGCTAACTTTGTAACATTGTACTCATCTATAGCGAATATTAACTGGACTAATATTTATGAGTTAAATTTAGATAGTAGTTTAGATTATTTTTATGAAACTATTAACGCGCTATTAGATAAGTGTGTGCCCAGAAAACGGCGAAGTTGTTTAAGCTCGAAGTACATTTACCCTGAGTTTTTCACAGTTAAGTTAATTCGCAACATACAAAAGAAGGCCGCCCTCCACAAGCGTTATAAGAGTACCGGTGGGCAATCCGATTACGAAGCGTTTGCTCTGTGTAGGGCTAATGTTAAGAAAATGATCCAGGATAAGCAAAAACTACATAATGAACGGATTCAAAATCAATTATTGAACGACCCTAAGTCATTTTGGAAGTACATTAATTCAAAAAGATATAGCAGGGTTCCTCGTGGGATTTTGAAAAAATGGTGAGATACTGTCGAAGGAACAGTGCGTTACAGAGTTTGCCCAGTATTTTCATTCTGTCTATAAAACTACGCGGCCTGATTTGGATGTTAATACGGCTATCGCGGCAGTGGGTGGCGAGAACGCCGGGGCGTTCACTCACCTAGATGGTTTGCAATTGAATGAGGTGCAGCGCGCTCTAAAATGGCTCAAGCCGAAAAGTTCAGTGGGGCCAGACGGTATACCGCCTTACATTATAAGGGACTGTAGGATGGTGTTAGCTGAACCGTTGTTGCATATTTATAACCTGTGCTTGAAGGCAGCAGTTTTTCCTGGCAGGTGGAAAACAACTCGTGTAGTGCCAGTGCCGAAGGGGGATCTAGGAGACAAAATTGATGGACACAGACCTGTTGCAGTACTTTCATCGATAGCTAAGGTCCTAGAGTCAGCTATTTACAGTAGCGTATTTTCACAGGTAGAAATGCAACTCTCTGAGGCTCAACACGGGTTTCGTCCAGGGCGAGGCACTACAAGCAATCTGATTACCTATATGGTTCAAGTGTTGCCCACAGTGGATGCTGGGGGGCAATCGGATGCTGCTTACTTTGACTTAAAAAAGGCGTTTGACTTAGTCGATAATGATATACTATTGAAAACGTTAGCAGCTGCTGGTTTCACTCCTCATTTACTCCGATTCTTTGCCAGTTACATGAGGGACAGACAGCAGTACGTCGAATATGCAGGACGTGTGTCGGCGCCATATTTTACATGGTCGGGCGTGAGTCAGGGCAGTAACCTGGGACCTCTTCAGTTTTTGATCATGGCGAATGATTTGCCTGAGGCAGTTAAACATGCGAAGTGCTTGCTATTTGCCGATGATCTTAAGTTATCGCTTACCATAAATACTGAAGATGACTGTAAACGACTGCAAAAAGATATAAATAGCGTATTAACATGGAGCAAGGAAAAATATTTAGAATTTAATTCTAAAAAGTGTATTACCATCACCTTCTCGCGCAAATACTGTCCAATCGTACATAACTACAGTATAAATGGTACGCCAATGGCCAGAGTCGCGGAAGTGAGAGACCTAGGTGTGACTCTTAACACGGAGCTAACGTTTCGAAATTATGTAGTGAAATGCTGTAAAAAAGCGTATAGAATTTTAGGATTTATGTTGCGTACGGCTCGCAATTTTACAAACATATCAGCGATCTGCGCTTTATATAACACCCTGGTGAGGAGTCAATTAGAATGCAATGCAGTCATCTGGGCCCCTCATGAGCATAAATATGTACTCATGATGGAGCGAGTACAAAATAAATTTGTAAGATTTTTATACCTACGGTTGTACGGAGTGTACCCCTACTACTACTCATGTATCCAACCTTGTTTGTACTAGGCATGGTTGGATATCATGAGTTGCGAGTCAGTCGAGCTCACGCTTACACTATATATCTTCAAATTACTCAGGGGCAAAATATACAACCCTTATATATTGGCTATGTTACACTTAAATGGACCGGATAGCTATGTGTGGCAACGTCGCCAACCACGGCTGTTTGCGATACCAAGTGGGCGTACCAACCTCCTCAGAGAGGCGCCGCTGTCGCGTGCTATTAGTTCCCTAAACCTTATCGCGGAAGAAATAGATATATTTTGCTGTACACTGACTGAATTCACAAAGGTGGCACTAGATATTATAAGTTATGTTATGTGTTAAATATCTGCTTCACTATTGTATTGGGGTAAAACCTGTAAAGATAGTTGTAAGTATAGATAAATAAATAAATAAATAAATAAATAAAAATAAATTACTGTTATTATTATTATTATTACCTTATTTATGAATATATATATATATATATATATATATATATATATTTCGGAGATGGATGCATATATTATATATGCTTGCTCGTTCTTGATGGAATATTCTGGTACAGGATCCGAGGCGTAGGTCTCAGGCAATTAAACCACACACACAATATGACAATTCTTGTAATTAATATAGGTAATCAATTCTCACAAATTACTTAGTAGGTATACAATTATCAGAGTTGCCTGAACTACCGATCCCGCTTGGGGGTTCGAACTGTAAGGCTCTCACTAATCAATTCCTCCTCGACTCAATGCTCTCCAATATTTAAAATGTCTCCGGTGCCCCTCCAAACGATTCCGGTCACGTGACTCGTTACGTCACGATGTTCACACCCCACTGTTACAATGATATCAATTGAGTTACTAATTATCGTTAAATTATCGTGATCTACGAGACGGCCATACTGACAAGTTACACGTCCTCGTGTGCATGTATCTCTATGGAGTGACAATAACTATGTCCCCTCTGAGTGACGATAACCACGCCACCTACATCGAGTGACGATAACCACGCCACCTCCATCGAGTGACGATAACCATGCCACCTCCATCGAGTAGCTTTAGGATTCGCGGTTGTCCTGGGATGTAGGGTCTGAAATAAAACAAATAACTCCAAGGATAACTTGCTCGGCTATTCTGACAAAACCAGTGAATGTCACGTCTCAGGTTTTTACTCTATATACATTCTTAACACAAGGTGTGTACTACACCTTATTTACAACAGTTAAAAACTACTCTGATCATTAGATCCATCACTTTACTTAACAAAATCAATCATAATTTTACCAGACTTGCGTACTCAACTCAGCCAACTCAATACTTTTGCAATATGATACAGTCCATCGATCATATACAAACAACTACCATGAACCAGTCCTTCGGTCATGTAAAACACAAAACAGACCCATCGCCTACACGTGTTACACCACACGTGAGGTGCGGTCAACAAGTATGAGTAGGCAAGCTGTTATCTGTAGTGAATTCAATATCACTTCGCTCGACTAAAACATTTAGTTCCTGAAGGACCTTGTGATCGGAATGATTTGAAATAGACTTTTTAATAGAAAATTATTAATCATAACCTCTGATAAGATCTGTAACGTACTCTGGACACTATGATCGTTGCCAGTTAGAATTACTCAGTTATTTAAACCTTAGCCACAAAAATTGTTTGCTACACATTCTGTGATCAGAGAACTCTCAGCACAAGAATCAAAACAATATGAAAATGACTCACCAAAGTCCTATAGTACTATTAAGGTAGCTTACGTGACCACTTCAACCCTTCTTTCTCTGTAGCTGCCTGCTGCTGGCACTGTATCGAAACTACTCGTACCCCTGTTGCACCTGTGCCGTTACAACTTATTGAAAAAGGAAAAATCAGTTATAATAAAGTTGAACATCATAATTGAAAATAAATGCCCACTCAACTAAAGCCTAAAGCAACTAAGCACCACTTTTCATTACATTTTAAACCAAAAATGTATTCTAAAAACATCATAAAACACAAAGCATGAATCTTATTCGTCACATAGGGCTTTTCACTAATCCCTACCAACAAACCTCCTGTTTGTTTCATGGCATTGCTTTTAATTCCGAGTTCCACGGACTCCCAATTGAACTAAGATTCACTACTATCACTTTTACTCAATCGCTTTTACTACAAGCTCCGACTTCAAGTGGTACTTAACCCTCTGGCATCGTTATATATCAAAAACAAAGGTTTTTTTTAAATTTTATTTCGATACAACGTCTATCGTCTATAAAAATTGCTATTAATTTCCCTTAGCTATACTAGTCATCAAAAACAGTTTCATTTCAATCGTCCAACAGTCTGTCAATTTCAAAACGTTCAGTTCAGTTAGTCAATCTAGTATGCAATACTCTACAACTCAATACATTGCCTCCATCCGGCAATCACCAGAGTGACCTTCATCCGGTACCCATTTCCAATACAAAACATTGCCTCCATCCGGCAATCTGAGTTCCCTCCATCCAGGACTCAGTTTTAACACAACACATTGCCTCCATCCGGCAACACAACGACCGCCTACATCTCCAAACAAACGCAAGCCACTCACGGTCGTGGTCGCACTGCGACGGGTTATAATGCCCGATTTTACGTCTGAAGTTTCAAAGATTATCCAAAGCATTAAATCTAAATCGATAGGAAACGATGGTATTGGTCTAGATATGATTTTGCCTATAAAAAACGTTGATTTCGGTCATATCTTTTAGGCCGTCTCCAATTAGTTAAAGTCAACAATACACTGTCTAAACCTTGTATAGTCACAGCGGGTGTACCCCAGGGCGGGGTTTTCTCCCCACTTTTATTCTCTTTTTTCATTAATAACATTACTTCCTCTCTTACTTGTTCTTACCACTTATATGCTGATGATTTGCAAATTTATACTGCGGCCTCGATCACAAACCTGATGCCATTCATAAGATAAACGGTGATCTTGTTTCTATTTCAAAGTGGGCAAAATACTTTGGCCTTTTAATAAATCCCCTGAAATCACAGGCAATAATTGTAGGTAGTAAGTATTTCGTATATGTACAACAGCGAACAGAACTGCCTGACATCTTACTTGATGGTACTCCTATTCCTCTTTCCTCTACTGTTCGTAATTTAGGCATCACTTTAGGTCAAAAGCTTTCCTGGGCACCTCATACTACTACATGTTAGACGTGAGGTATTTTCCTCCTTTCATTCGCTTAAACGACTCCAAAATTTTCTCCCAGTAAAAACTAAGGCTATGCTGGCCAAGTCACTTATTTTGCCTTTGATAGACTATTGTGATGTGGTGTTTCTTGACTCATCAGAAGAGTTAGTGTGCAAGTTCGAACGTCTCCAAAATGTGGCAATAAGATTTGTTTTTAGTTTACGTAAATATGATCATATTACGGAATCGCGTAAGAAACTAAATTTACCCCTGATCAAATTACGAAGACACTTGGACACACTGGCTCTGCTTTACAATATTCTATTTAACCCTATGACACCTACATACTTAAAAGAGCGTTTTAAGTACCAAGCTGGCTTTAGTGGAAGTCGCCTGAGATCTACTGATAATTTGAGACTCAGGTTTCCAACCTGTAATTCAGACTGCTATGCCAAGTCATTTACTGCTCTTGCAGTAAAACTTTGGAATAATCTGCCGCCTGACATCCGAAAATCGCCTTCGTTAAAGTCATTTAAGCACAATCTCCGCAAGTTTTATGAGTGTGATCGGTAGTAATTAATTAGTTTTCTTTTCCTTATTACTTATACATAAGAGTTTTTAGTTAGTACTTTTTTATTATTGTTATGTATATTTTTGTACACATCTATTAGTATTATTATTATTTATTTCAATTTTTTTAGTTTTCTACCATGGTACATGTTATTATTTTTTTTTTTTTTATGAGAATTCAAGGGTTGACTGGAAGAGATCTCTTTAAGGGATAAGTCCGCCTTTGTATATACGACAAAGCCTCTTAGCAATCCATGGATTCACCGTGCGGGTGCCGGGCCCATCGCGTTGCAAGGAGAGGAGTGCAAGCAGTGCCTGGGACTTGCGACCCCGGAGTAGGTTTAAGGGGCCCCTTTATTATCCCAAAAAACGCTCATCAACCTCCACACTCCTCTCCCTACCTAACCAAATTTGGAAAGAACCTACTAATGCCAGCTTTGAAATACGTTCTAGAAATGAACCAATCCTTGTTCTAGAAAGGCCAAGGTCTTTAAGTAGGCTATAGAGAGATTTTGCTGTTATACCTCTCGCTCCCACTTCTACCGCGTACAAACTAACTATAAATTTATTCCTGATCAGTTCGTTGGTCAGTTCGTAATACTTATTGAACTTGAATGTGTGATCCCTTGGGATGTTTTTTTCCCAAGGCACAGTAAGCTTCACAAGTATCACGCGCCTCAGATGTTTCGAATACTGGAATAAATCTTGTCTTAATGACGAAACACCAACATCCCCAGGGATTTTGTAATGCTTTTCATATGTGTCCATCATGAGAATCCAATCAGGAGCTGCGCCTAATATTGAATAAGGATTCGCTTTTGATTTTTTGGAGGAGCCTTCTTTTACGAATTCTACGTTTGGGGGTTGTTATACCCTTCCGCGCTCTTGCTACTGAAAGACTAACCGCTTCCTGTATAATTTCTAATACCTTGTCGTGGCGACGCGAGTATTGACCTTTATCTAGTAGTATCCTACATCCTACTAATAGGCGTTTCGCGGTTGCTATTGCCTCCCCACAGATGTTGCAAGACTTTTCGGTGGCTTTGTCCCATCTTACTAAATTACTTTGATCTGGGAGAATCATTTGGAATGCATTAAGATAGAATTTTAATAATGCTTGGTTGTCTACCTTTTTGAGATCATTGTTAATAATTGTTTTAATGTTAATAATTGTTTTTTTTTTCTATTCTATATATATTGTAATTTACATTGTGTTATTTTTTTATAATCAAATAGTATCGAGTCTACGGACAGAAAACATTTAATATACCTCAGATAGTATAGTTTTTTCAAGTTATTTTGAGATGTGAAAGATATTCACTCATTAATAATATCACAGGACATTTAAAAAACGATCAAATCCAAAAATACATGGCATCACATATGCCTGTCCCTGTCGGGAATCGAACCCGAGCCCTTTTGAGCCACTTTAGTTTAGGCCTCTGCGGTAACCACTCGACCAACAAGGTTAGCGTAGAATTGTAAAGTCAAACAAACAACTAATTTTAAAGTCTATATCTATTATAAACTTTTTTTTACAATTTTTACGTTATTCGGCCATCATATAAAAATAATTGGTCCTCCAATTTAGACAATCTTTTTGAAATTTTCAGACTCTTAGCAAATTCAATAATAATAATCAATTGGTATTTTTTATCTAATAACATGTTCAGTCTGGCTTAACAGCCTCATACGAACAAAAAAAAATCTACTGGACACAAAAAGTTTGCCTCATAAATCATAATCATAGTCATAGTCAGTTCAATATCTCCAATATACCAAATACTACACTCAGAACTTGGCTTATAGGCCTCATGTGAGTGTTTTATGTCCAAAAAGCCTCAAATGCTACACTCATAATTAGGTTTATTGGCCTCATCTGAGCATTTGATGCCTCTAATACATCAAATGCCACACTAATAATTTGGATTAATAACTTTATTTTTATCAAAGTATCTTAATTTATTCTACGTATTAAATATATTAATAAACAAATAAATAAATAAGTAAAGATAATAGCTAAGTTACCATATTTGCTTTTAGAGGCGAAGATTGGTTTTGGGCAAAAACACCCCTTGACCGAAGATGACTGCGTTTCCAAGTTTATTTTTCTTCATTGCATATTACACTATTTTTTGATACCGCGGAACAATCCGACTTTTTAACTATGAGAACTCTCTTACTGCAAAAAATCAGCAATGACAGTCTTTATATTCTATAAAATACTTTATAGGCTAACAAACAATTAAAATCTTTACTATTTAAACTCTCTACTATCACTGGTGCACTTTAATATACTAGTTCTGTTACATAACTTAGTCTCTCGATCACACACTGTCTTCTCTTAGCTGGGAGACAATTTATATATACACTACTTTTAATCAAATCATATTACAATTATTTATTTAATCAATTAAACTTCTATACAAACATTACATGTTTTAATCCTACCATCAATTGATATCTTAATTTTTTTATAAAAACCTACCCCCCAGTTATAGGAAAGCTAACATTTAGGAGATCAAAAAAAATCCTTGACACTATATAGATATTTTTTGGTAGGTAAGTCGAAATATATGCATGTAATGTAAAAAAAAAAGAATAGTTATTTTCAAACATCATAATTTAGCTAAATCTTTTAAAATATAGTGACTTTATTATCAAGACCATTGTATGAAAATAAACTTTGCTTTAAAAGTATGTTTGGATGCATAGTTTAACAAATAGGGGAATTCAGCATTCAGCAGCATTGGCGCAAACAGTAGTCACTGATTATATGAGTGCTTAAACCTAGACCTGGTTATTCTATACCTTCTAACGAAACATAGACTATGTTTTATTGCAAAAGACCGGATAAAATAGAAAAAAGTAAAATAAAAACAGTTAAATCGAATCAATTCAAACAGCAAATTTTTATTAACCCCCGACTAAAAAGAGGGGTGCTATAAGTTTGACCTGTCGATCTGTGTTTCTGTGTATCTGTGTATCTGTCTATGGCAAATTTGTGACCAAACGCGTGGACGGGTTTGAATGCGATTTTGTTTTAATCGATAGCTAAGAGTATGTTCGTCGAGATGGTTCTTATCTATGTTTGGTCGAAATAGAAATAATCGTCTCCAAGATATTTACGTTTTATTCGTGCGGGGGAGAGGCTCTTATTCAGTAAATAGCTGTAAATACACTTACTCAGGTAGAGTACTTTATTAGCGATAGCTATTGCCCTCGACTCCGTCCACGAAAACTTTAAAAAATATATAAATATGGTTTATGATCGTAGTCATAAAGAATCACGGGCAACAGCTAGTGATAATATAAATCCCTTGATCAATGTGTTATTAGTGATTGTAAATCATTTTCATTCTAAATGTTTATATTTATTAATATTCGTATATATGAAACTTACGTATCTACCTACCCATATAAAAAAGTCTTGAATCATTTTACTTAATGCATTTATAATTTATTACATTGTCGAAACTTTCACGCGGATCCTTATTTTATTAAATATAATATATTATTTATTTCTACAGTTATTATATATATCTCGTATTAAATATATTTATATAATGTAGGATTCTAATACTAAAAGATTTTTTTAAATCGGTCCAGTAGTTTCGAAGCCTGTTCAATTCAAAGAAACAAACAAATCTTTCCTGTTTATAATATTAGAACAGAATAATAGAAATACTTAAACAATTGAAAATTTTGTCTGTAGGTTCATTTAGTACAATTCAGAAACTATTAACATAACTTTAAAAAACAGAAAAAAAAAATTAAAAAAACACTCGATACAAAAAGACCTCTAAAAAGAACAAAAATAATATTATTATGTACTTATTGAATTCGTTGCGTCGGGGGACCGTTTAATAAAGAAAGAAATTAAAATGCAAGTAAGTTAACAAGGTAAATAAAGAAATTACGATATCTTTTATTTAGTTATTTATATCTTTTCCACTTAGTATCATAATCAGTGATCACTTGTGTACGTCAACATGGAAGTTTCAGGAGGGCCTATTACGATACTAGATTTATCGTAATAAGCCCTTCTGTAAGAGCACTTTCCATCTTAATGTTAAAGCTATGAAGGTTCCAAATGCGTCCTGGTCTGAGAAGAACCACACAACAAACTCAGCCGGATATATTTTTTGTTATTGTGATCACTGTTTCACAAACGTCAATCTTAAATGCAATTTTGGAACAACTAGAACCGTCGCAATCAATCGGAAAAGAAGCCTAATGATTTCAGGCAACGAAAATAAAATAATAATAACAGAAAAAAAATATATATAAATCATCGGCCTGCCAAACAACCAGTCACCGCAAGCAGCACCCGTTCACGAGCATAACACAAGAGCCAGCCATCACCCCCTTCACCATATTTGAAGGAGGAAGGCAACCCGACTCCCGACGTTACCGCAAGTAGTGACTTCTAAGGAATCGGTGTGATGCAGCAGGTCGATAAAGCCAAATAAATTTACAACAATAAACAAATTGCGGAGATTACTAGCTATTCGCAATACAATACAATTCATTCCCAGGCCATACCGTCGTTGATGTAATCCTTTACACAATAGTAGGATTTTGTTATCAAATTATATTTAACATATATCTAATTTAAATTTATTCAATGATTAAGGCTTCATTTGGGTGATTATATTAAAAACGTTTACAATTACTCTTAAAGGATTTACCTATTTTATGGAGCCTAGTGCCGGGCATAGCGAGTTTATTTTTATGTCCCCCGACGCAACGACTTTATTAAGTGCATAATCATATTTTTTTGTTCTTTTTAGAGATTTTTTTTGTATTGGGGATTTTTAAATTTATCATAGAAAATTTATAAATTTAAAAAAATAGCTATTATCCCTTTATCTATCCGAAACAAGCATGTCATCTTCAAACAGGAAAGCTAGCTAGTTTGACGTAATTAACAATTTAAAACACTCCATATTCAAAAAGACATCTAAAAAGGATAAAATAATAATATCACATAATATTATTATTTTTATCCTTTTTGTGTCGGGGGTTTCTAAAATTTTTTTTTCTGCTTTTTAAAGTCGTGTTACTGGTTTCTTTATTGTAATTAGATTAACCTATGCACACACTAATTTTCACTTGCTTACGTATTCACTATAAATATTGCGTAAGAACTTTTGACCGCTCCAATAATAAAATAATAAGATGACTGCTTTTATTTTGACCAAACATATTATCTAAACACTATCTCGACAACCCAGACTTTCGATAAAAAAAAATCACAGCCAATCCATCCACACAGGCACACAGATACATACGCAGGTCAAACATATTACACTTCTGGGTGGGAGGTTCAAATATAAAACTTCCGCCTAAAGAAACCATCTAATGCAGACAAAGTCGCGAGTAAAAGCTAGTACGATAATACAGTGTTGTCCCATTATTTTATAGTATATTATATAGTAAGTATTGTTTGACTAATCATTTCTATTCTTTGTTATGACGATGATATCCAGTATTTTTATCTTTTGTAGCAATTTATGATGGGCTTCTTTTCTTGTGAAGTTTTTATCTTACTTCTCATTCATTGTTTTTTTAATATTATTTACGGAGTGCAATAAAGTATATTATCTAATTATCAATGTAGCTACCATCAAGTGGACCGTCTTTAAGTTTTATAACTAGTATTATAAAATAGATTTTCCTTTTCTCTTTTTCTAGATGCCTAAAGTAAAGATATAAAAATTTAATTCATAATAATATTTCGTCCATTGAATATCTCAGCGCATCTAGTCTGAATTTGCAGACGGACGAAAATAACGCTAACCTATTGTAGTGGTTCGATACACCGTCATACATGTCAGTATTGTATCTATAGAGAGACCATTTAAGACGCGTTTCAACTATCCGCTGAGTGACATTGTTGAAACTAATTCAATTTCGTGTTAAATTAATATTTTAAAAACAAATCCAATTTATAATATATTGATTTTAAGATATATATATTTTTTACTTATCTCTGCGCCACGGTTTATTCACAACTGTAAATGCCAGTTTAGAGGCAACAAATAAATGTTGTATGGCATTTTTTTTAAACTATAATTTTTTATAGAATCGTAGAACAAATATTGTTGGGATTGATGTAGAGAGGCTTCCTGCAAGAGGTGGCCAATTAATTACAATAACCATTGATTACAACTCTTCTTAAATGATTCAATATATAGAAGATATATTACATAATATTATAAAGTGGTCTTTTGAAAAGTATTCATTTTCTATCTAGTTAAATAAATGTGTAATTAATATCTTTAATATTAATTCCAAATCTTGAAGAATTCAAACTGTTACCTAATACAAGCTTTACTAAATAAATAAAAAAAAGTGTAGTTATTAACTCCTTGTTCTTATTCATTATATTTATTTTGAAATCTCATGTTTATTACCTGTTTGTTATATATTGTAAAATCAAAAATAGGTGACAGTTATATATAGTTTTAGTTTAAGAAAGTTATAGTGAATAATAAAAAAATGTGACGAGTAATTCGTGATAGTTTCAAAAGCAATTGTTCTATGGTTTTGGTAACAAATTATATATCGTTAAAACAATAACGTCATGTTTAACGATTCAATAATTATTTATTTCAGATTATAAAAAGGGCTCTGGTTAAAAATGTATATTATTATAAAAATCCCGAAGCAATTTTTTATAACGATCGATACAAACAAAGCTAATAGACAACATTTCGATCTTGGATTTACTTACATTCAATTTTCTTCCTTAAGGTCTTGGTAACTACTTGAATCTGTATGCTATAACCCATTTGCGTTTGATCTTTATCTTCACTGGGCATTTCGATGGCAGGCATTCACTTTGTTACCGTCACGTTTGGCTATTCCTAGTATAGGTAATACTTTTATTTCATAACCTATTTCATCATACATACAAGCTATGTAACATGACTTAGGTAATTAATTATGATAATATTAAATTTTCAAGCTGAAAGTTTTAAAATGTATCAAAAGTTCAATGTAAATATTTTTCTGAGACTAAGACTATATTTTATTGACAAGTAGAGTAACCGAAAAGTCTAAAGTTTTAGAGGTGTAATTCACTTTTCATAATAACCAGGGTTATAAATCTCCAAAAATATTATTTCTGATTACTACAAGTTGGTAAAAAGTTCGTAATAAGATGTCATAGACGTCAACATTATTCTTAATCAAAGAAAACATTAAATAACGATATCAATAAAGTATTTTTAGTGCTAATTGCTTTTAGCTTTTCCTCGATAATTTTACACATCAACAGATTTTTGTTGAATAATTTATTTCTATATTCTTAAGAATAGTGTTTTATTGTGTTATTTTTAATGATATTTCAATGTTACTTGTATATAGAATTGATGATTCATAACATGGAAGTACAAAAAGCAAATACAACAGTATAATAATAAAATATGTTCGGATATAATGAGATGTAAAAGTAATGGAGTGTGCAGAAATGAATTTTAGTTTAGTATACTTAGGTTTTGATTTATGATCCGCTTGACTCGATAGGAATGTAGTTGTAAGTTTGTCATAGCAATGATTTATTTAGATTCTGTATTTACATGGCCTGTTTAAAGTGAATGATAGTGCAGCTGGAACTCTACTGAAGTCTTGTATTCACTTTGGAACCTCCAGTCTGTTTAACCATTATGATATTTTTTTCAAAGAAAATTGGCTGAATATTTTTATTATAATCATTATTATTATTTTATATGATTTCTTAGTTTTACCTAAATCTCGCTCTTCCAGTAGCTTTAGTTTTAGTTATAAAACTACCAACGAGGGAGGAGGGGGCGCTATTATATATTTTATAAGGGCGATTATGTTTATTTTAGATTTTGTACTACTAAATGTTAAAAAACAATAAAGTTTGTAGTTCTAAATCAAAACGATCATCAACGAGCACTGTTCGGGATCACTTTTTTAGTATAGAAGTCCGAACTGATATAAGAACATGAGAATGACAATGATGAAGATGAGGACCAGCGTGAAAACATAAGATAATTGTTTGTTGGCAAATGGTGATGCTGTATCGTGTCCTAAAGTTCAGCACCATCAAGACTTGTTAACATTTAAAATAATAAGTACCAATAAAAAGCTGCCGAGAGAGATTTTCTAAAAAACTAGCACGCGTGCTTGTGTTTTACAAAGACTTTTAATAAATATACGATTGCCAAGAGAGCTGAGGTTGACCATGACTCGAATTATAGGTAATGATAAGGTTATAGAAGATGTCCAGGATCATGAAACTAATCAAGGAGTCAGAAGATCATTTAGAATCTGTCCCGCGAAATAACATAGGATGTCTACCCATGTTTGTGTTGGATGTAACAAACCTGTGTATCTCCAAAGTTCTAGACTTTTGTACAGTAACTGGTAAAAAATGTTTTTTGACTGCTGTAAAAAAAAGATATATTTGTTATCTGAAGTAGGTGGTTGGTGTTTTTGGTTTTTAAGATATTATATTTTGACTAGAAAATACTTATTTTGTTATAGGAATAAGATTTAATACCAAAAATGTAACCTAAGTGTATTTCGAATGAAAAGTGCCATAATTATTTATTTTTAAAATTTCAAATTTTTTTAAAGTAAAAGTTGATGATTTAAACACATTTTTTGCTAAATAATATAACTTTAATATTCAATCACTTTTGAAAAGATTTTATATCAAATTCCCAAAAAAAATTGTATACGTATAAAGGCACCTGTGAGACTCCCCATCCACAGTAGTGTTAAGAAAAAGTAACGTTTACTATCATTAACTTTTCAATATTGGATACTTAAAAGTAATGATAGTAAATCGTTTCTAGTCCCTCAATAGAATAATTCTATAGAAATTATATTATGAGATTCAAACAGGCGTAGCCTGTAAAGACTTCAACCTTCTGGAGAGTAGCTAACACTTAATTATATATATGTGTAACAGATATTAAGTTGGCTCAATATTTTTTATCAAGGTGCTCCAGTTTTAAAATATTTTCAGATGGCCAACTCTTTCACACCAACTAAATGTCAGTAAGTTTATAGCTGTGAGCCATCTCTAAAGCCATATCGAGACCAAAGTACCAGAATTGTGTTAATTGCTATAAATTAACTGGGTTTGCCAAGAACTCCGGTTAGTGAGGGACATGTTGTTTGTAAGACGCACAAACACAAATACCAATATGTTCTCATCTTATGATAATTATTATTTAACTAAACGAAGTAGTTCAATTTAGGTTAACCTTTAATCACAAAATTTTTCATTATTTTTATTTAATTTCGATGAAATTTGAATTTGAAGAAATATGAAGACGTGTCAGAATATTTTAACAATCCATAAGTTACAAGTTCGGAAGAGGTTGTTGCTGTTCCGTTAAATATATATTTAAAAAAATACCGGAAATAGATTATGTCACGAACCGTCGCGTAATAACGGATATCTAATCGTGTGACAATATATTTGAAGGAACGAATTGCGTGACTATTGCTTTTGGAAAGGAGAATATAACCCTGATTTTAGAATAAAAAAATAGTTGTATTTAAATATAAAAATATTTAGGGGTACCCAAGTTAAATTATCACAAATTTTCGTTTGTTTAATTAATACCTGTGGTCATTCGTGTATGCGAAATGGAATTGTCAGAAGGACCTATCTTAATACCATACATGTCACCCTTCTGTAAAGACACTTCGCAACTTCGTTTCGTACCTCGATAAGAAAAAACGGAACCCTTATAGGATCACTTTGTTGTCAAGACCATTTTTCTCAGGAGCTCGTAAAGGTGAAGAACCTGAAATTTATATCAAATACTCAAGTTTACAGTTTTTTTTAAGCTCTGAATGAATCAGACTTCTGAACCAACGCAATCAAAACGTACAGCCGTTAATGACTCTGACTTCCGCAATTTTCGATACTCGTAAGGGTATTAAAATGCACAGGGTCTTCCCGTACAGTCAGAATCACTTGAAATATATAATACCAAGACACTCTTTAAAGCCCAAATAAATAAAAAAATGCGAAAACTTTAATTAACCTAAATTTTTAGTTAAATCATATAAAAATATTTTTAATTATTTTAGAGTTACTACCCCTTTCCTCATATACGCGTAGAGATAGATGTTATATTACAATTTATAACCAATATCCAGGTCTATAATCTTCAAGCCGTAACAAAATTAAACTTCTATGTCAACAATCAAAAGAAACAGTTACAATTGAAGCCGCATACTTTCAAACTCGCAACTACTCGAAGGGAGTCAAAACCTAAAGGGTACTTCCAGTCGACTTAGTATATTAAAATTTGGCATTAAGTTATCTTTTAAAGAACATATAAAGAAAAATCTCCGAAAACTTAAATAGTTACATCCCATAATTTTTATTTATACACGGAGCCCTCTGTGCGCGAGTCCGAATCGCAATCGGATGATTTTTTTTTGTTACCTTTTCCAAACGTCAATATTTTGTAAGATAATTACTAGCAACTAGAACAATCGTAATCAATTTGATGGGAATGCCCATAAATTAATATTAACTAATATAACAATAGAGTTTATTAAATTTATATAGCGAAATAAATTGTGACCAGCAAGAAGACCAGCCACCACAGCAACCGTTCATGAGCGTAACGTAAGGGAGTTGAAAAACTTAAATTAAAGCACTACTACTTTATTGTAGTACTTGTAGTAATAGGTTCAGCTTTTCATCTTGTTATTTTTTGTTTTTTTCTTAATGTAAAAACATATTTTATTAAATTTTGACCTAATTTTCTTAGATGAATGTCTATTTTAAAAAATCATATAAATAATTAAATAAGATATTAGGAAATTTCTAACTTAGACTTAAGGCTTTTCAATTGATAAAATGTAATTACTTACAATTTTATAGAGACGATGGTTCTTAGCATTCCCTGGATTCTCCGTGCGGGTGCCGGGCCCATCGCGTTGCAAGGAGAGAAATGCAAACAATGCCTGGGACTTGCGACCCAGGAGTAGGTTTAAGGGGCCCCTTTATCTAACCAAATTTGGAAAGAACCTACTAATGCCAACTTTGAAATACGTTCTAGAAATAAACCGATGCTAGTTCTAGAAAGGCCAAGGTCTTTAAGTAAGTTATATATTCATTATATTTAAGAGAAAGTTTAAGCAGTTTAATATTGTTCATAAAAAAATTAATTCAAAAATTTAAAAACCCACGATACAAAAAGACCTCAAAAAGAATAAAATTAATTATTATTATTTACTTATTGAAGTCATTGCGTCGGGGGACCATTGTACGTACGATGACGATGGTGTCCATTGTACGAAGTTAATCATTGAGGACTACGATTCAATATTGCCATTTCTTTATTAGCCTTGGTAACTTAATTACGTTTTAATTGCTTTCTTTATTAAACGGTCCCCCGACGCAATAAGTTCTATAAGTACGTAATAATATTATTTTATTCTTTTAGAGGTCTTTTCGTATCGGGGGTTTTTTGATGATTTTTTTTTTGCTTTTTAGAGTTATGTTACTGGTTTCTTTATTGTACTAAATGAACCTACGGACACACAAATTTTCAGTTGTTGAAGTATTTTTATTAATCTATCCTAATATTATAAAGAGGAAAGATTTGTTTGTTTGTTTGAATTGAATAGGCTCCGAAACTACTGGACTGATTTAAAAAAAATAATTTAGCATTAGAATCCTACATTATCCCTCTCATGAACATAGGCTATATTTAATACGAGAAAAAATAAGGATCCGCATGAAAATTTCAAGGGTATAATACATTATAATACCCCTCTTTCTGGTCGGGGGTTAAAAAAGGGTTAAGTGGTAATGAATCGGAAGTGGAACTGTTTATAAAATATGGTTGCCTGTAAAGTCGGTTTTACGGGCGAAGATTTACGTGACCACGTCTTTTTCTCGGTAGAATATTTATTGATATGAATATTATTAAATTGCACAATATTTTAATAATTTGAGTGATTTTGTTGAGGATAGGACGATGAAGACGTTGTCACGTAAAATCATTTTATATATTATTTATTTTATATTATACTAGCTGTTGCCCGCGGCTCCGCCCGCGTGTAGGTCGCTTTTCGCGTAATCTATGGAATCAATTTCATAGAACATCATTTTTGCGTAACTTTCACCGTTTTCGCAGCGCACGCAGTTTTTTGTAAATTTTTTACACCTTGCGTTAGAATATTAAAGTTTTAGTAATCATCCCTAATTTTTTGAAAATGAATCATAGCCTATGTCACTCGGGAATAGTGTAGCTTGCCAATGGTGAAAGAATTTTTGAAATCGGTCCAGTAGTTTCGGAGCCTATTCATTTCAAACATACAAAAAAATAATCAAACCTTTCCTCTTTATAATATTAGTATAGATTATTGATGTTATTATTTTTTACAAAATTTATTTACAGACTTTTTCGATACATCAATTAGTTGCGGAGATATCGATCATTGAAGTTATTGTTTGCTACCAGTATTTTATATATTTATTTTTTTCAGTTATAAAAAAATACTATTTCCAATTGTGTCTACCAAGTATGGTCACATGTACTGGCCTACATATTAAATAATAATAAGTACAAATAATGTTATGTGACGTCACTTCTGATTTTATATATTTTAATATTTTTAATTTTAAAGAATTAATTTGAAAATCAAAACACTTATTCAGATCGAAGGTTCAAATTTTTGCTAAATAAATTTGAAATTAATTAAAATTTGTAATTGTAAATAATGAAGTTGAAAATTAAAACATTTACTTAAATTAGATGTTAAAATTCTTGCTCAACCCATTTTAAATCAAGTTTTCTTATATCTGCCACTTTTTCTTAATATTTGTAATTTTAAAGAATCAATTTGAAAATCAAAACATTGCTCGGCGGACCGATCATGTTTGAGTGGGAGAGAGACGCAAGGCATTCTATGTGTGTGTGACTCATCGTTACGTTACCGGGCGTTACACTTTTTCATAAGTGACTCCCAGTATAACCTAATTTAAGACGTTGTCACGTCAAAACTGAACATTAGTTTATTGTGAATCAAAGAGCCTTGGTTGTCAAAGAGCAACAATATTATAAATATACAAAATTATAAATTATCAAGTTCGCTCTGTAGACTAAGTTATTCGCAGTGGCTCACTTATCTTAGTTCGTAATGATGTAGTTTTAAAATCTTGATCAGACATTCTGGCGCTCCCTATCGATTAAATTATTGAACTCTTGAGATCAATTAATATATTATTTTATGTGCGTACCAGAGGCGTGACTTTGATGAATTTGAAAACAGAATGGAGGTTATTTTAAATATACTTTTTTTATAAAAACAAGTTGGCTATAATGTGCGGTCACTTCGATGTAGTTATATTATCTTTAAATCATTACTAGTGCTACAACAACTTGTATTGATGATAATTTTTTATTAATATCCCTTTTTATAGTCCTTAAATTGAACAGCCCTTACCGATGTAAGAAAGATCTTGGGATAATATTTACCAAAAAACTTAACTTTTTCTTCATATCGATCTTCATATCGATCTTGTATTTAAAAAATATTATTTGTTGGGCTTCATTCTCAAAAATTAAAACTTATTCCGTGATCCTAGGACTAAAAATATACTATACTATAGTGAAATATACGTCGTATACGTATACGGCGTCGTATGTCTTATTATTCTTGAAAAGACTCACCATGATGAAATCGATTCTCCATATTTCATGAGCATGACAGATAATAATCCTCCGTCACATATGCCTAGGAAACCTATATTTTTTCCATCTACGCAGAATGCATAAAAAATAAAAAGGTAAATACACGAAACCCAGGTTTTATAGAGCATAAGATTACGTATATCAATTTAATTATTTCTTTCTGATGCCGAACCCAAAGAAATGACAACTATTATACTACTATATTAAATAAGATTGCTGTATTATGGGCATTACGAGATAAAACGATAGAAGTATAAAGAAAATATATTTGGATTTTGTAAAATAAGAAGTACGTTTGAATACATATAAAGAAATTTATATTAATTTTAAAAGCTCAAGCCAATTTATCGTCGTTAAGCTTGGCAATGCACTACAGTAATTTTAATTGTTAATCATATTTTTTTCGTTTCCACAATCATTCAACATCCGCCAGACAGATCTTTATAGAGAGCACTCACGAACTTTATAGAGAGTTTTTCATTTCCAGAATATCTCATATAACTTTTATGTTACGATCGATTTTTAACGAAGAGGTTCTATGTGTGTTTATATGTGTGTTTCTACATCCTGTATACTTTGAAACCCACCATTAAAAATAAGTTAAATGTTATTTGATTCGAACTCCCTGATATTTCAGAATTATAAAACAAATTTTAGGCTTGTAAATTTAATAAACAAAATAAGTAGGGGCAAAAATCCTACTAAACTGGGAAAGAACGGCAAAATTATATGTTATAATAGTATTAAACAAACCTATTATCGGCGCTATATATGAACCTGGTAATTTTATTGTAGTATTAGCCAAAGTAAAGAGACCCTGTGTAAAAAGCTTGTACATTCATCGTACATTATCCCATTTATAACGGCGAGTGTACCGAAAGCTATTTGATCTAATTCCTACCGCCGATTACTACTATCGCACAGCACCCCTACCTAGGATTCCAGCCCTACCACCTGGATGCGTGACCGTCCTCCAATAGTGCAGTTCTCAAAGTATTTTTCATTACCAATTATCAATAAAACACGGCATCAACAAAACTTACAATAGAGACACTAAACTTTTTGATGGGGTGCTGGATATTATTTATATTGCTTAATAAATAATAAATAATAACAATTTTTTAACAAAAAATCAAAAATTGTGAAGTTATATGCAACTTGCATAGTAACAGTGATAACAGAGCTGCTTTTAAACATGGGAGTGCCTGGAAATCGAAGAAAATCGTCAGAAATCACATACTAACGTCACCTGTAAATATAATGTAAAGAAAATTTCGCAAAAAGATATAGAATAAATCTTTTCAGAACGTAACTCCACAATACATACAACAAGTCAGCCACAATAGTACAGGAAATAAAATGGCGACAAAAACTTACGCAAACATATTTTTTTTCGAGAGCAGCAATTTGAACACAAAGTAAATTACTAAAACACAGAAGAAAGTATTATCTTGATAAGATAAATCATTGTCATGTCATTGTCAATCAATCATTAAAACTAAATAATAAAACTATTGCTACACCATTAACTTATCCATAACACATTTTATATCTTCTTAATATATATAAATTACCTGTCACGTTGTTTGTCCGCGATGGACTCCTAAACTACTTAACCGATTTTAATCAAATTTGCACACTGTGTGCAGTTTGATCCAACTTGAAACATAGAATAGCGTTTATCTTAATTTATAGTCGCAATATTATTTTATTGCAAATTATTTGTTTCCAATAACCTATTAGATCCAAACAAGTCTAACAGATGGTATCTATATATTACTGAGCTTTTTATGAATTTGGACACGCGACACTTATCTCATTGAATATTTTTGTGATCCCACTACATGAAAGAGACTTAGTCGTTATCCAACATTTACTAGCAAGATAATATCTACTAATAAAGAGTGATGGAAGGTGTAGCAGAGACTCTATCAGATGAATAGCGGTACTTTTAATGAAACCGCCGATAACTCGCAAGCATTGGTTCTCTATTCACTCTTATTTAATTAGGTGAAACTTGCACCTGTTTTTATACAATAAACTAACGTAATCAAGCCTGCAACGTATCATAGTGAGTGGAATTAATACCAGAACCCAGATAAAACATTCAAAATATTTAATAGTTTGAAACAATTACTACTAAATTCGTTAATGTGTTTGTACAACCGCAACGATCTATCTAGATATTATCCTAAATATTTAATATTGTTTGGAACCCTTAGTGACACATGTCTAAAAGATATTTTCAAATATCTCTTTATTTTTTCTATTAAAGAAATGATGCATTATATATGAAAAAATATAGTTTTTTTTTCAATAAAGACATCGGACGTCCAAAAACCTACAATTAAATGGCCCTTGGTGTTGGTATGGCACAATGTATACTAACCATTGGGTGTTGCCTAAATATTTTTTTGTCTAAAATCCTAGAAAACAAACATTTTAATGTAACCTAATTCATAATTTCATAAATTCGATTTGATATTTATAAATTAAGTCTTACTTTCAGCAACTACTAAGTTCATGTATTCCGTAGAGTATAAATATACATTTCTAAATGTTTAATGTACATTTAAGCCTACTTGAATAAAGATATTTTAAATTTGAATTTGAACACACTTCAACGTTTGTATAAATAAAGAATAAAAAAATCAATTAAACATTTTTAAAGCCCTGATACAAACCCTGATACCTGACACCTCTAAAAAGAAAAAATAATATTATTATGTACTTATTGAAGTCGTTACGTCGGGAGACCATTGTACGTTGACGATGGTGTCTATTTTACGAAGTTACGAGGGCTTAGACTATCTGATTCGATATAGTAATTTCTTTATTTGCCTTGGTAAGTTACTTGCATTTATTTTTTTTTCCTTTATTAAGCGGTTACCCGACGGAACAACTTCAATAAGTACATAATAGAATTATTTAAATTTTTTTAGAAGTCTTTTTGTATCGGGGTTTTTAAAAATTTTATTTTTATTTTTTTTCTGCTTTATAAAGTTATGTTACTGGTTTCATAATTATGATAAATGAGCCTACGGACACACAAATTTTCCCTTGTTTAAGTCTTTCTATCAATATTGCATAACAACCTTTCGCCCGCACCAATAAAACTTCAATATTTTGGAGGCGACTGCTTCCATTTCGACGAAACATAGCTAAGAACTATCTCGACGAACCAGGCTTTCGATTACAAAAAAAGCTAAACATGTCTATACGTGCTTATAGATATTTTAAACACACTTCAAGATATTTAATTTTGATAAAACTGTACAACAAATCATGAATTTAAAATAAATTTAATTGAATTTAATTCATTTGTGTAAGTATGTTTAAAAGAAATATAAAACGGTCATAAAGAATTTAAAATAAAATATATACCTTTTACATGTATTCAAAATAAATTAGCTACAAATGTAATATTTGAACAAAGATAACTTACTTATTGTCAATCAGATAACTATATATGTACTTTGTTATCATCAGCTAAAACACTTAAAAACATGCTAATTAAAAAAATATCTTTTTTACAGATTATACTTACCAGAACTCAGCAATCATGAGACGAAATTCTCATCCGCTTACCGAATCTACGCACCCATTACCAATTCACACGGACACGTATCTATATAGTTGAAGATTCTTCTAAAATGGTGAAATAGTGTAGTGTATAAGTGATAATGAGCTTATAAGTTAAGTGAATGTCAAGTAAAGGGAAGATGCCTTACTACGGGTACCATGAGAGGTCGGACTCCAGTGGGGGGTGTTCGGATTCTGATGGGGACTCCGACTCGGAGGGGGGGTTGAGCACGGAGAGCACGGTGGGCCAGGGCTTACCCTTCCCCGGCTTTACTCCCGTGGCCCTGAGATATTTAACTCAGGAAACGAGACCCAGAAGTTGGTGTCTGAAGCTCATCACCAATCCATATCCTTTTTAATATGTATAATTATGTTTTAAAATAAATGAGACACAAATATAATAAAGGTAGTTTGCTCACTTTAACACTCAATCTTATGTATATAATTAGTAAAAAGTAGATTTTCCCAGAGAGAACTCGAACTCAAAAAAATCATAGACGTGTAGCTTTTTATTCAATCCCTCATAAATATTAAAATTTTAATTTTAAATAAATACAGGCTATGTTGCAAACACTCGCAGTACTTTATTATATTACCTATCACTTCAGATAGGTTCACTGACCCATCAACTATTGGATGGCGTGAATAAGCAGCAATCTCCTTTCCATATAATATTTATATGAATAAAAGTATAACTACTTACTTAAAATTATGATATTAATTAACGTGTATATAATCTATAATGTGTAAACAACATAATTATTGTTTTTTTTTATCCTTTTACTTTTGTCTAAACTCTAAAGTCTAAATAATTTATTAATGAAGTTCCTAGATTGCTGTAACTTATAAAAAATGTAATTCAAGAACACACATTGTGCAGATTTGTCGCAAGGGATCTGCCACTTTAATAACACATCTTGTTAGCACTGTTGCGAACTTTTGTAAAAGAGGACTTGTCGCATCAAGGACGCAAAAAATTCACGTTACAATTTCAGTTTTGTATCTAAAAGAGATCTTGTTACCGTTGACATGACTTTGACATAGGTCGAATGCTATAAAAGTAAGAGTTAGTTTATACCCTCTGCTTGCACCAAATGTTAAAGTGTAGATTTTAATTAAAGGTTAACTGTATGCATGGTATACTATTAAGGACACTGTGGAAAATAATAATCTCAACTAGAGCTGATTTATTATTTATTTTTTCTATTAACAAAACTTAGACTTTTGTATACATTTTTCTTTTTTATGAGTATTCATATTTTACAATAATGCGTGGCATCGGGACGTTAATAACTAATTATTTTGGTTAATGTATTTACAAATTACGTAATATCTAGAGATTATGATAGATTAGGTAAATTGATTGTGGAAAACGTACGAGTCAAATTAATATAAGTTATTAAGTTTTTATAATGATTTATCAAGAGAATAAGTTAATTTTTGATATAATATATTAAATATGCTCCAAATCCTAAAACGGCAATGGGTACGTGTTATATTTACTTCACGAGCCATATGTAAAAGTTCAAACAAAAATGTAACAAAAATACAGAACAAAATTGCAAACCGTACATAACTATGAGCATCTCTCGTATAAATTATGAAAAACGGATCTGGTTTGTTTCATTCTAACAACATGTGTACAATAAAGAAATATATTTCGTGTGGCCTAAGAATTAAATTGAAGGCGTTTTACTAAATTCGAAAAAACGTATGGTATTTTAGCAATTTAAAGATTATTAATAAAATCTATATACTTGTTTTTTTAATTTTTGGTTGATACTTCATATATTTGTTAATATTTCATATTTTTTGTTAATATATATTTATAAAAAATCTTTATAAAAATATATATTCAAATATAAAAATATTGATTATATAAAAATGTATGAAAAATTAAAATAATAAAGCAGAATAAAAATGTTATTTGGTTCGTTAAAAAAATTCATAATAATATGTATTATCAATACCGTATCAAAATATTAATCGACAAAATGATGTTGTTTCCTTTATTATTATTATTTTTATACATTGCCACAACGTGATTGCAATATATAAATGCTAATCTGAATTTGAAACTTAGCAAAACCTTGTTTTTTAAATTTGTTTTGCAATTTGTATTTAACCCCGAGAAGACAATTGGGATTGAAAATGAGGATAATTCAGGACTTTTTTAAAGCCTTAGTCCAGCGAGTAGCGATGACAATAAAAATTATGTTAGTTAATTTTATTTACACGGGCTATATTTTTGTTATTTTTCCTCATTCTTTTATAACTGTAAACAAGAGAAAATAGTCTAATCCATTATTTGGAATGTTTGTTTCGAAAAGTAAACTTTAATTTAATATTAAATAAAGACTTTCCTCAATATTTTTTTGCTAAATATGTTACTTGGTTTTTACTAAGCAACTAGATATTACAAATTAATATATAATAGTATTTGTAATCATTTGATAATAATTATGGTAATAAATGTTATTTACGCAAACCTTATTTAAATTCAAGTAAAAACTACTATTATAAAATATATTGTCAAAATAAGATGAATGTTTCGTGATCTTTACACCATTACAACATTGTTTTAATGACAACAACAATTCTATCTGCAAATTTAATCAGAACAAAATACTCGAGAGAATTATTATAATAATTAATGTTATAATTTAAAAACATTATCGGAATAAAATAAACGAAATATATATTTTATCACTTGTTTATATTATATTATTGAAATGTTGAGAATCCAAAAATGTTTGTACATATTTAGATGAGTTATTTTTTCGATACCATACGCTATAGTTTTTAAATTCTTCACCTGGAACAGCTGCAATGGTTGATTTGCGACTTAGTATCTGGATGTCGAACAACTTCGTTACTTCAAGAGCCCCATGACGTAGCCGATGCGTTTGTATTTAAAATATCACAAAAGATTTTAACATGGCCTATACCAGGTGACTTAGCATGTATCACCCCATCCAGAACCTAGACATTTATAAGGGATATGTCACTTAGCTCTCTTGTAAATAACCTGTCGAGCTGAAGTGAAAAACTTTGTATCCTTAGATCTACATTAATCATTTGTCATCAGATCTACATTATCCACATTAGTCACGAGGTTGCTTATGCACTAATCTAAAATAAGCATATTACGTACCAAGCAACTTTTTTAGAAAGTTGCTTTGGATTTAAAACTTTTATTATAATCCGCTATCTATTGTGTCCAGAATGCTTCAAGCTCATTATTCTTCAGTTTAGTGGAGTGAATGTTGATAAAACAAATATAAAAATTTCACTTAGGTTTCAAACATACATGTTTTAAGTAAAGATATATGAGTTTATCATAATTAACTGACCAATAGGAACCGAAGTACTCTTTCCTATAGAATAACTTTTAAATAGAATATATCAATAGATCATATCAAAACTTTTGTACATGAGTTATCGCGGATAGTACTTTTAAATCGACTGGTAGTTCTGTAAAATTGTATTGTATGTTTATAAAAAAAATGTTATGTTCTATAGACCTTAGAATTATAGCATTTTTAGTACTCCCTTTTTGTTCTCTTTGTTTTGAAACCAACTTTTTGACTCTGACCAATAATCTCACTCCTCAAATACGACGTCAATTATTCTTATTGTATTCATTACGTTCACCAGACCTAAACAGATTACGTTCACAAAACCTAGATGATCAGATGTCGCGTTGTTTAAAATGATGGTATCTGGCGTCGAGATTTACATGCGTAACACAAACTGTACCAATTGTGCCATATATTTTTTAAAAATTTAAATTATAAGGAAACTTGTTTGTATTCAGGTAGTATACAACTTAGCTAGTGCTGTACTCAACGGTAATTGATTAAATGATGTTAAGTTGATGAAGCTGAAAGACGTACCCCTTTGGCAACCACTAGTCCGAAGTGGGAATTTCAATAATGAATTAGAAAGTTTTAATCAGGCCAGTTGTTGTCTTAGATATTAATGTGATATTGAAAAATAATAAAATTAAACTACTATCTAATAGTATCAAAATAAAATTCTTATTTATATAATAAAATGACAATCGAGTAAGATGTTCGAATTAAAAAAAAACTTTAAGGTTGTAACTAGTCTCCGATAATTATCAGACCTAAGTGATAGTTATACCTACTATTATGTCAAGAACGACAGAGAATAATATGTACCAACAAGCAATGGCTGCATAACAATGTAGTTGCTAACCAGGGTTGTTGCGTACTATTATATAATTATCCTTATAAAAACTTATTTAAAAATTATCAAAATTTATTAATAATTGGAGATTTTTAAAAATGAAGATTTGAGGGGTTAATAGCCGTTAGTGCCAAATACACACTTATTGTGTCTATTACTATTACTTATTGTGTCTATTACTATTAATTATTGTGTCTATTACTGCGCTAAATCTAACAGACTTTTTTAAGAACGTCCAAGTTGTTTAGTTTTTCTTTATCACTGCGTTTTTGGACTGGTTTATATATTTTAGCGATTCTAACTCAAAAGCGTAACATACACCTTTTTTACAAATGTCATACAAATGAAAACAAGTTTTTGGGCTGGTTTATGTATTTTAGCGATACTAACACAAAAGCGTAACATATACCTTTTTTAGAAATGTCATACAAATGAAAATAAGGCAATTACTGTTAAAAAGACATATTCTGGACGGTTAAAACCACACTTATGGAAATACTACTACTAAATACTCGTAATACCACTTTAGTGACGTGTCAGAATCACACAAACTTCTTACCTTAAATATAAATCTGACTTTTTTTACATACTTTACAAAGTTCAAATAATTTAGTAGTTTATAAATATGATAAATCTACCATGTTTTATATAATCGCTTTTTATCGGAAGAAACCGACATCTATTTTTTATGTTTCGTTCCTACTTATTCAAAATTTAAATTAAAAATTATTCATAACTTTCTTTATTTTAAGGGTTTTAAACAACTACCGCACTATATATTAAATTATCCGTGTCACGTCCTGTATACGCACACATAAATAAAGGATACACATTACACCCACACTAAGAACGATAGTTTTTGGATCCTACAAGGAATTGTCCCGTGTGAGAATCGAACTCACAATCTTTGGACTACTATACCAATAGGTCAACTAAAAAGAAAGATGTTTTTTAGACCTGTAAAAACGTGAGAGCGGATTTTGTTGTTATTTTAACCTCGTAAATTATTGATATACAGAACATTATTCCTTATATCAGTCTTATTCGAGAAATATCTTATTAATATTTTATAATATGGCATAAATTACACGTAAAAAAATATGACACATCATACTCTGGGAAATACCCTGGTCGCTCTACCGTATCCATCCCGTTACATATTATCATCTTTATCTGGGCGGATGTACATGTCTAAAAGATATTTTCAAATATATCTTTATTTTTTCTATTAAAGAAATGATGCATTATGGATGAAAAAATATATTTGAAAATATCTTTAAACATGTATACCCATGTTAAGCTTATTTAAATTTATATAAATAAAGAATGAAAAATAAACCGATACGGGCAGGGATTCGAACCCGCGACTACTGGGAAACCGTCCCGTCGCTGTATCGATAAAGACGATTACATATAGAATGCTTAATTCACCGAGACGGACAGCGATACGGTAGCTCAGTTGGTAGAGCGACGGGACGGTTTCCCAGTAGTCGCGGGTTCGAATCCCTGCCGGTATCGGTTTATTTATCATTCTTTATTTATATAAATTGAAAAAATATAGTTTTTTTCAATAAAGACATCGGACGTCCAAAAACATACAACAATTAAATGGCTTTTGGTGTTGGTATGGCACAATGTATACTAACCATTGGGTGTTGCCTAAATATTTTTTTGTCTAAAATCCTAGAAAACAAACATTTTAATGTAACCTAATTCATAATTACATAAATTCGATTTGATATTTATAAATAAGTCTTACTTTCAGCAACTACTAAGTTCATGTATTCCGTAGAGTATAAATATACATTTCTAAATGTTTAATGTACATTTATACAATACTACACATATATTGAAACACGTCGCATAATAAATTTATATAAATATAGAATGAAAAATAAACCGAAATAAACCGATACGGGCAGGAATTCGAACCTGAGACCTCTGGGAAACTGGGAAACGGATGGTAGTGTAGTACTGACAAAACATAATCGTTCCACTTTAAACTAAATTTTAAGACAAAGCCTAAGCTGTTTACTATTGTCCATCAAAATATACAAGGCTTAGGTGGCAAGGAATCGGAAGTGGAACTGTTTGTTCAAAAATATAACATTAGTTTATTATGCATTACAGAGCACTGGTTGTCAAAGAATAACAATATTATAAATGTACAAAATTATAAATTGTCAGTTCGTTCTGTAGAGAGAAAGCTATTCGCGGTGGCTCACTTATCTTAGCTCGTAACGATGTAGTGTTTAAGTCTCGATCAGACATAGTGGCGCTCTCTGTCGAGCGAATTATTGAACTATCCTGCATTGAGCTCAATGAACATATTATTTTATGCGTGTACCGACCTCCCTCTGGTGATTTTGATGAATTTGAAAACAAAATGGAGGATATTTTAACTAAACTTTGTCATAAAAACAAGTCCGTGATTGTGTGCGGTGACTTTAATGTAGATATATTACAAGTAACTTCGTCTAGTGTACGTTTATTAAATTTGTTTAAATCTTTTAACTTATTGAACGTTTTTTTTGAACCTACTCGCATTACTAGTGTTTCCTCGACTTGTATTGATAATGTGTTCTGTCGCTGTAACATTTATGAAGAGACGATAATGACAAATTTAAGTTCAGACCACTGTGGTCAAAAATTTTCTATATTAATCAATCGTGAAAATGAAAAGCCCCAAAAATTTACTTGCAGACCGATAACAAAAAACCGAACTAATAATAATACTTTTAAGAATATTGTTGCGCAAAAACTGCATAAAGTAGACATGAGCGATGGCAATCCCAATAATTTATATAATAAAGTTTTCGATTTTTTGTTACAAGAATTCAATAATATTTTTAAACCAAAAACTATAACTAAATACCTAAAACTTAAATTTAGTGATTGGGCTACCCCGGGAATATACAAAAGTAGAGAAAAATTATATGATTTGTATGGTGAGAGGCAATGGAATCATGATCCCGTGTTCTTTAATAAAGTTAGAAATTTCTCTAAAATATTTAAAAACGTTTGCGTACATGCCAAGTCGATTTATATTAGAAATAAAATTTTAAACTCTGATGATAAGATAAAAGCAACGTGGGATGTTATATCTAGTGTTTCTGGGAAAACTAGGGCTGTTCATGGACCTATTAAGCTAAAAATTGATAATATTGAAATAAATACAGATTCAAATGCTGCGGCTACTTTTGAGACTTTTTTTAAAGAAATTCCTGTAACAGTCACGCGGAATCTAAATTTTTCACCATTTGATGCAATTGCGGAATTGACGAATAACGTAAGAGTCAGTGACAAATGTTTTGATTTTAAACCTGTTTCATCAAATGAAATTGTTAAAACGTTTAGAAACCTAAATATGAAAAAAACAGGGGATCTCTGGGGTATGTCAGTTAAATTACTTGCCACTGTTATAAATGACATTGCTCCCCAATTATCCTTAATTTTTAACAAATGTATTGAAACCGGTACATTCCCAGATTTAATGAAAAATAGTAAAGTAGTTCCTTTGTTTAAAAGCGGCGATAGACTTGAACCGGGAAATTATAGGCCAATATCTATTTTGCCTACCTTAAGTAAAATCTTCGAAAAAATTATTCTCAACCAAATGACAGGATTCGTTTACAGCAATAAAATCATGCATAGTAAACAATTTGGTTTCACCAAAGGCAAGTCAACAACTGATGCGGGTGCCACGCTTCTTAAGCACATTTACGACGCATGGGAGAAGTCACAGAATGCAATCGGGGTATTTTGTGATTTATCTAAAGCCTTTGATTGCGTAGACCATCAAACATTACTATGCAAACTTAACCACTATGGTGTGCGTAGTGCTGCGCTTGATCTTATTGCCTCTTACTTAAATCAAAGAGTTCAGACGGTTGATGTAAATAATTGTAAATCGGCTGGTTCTCACCTAAAGATGGGTGTTCCACAAGGGTCTATTCTTGGCCCCTTTTTATTTTTACTATATATTAATGATTTGCCTTTTTATGTAAAAGGACTATGTGACATTGTACTTTTTGCTGATGATACCTCGCTTATTTTCAATGTTGATCGTAATAAAGCTAATTATGACAAAGGAAACAGTGCTCTGTCACGTATTCTTCATTGGTTCGAAATTAATAATTTGGTCTTAAATACTAAAAAAACTAAATGCATGGAATTTACACTTCCTAATGTCAAAAGTCAAAATTGTAGTTTACGCCTTAACCATGAAGTGTTAGAACTGACTGACTCAACAATTTTCTTAGGTATAACTTTAGATGAAAAGCTCCAGTGGAACCCCCATCTCTCAACTCTCGCTGGCAAACTCAGCTCTGCCGTCTTTGCAATTAAAAAAGTAAGACAATTAACAAATGTTAATACGGCTCGACTCGTTTATTTTAGTTATTTTCATAGTATTTTGTCTTACGGTATTTTATTATGGGGCAGTGCTGCCGAAATGAATTCTATATTTGTTTTACAAAAAAGAGCTATACGGGCTATTTGTAATCTAAGAGCTAGAGACTCCCTAAGAGATGTTTTTAGAGAAATCGGTATACTTACGGTTGCTTCTCAATACATTTTTAATAATATATTATATATACGTCAAAATTTAAATACTTATACTAAAAACAGCGACAGACATACGATAAATACAAGAAATAAAAATAAACTCGTAACGCCTAAATTTCGACTTCAAAAAGTTAACAAATCCTTCATGGGCTTCAGTGTACGCATATGTAATAAGGTTCCACAAGATATTTTGGATCTTCCTTTTCATAGTTTTAAATCTAAAATTAAAAGTATATTATTAAATAAATCTTATTATAAAATTCAAGAATTTTTGGATGATCGAAATGTATGGAACTTGGGTCGTTGACTCATTTGCAGGGTTGATGTTGTAATGTATAAGTCAAACATTGTTTAATTTCATTTAAAAAGAGCAACTGTTGAGTTTCTGGCCAGCTCTTCTCAGCAGAACAGCATTCCGAGCTGGTGGTAGTTTACTCACAGACTGACTATACTGACCAATTTAATGTTATTGACGATTCAAAAGTGCGTGTAAATGCCTACTTGAATAAAGATATTTTGAATTTGAATTTGAATTTGTTCCCAGAGGTCGCGAGTTCGAATCCCTTTTTTTTTAACGTCAGGAATGGATACACACCTCCATGATGGAGGTGGTTATGTGAGACTCCTACTCACTAAACCTAACGGTTGCCGCCGCCGTCATAATGGGACACCACGGGATCGCTTTCGCACTCAGCGCGATGCCCCGACGTGATCCACGGTGAGGGCACTCCGCAACGAGGAGCACCCATCCCTTTTTCGCAGGCTTGAAATATTGTGGAGAGATCCCTTTCCCCCCACCCAAGCCTGCTGCCTCTGAAGGGGGCCGAGACCCCCTTCTGGCCGGACTCGGTCTCAGGGAATTAGGTATAAAACCCGACTCGACCCTCATCGACTGTGTCCAGCCCCACCGCGGTAGTCTCCCCGAGAGGAGACCACCGGTCAGGCCCCCTAGGAGAGCACACTCTCGATACGACCCAGCGGGTTCAGCGGCTCTGGTCAAACCGCGAGCCACGCGCCGGGCCGCACTAAAGCCCACTCAAGGCAGAGGATCCAACGTGGAACCCGATAAGTCGGGAACCCACCGCGCCCAGACTAACCATCGCCAAGCGCAACCGTGGCATCGCACTCGGCAACGATCGACCCAGGCAACGTCTCGGACCGTCTCCCCACAAAGCAATGTTCTGTCAATGCTATGGTAGAAAGAGGTCCAGACCCGTAAACGACGCAGACGGCCTCTTCCTCAGCAAGAAAGAGACCGCCGCGCACCCCTCTCTATACAGCCGCGGGACCACTCCACAGTCCACTCTGCTAATCAGAGAAGTACCAGGAGCGATCCCGCGGCAAGCCCCAGCAAAGAGGGCCTGCGCCCTCTCACCCTGGACACCCAGGCCAACTTTCCACCAACTAAGGCCGATGGAAAGAGGCCCGAGCCCTCCCCCCCGCGGGAGGCCCGAGGCCACCCGAAAGTTTACCCGCCCTGGCCAGCCATGGACCGGGCACAAACCCCCATGACTGACCCCCACCGCGGCGGGTATTAGCCAACGGGAGAACCCGAAGGTTCTCAGTAACCGTTGTTGCCCAGGAAGCACCACGAGGAGGTTTCCGGCGTTCGCCCCCCCGCGGGTTCGAATCCCTGCCCGTATCGGTTAAATTTTCATTCTTTATTTATATAAATTCAAATAATCTTAACGTGGCTATACATGTTTATAGATATTTTTAAACACGTCGTATAATAACCAACCCACCTATTTGCGACTGTTAGCTCCTGCTTCGTCGGCGCAACATTGATCATAATAATGTAATTTATCAATTTCTTATACATCAATAATATCGGACAAGTAGTATTTTTCTTAATTATAAGCTTTATATATATACATAATATATCTTGATGTTTTTATATATATACATAATATACATAATATATCATAATATATCTTGATATATATCTTGA
The DNA here is from genome assembly GCA_959347355.1 of Napeogenes inachia. Lineage (NCBI taxonomy): Eukaryota > Metazoa > Arthropoda > Insecta > Lepidoptera > Nymphalidae > Napeogenes > Napeogenes inachia. The sequence continues at coordinate 31,597,631 of OY365791.1, read as the reverse complement.
TGGAATATTCTAGTACTGGATCCGAGGCGTAGGTCTCAGGCAATTAAACCACACAGACAATATGACAATTCTTGTATTAAATGTAGGTAATCAATTCTCACAAATTACTTAGTAGGTATACAATTATCAGAGTTGCGTGAACTACCGATCCCGCTTGGGGGTCCGAACTGTAAGGCTCTCACTAATCAATTCCTCCTCGACTCAAAGCTCCCCAATATTTAAAATGTCTCCGGTGCCCCTCCAAACGATTCCGGTCACGTGACTCGTTATGTCACGATGTTCACACCCCACTGTTACAGTGATATCAATTGAGTTACTAACTATCGTTAAATTATCGTGATCTACGACACGGCCATACTGACAAGTCACACGTCCTCGTGTGCATGTATCTCTATGGAGTGACAAAAACTATGTCCCCTCTGAGTGACGATAACCACGCCATCTACATCGAGTGACGATAACCACGCCACCTCCATCGATTGACGATAACCACGCCACCTCCATCGAGTGACGATAACCATGCCACCTCCATCGAGTAGCTTCTCACATTCACGTCACATTTTACGTCTCACAGTCACGTCTCAGGTTTTTACTCTATATACATTCTTAACACAAGGTGCGCACTACACCTTATTTACAACAGTTAAAAACTACTCTGATCATTAGATCCATCACTTTACTTTACAAAATCAATCATAATTTTACCAGACTTGCGTACTCAATACTCAACTCAGCCAACTCAATACTTTTGCAATATGATACAGTCCATCGATCATATACAAACAACTACCATGAATCTGTCCTTCGGTCATGTAAAACACAAAACAGACCCATCGCCTACACGTGTTACACCACACGTGAGGTGCGGTCAACAAGTATGAATAGGCAAGCTATTATCTGTAGTGAATTCAATATCATTTTGCTCAACTAAAACATTTAGTTCCTGAGGGACCTTGTGATCGGAATGATTTGAAATAGACTTTTTAATAGAAAATTATTAATCATAACCTCTGATAAGATCTGTAACGTACTCTGGACACTATGATAGTTGCCAGTTAGAATTACCGAGTTATTTAAACGTTAGGCACTAAAATTGTTTGCTCTACACATTCTGTGATCAGAGAACTCTCAGTACAAGAATCAAAACAATATGAAAATGACTCACATAAGTCCTGTAGTACCATTAAGGTAGCTTACATGACCATTTTAACCCTTCTTTTTCTGTGACTGCCTGCCGCTGGCACTGTATCGAAACTACTCAAACCCCTGTTGCACTTGTCGCCTTTACAACTCATTGAAAAAGGAAAAAATCAGTTATAATAAAGTTGAACATCATAATTGAAAATAAATGCCCACTCAACTAAAGCCTAAAGCAACTAAGCACCACTTTTCATTACATTTTAAACCAAAAATGTATTCTAAAAACATCATAAAACACAAAGCATGAATCTTATTCGTCACATATGGCTTTTCACTAAGCCCCACCAACAAACCTCCTGTTTGTTTCATAGCATTGCTTTTAATTCCGAGTCCCACGGACTCCCAATTGAACTAAGATTCACTACTATCACTTTTACTCAATCGCTTCTACAACAAGCTCTACTTCAAGTGGCATCGCTATACATCAAAAACAAAGGTTTTTTTAACTTTCTCTATCATAAGCTCTAAAAATGAAACTTTTGCAACCCTGGTCATTGTACAATTTCACGCGGGTTGAACTTTATCTATGGCATCTTGCCCCGATCGAATATTTCTGGTCTCTGTTGCGGTAAACATTTACAAGACGTAATTAATAAGTTCCTACTTTTGCTAAATTAATTAACCGCTTCATTTTACAGCATTTACGGGCCTTGATCCGCAATAATACGCATTTGCAATATACGACTAATTAATAATTGTAAATTCGCCCGTGATTACTACACACGTAGGTAGATAAGAAATAAAATAATCTGAAAATCGAATTAGTTTTTTTTAAGTCTTGACTGGTCTTAACGGGTTAAATCTTTAGAGGTATCGCGTTACCATTGTTTGCCCAATTTCAAACTAAGTTCTTTGTCAAATGAATTATCCGTAGCACTCACGTTTACGAAAATCCGGGATAAAACAATATCTCGCCTTATGATAATACGTAGCAAAGGGACGTTAAGTTAAAGTAAAACAATTATCAGTAAAAATTAAAAAAACAAGATCGTGAGGGTTGATTGCTAATCTCAATACCAGTCATTGCAATAACAATAATAAAGTGCTTACCACCATATTAGATCGCTTAATTTTATTTAACTAGCGAGTATTTAACGCAAAAATTGGAAGTAAATCGAAACGAATTCACCTTTATGCTGCGACGTGTCCGATTTTGGAAAAATGCGGACCTCAACGCGTTGCTCGCACCGCATTTTACCAGTACTGCTGCCATAGCTGCCATCGCCACGACCGCCGTCACGACCATCAGCAACATCAGCACCATCAGCGCCATCCACGCTGCGCCGTCACCGCCGACCGCGCAGTGCCGTCACCGCCAGCCGCACCGCGCCGTCACCGCCAGCGCCGTGCTGTCACCGCCAGCCGCGCCACGCCGTCACCACCAGCCGCGCCGCGCCGTCATCACCAGCCGCGCCACGCCATCATCGCCATCCGCGCCGCGCCATCATCGCCATCCGCGCCGCGCCATTACCGCCATTCGCGCCGCGTAGTCACCCCCATAATTTCCTATTTCTTTTCATTGTTCATCAGCAGCGATTTCTTCTTTCGTAAAAACTTCACTAGATTTTTTTGATATGTGGGTAGATTTCAATTTTGAAGTTTCGAGATAACATAAATTTATTTTGATTGATTGATTGATTGATTCCGACATTTCATTGTTGTTATCTTGTAGTGTGCGTTTTCAAATAATAAAATGACTTCATTTCTTGCTTGACGTGCTTTTATAGCTTCAATAAAGTTGAAGTTTCTGTTGTTGGAGTTCAAACATTAACCGCAATTGATTCCCGAGGGTAGTTGGTGATTTTATCCCCGAGTGAATCCCACTTCTGATTTCGTAGATAGATGCATATTAGTGACTTGCTCGTTCTTGATGGAATATTCTAGTACTGAATCCGAGGCGTCGGTCTCAGGCAATTAAACCACACAGACAATATGATAATTCTTGTATTAAATGTAGGTAATCAATTCTCACAAATTACTTAGAGGGTGTACAATTATCAGAGTTGCGTGAACTACCGATCCCGCTTGGGGGTCCGAACAGTAAGGCTCTCACTAATCAATTCCTCCTCGACTCAAAGCTCCCCAATATTTAAAATGTCTCCGGTGCCCCTCCAAACGATTCCGGTCACGTGACTCGTTACGTCACGATGTTCACACCCCACTGTTACAATTATATCAATTGAGTTACTAATTATCGTTAAATTATCGTGATCTACGACATATATATGTAATGTATATATATATACATTACATATATATGTAATGTATATATATATATACATTACATATATATGTCGTATTGATATTTAATGTATATATATATAAACATTAAATATAAAATAAAATGAAACGTCTATAGCGTCTGTAACGACAGCAGAGCAGATTTAACGTTTTTACAGCTTGATGTGAGATGACGTCACTTCCGCCTTACGTTCGTGAATTTACCGAGACATCCGACTGACATTGACGCCATACGCAATATTTATTGGTAGATGAAGCTTAACATTCTAGAATGTCTATTTTCCTTTTTATCGAAATATTTAAAACCAATATATCATAACATTATTTCGGTTTTATTTTATTACTGTCTACAAGACAAAGCATCCACAACGCATCAAAAACTCCTACCACTCCTAATTTAGGTATCTAATGTTGTACAAGGATTTTGTACAAACTTTATGTAAATAAAACACCTTTTAAGTAAGTAAGTGGTTGCAGTGAAGGTACGTGTGAAGAGATTTTGTGATGCTTGGTAAAATAAAGGTTAATTTATTTATTTTTTTTAAATTAACAGGATATTTTTAATTTAATTCATTGATAGATTGCTCGAATTTTAAATGTTTTTAAATGTTTCCAACAAATTGGTGAATTTATTATTTTATTATATTTTGTTTTATTTAAAGATGTCAGACCATTCCAATGAAAACAGATATTAGGAATCCACGATTTTAGACTTAATATAAAAAGTTCATTAAGATTTATTTAGCTATTTTCTATTATAATATATCACATAGAAATATTTTTTATAGTATAAAATTATTAACTTTAAACAGTAAAAGAATAAAAGCAAAGCCGAACATTTTTTAGCTCAATTCTGTCAGGAAATTAGAGTCAATGGTGTTTTCATAAGTTTGAAAGGAGGACGGCAAGCGATCTTCACGAATTCTAATAATTAATGAAATACTCTGAATGGAGAACTTTTCTTGTAAACTTGAACAAATCAGATACCAATACAATATGAGAATGTATATTAAAATAGATTTTGGATATAGATTATTTAAATAAAAATTACAAGCAATTAAATTTAAAGGTAAGGTTTTATTTTGAATAATATTTAATTATTTTAACCACGAATACAATTTAGCTACTAATTATCTAGATCAAAAGCAAAATATTATCAAAGAATTTAAATTGAGTCAACTTTACTGTTATAGCATTTAAGTAGGTACTTAACTTAAATATCCAACAAAAAAAATAAAATGTCCTTCATCTTTTTCACAATTTCCAAACTACACAAGATAAACATTGTATATTATATTATAAATATTTTAAATATAAATATATAAATATTTAGAAAGTATATGTATAGATAAAGTATTTGTATTTTTGTTATCAATAAATTATGAAACCAATTAAAAAATATATTTGTATGCGTGAGCAAAAGTAGGACAAATATGTGTTTTCATTAATAATAATTTATATTGTTGCATCAAATTTACTCATAGGAAGTCATTTTATCCAAAAATAAAACAATTTATCCTAACATTTTCGATTATATTTAAAACCTCGTATCCGAGTATTGACATAACGACAATTTCAAACCCTATGACCCTTACCTGTTCATAACAAAGCTTTGTAAAACATAAAATAGACTGTCGATTTTTATCATTAACCACATACATATTAAAAGAGGCTATTCTCAAGGAAAGATAAAAGGTTGCTTAGTTATTTTTTCAGGCCCGGGTCTTAAAAGGCCCGTAGGTGGGATCGATTTTGCAGGTCATTAGAGAGATGAGGGTTAACAGAAGTAGGTCAACGATCGTCTTTATTTTTTGTCTGTTTATTATTTTTGATTTCTCTTACATTTAATATAAAAAAATATACAATTATTTTAAAGCTTTCGACAATTTAAATTAATAAACTGTAATATCTACTTTAATGATTTCTTACTTAATGATATTAAAAAATAGTAGTAAATAATCACAACAACATGGTTATGTTGTATTGGAGGTTTCCAATATATATTTTATAAAGTGTCATACATTTACGCATTACCTCCAAGTGACCAAGTCATTAGGAACCACTGCGGTGTTTGTCATAACACGTAGACTTCTGTAAAATAATTACATGGAATTTTTTAGAATTACACTTTTCATAAAAATAATTGCGAACGGAATGTTTGCGTGTATGAATGTCATTCAAGTGGTTGTTATAATAGCAATTTAGATATTTTAACAACCAGTGAATTATTGGTTATGTAATAGTTCCTTGAATCTGTAGGTACTTTACTCAACAGCAAGATTATTTAAAATTATTGTAAAAATCTGTATATACGTGACAGTAACTAGAAGAACCTATCGATTTACCTTTCCGATCTTTCTGGATTTTCGCCAAGAAATTGTAACAATATTAAAATAGTCCGTTCCTTATTGAAACCATCCCTACTGCTACTACCATTGCTATGCAAATAACAATAGACTATTGTTATTTATTGTGCTTCTTATAATTTTAATATTGAGTAATGAGAACGGATAATATAGAGGAAGATTAAAGTATTGATAAGAAAGTTTTAATTTCGTTGTTTAATTTTTGGTTTTCAATACTTTGCAGTTTTTTATTTTCGCATTCTTCTTAATCGAACTCAATACATAAACCAGCTATTTAAGCGAATGTGAATTGCTAGTAATTTGGTATTGATTAGCGTGACACATTAAAATTACTGCGTAGTTGAGCAGCAACCGTTAGGTAAACGATAGTAAGTCACTTTACGACTATTTTATGAGCCACCGGAGACGGTCTGACTCAATGCCGATTGTCTGAAGAATTCTGAAACCAAAAGATGCCTTTTGTGGTTTAGTTTTTATCGTAAGAGTAAATAACTATAGAATATAAAATCTACACGGCAATTGCTTTAGGTATTGTGGGTAGCTAACATAACAAGTAATAAAATATAAAACTTAAAAAAATAAAAGATATCAAGTAACAAGTATATATACAGGGTTATTTGTAATTAATTGGCCACCTCTTGCAGGCAGCCTCTCTACGTCCATCCCAACAACATTTTCATTTAGAGAGGCTGTCTGCAAGGGGTGGCCAATTAATTACAAATAACCCTATATAAAAGTTTTCCCAAAATATTTACTATAATGGTCTAAAATAGTGAACATTTAAATAATATGAAAATTGTTATCTTAATAAAGTATCAAAGTCCCAAAAAAGAAAACTGTTTTAAAAAGGAAAAATAACAAAAATAAATGTACCTTTTATTAAAAAAGCAACAAGGAATATAGATTTAAAGAACCTGTTTGTTTTTTTACGTCATCATATAAACAAAAAAGTTCTTACGAACGAATATTCAATTTATTTCATTGTCTGATTCGTAAACAAAATCGTTAATTTATTCTATTAACTCTAAAGCTGTTGGTTGTGACCATATAAGCAGATGTATGATAATTAATACTTAATCTATTAGATTCCCTCTTACCTTTAATTACTCATGTTATAAATTTCTCTTTAAATTTCGGCAATTATTTCAAAACTTGGAAAAAAGCTTTTGTACATCCGTTACCAAAAAGCTCTCAACCCATTCTTCCAAACCACTACTGACCTATCTCCATATTGCCATTCCTTTCATAAATCTTAGAAACCTGCGTATTTAAGCAAATCTCTTCTCATATATTTAAATACAATCTACTTAGTCGGTACCAGTCTGGGTTCCGCCCAGGTCACAGCACCAATACTGCTCTCATCAAAGTTTCCGATGATATTCGAGTTGGAATGGATAACAAGAAATTAACAGTGTTGATGCTTGTCAATTTCACAAACACATTTAATACAGTTGATCGCGAAATACATTTCTTATTCTTGCTATACTATCCCTATTTAAATTCAGCCCAGTAGTCATAAAATGTGAATAAGTAAGAAAGTCATTAGTAATAAATTAACAGTGTTGGTGCTGGTCAATTTTACAAACGCATTTAATACAGTTGATCACGAAATACATTTCTTTTTCTTGCTATACTATCCCTATTTAAATTCAGCCCATTAGTTATAAAGTGGTTTAATTCTTAGTTTCGCGGTCGCCAGCCATCAGTTTGCTCCGAGGTTTCCTCCTCAGTGTGGACCAACATACTTACTGGTGTGCCACAAGGCGGAATACTCTCTTCCATCATGTTCTCTTTATTTATTAATACATTATTACCTAACTTCGACTGTTTGTACCATTTGTACGCTGACGACCTTTAGGTTTATTTGAAAACCAAAATGGATGAACTTCCAAACGCCATTCGTACCATTAACCGCCAATTGAGTATATGGTCATCGAAATTTGGTATTTCCGTTAATCCCGAAGAATGGTTGTTGGAAGTACAAGACTGTTAGTCGAAACTGATTTAGATAGTTTGTCAACAGTTACATACAATGCAAATATCATACCACTGTCGAATTCGGTAAAAAATCTCGGGTTGTATATGGCCAATAGAATGAGTTGGCAGCAGCAGATTAAAGAATTATACCGTAAAGTCACTGCCACATTACAGTCCTTATATTAGACTAAACATTTTCTCCCACTTAAGACGAAGGTAATGTTGGTTAACGGTCTTATTATACCCATCATTGATTATGCAGATGTTCGTTAGCTCGTTTTAACATCTACAGAATAATAATTAAAATATCTATTTATTATTTTTGTGTATACTTATTCTCATTACATATATCATTATTTATATTGTGAATTGATAAAAATTCAAAAAAATTCAAAATTCAAAATATCTTTATTCAAGTAGGCATTTACACGCACTTTTGAATCGTCAATTACATTAAATTGGTCAGTATAGTCAGTCTGTGAGTAAGCTACCACCAGCTCGGAATGCTGTTCTGCTGAGAAGAGCTGGCCAGAAACTCAACAGTTGCTCTTTTTAAATAAAATTTAACAATGTTTGACTTATAAATTATAACATCAACCCTGCAAATGAGTCAATTTTATTTATTTTATAAACTTAAATGCAATTTTGGAACAACTAGAACCGTCGCAATTAATCGGAAAAGAAGCCCAATGATTTCAGGCAACGAAAATTAAATAATAATAACAGTAAATATATATAAATCTTCGGCCTGCCACACAACCAGTCACCGCAAGCAGCACCCGTTCACGAGCATAACACAAGAGCCAGCCATCACCCCCTTCGCACATATTTGAGGGAGGGAGGCAACCCGACTCCCGATGCTACCGCAAGTAGTGACTTCTAAGGAATCGGTGTGATGCAGAAGGTCGATAAAGCAAAATTAATTTACAACAAAAAACAAATTGCGGAGATTACTAGCTATTCGCAATACAGATTTATGACCCAAGATTTATGATACAATGACCCAAGTTCCACACATTTCGATCAACCAAAAACTCTTGAATGTTATAGTAAGATTTATTTAATAATATACCTTTAATTTTAGATTTGAAATCAAGAAAAGGAAGATCTAAGATATCTTGTGGAACCTTATTATATATGCGTATACTCAAGCCCATGAAGGATTTCTTAACTTTTTGAAGTCTAAATTTAGGCGTTACAAGCCTATTTTTATTTCTTGTATTGATAGTATGTCTGTCGCTGTTTTTTTTATAGTCATTTAAATTTTGGCGTATATATAGTAAGTTATTAAAAATGTATTGAGAAGCGACCGTAAGAATACCGATTTCTTTAAAAACTTCTCTTAGGGAGTCTCTAGCTTTTAAGTTACAAATAGCCCGTATAGCTCGTTTTTGTAAAATGAATATAGAATTAATTTCGGCTGCGCTGCCCCATAGTAAGATACCGTAAGACAATATACTGTGAAAATAACTAAAATAAACGAGTCGAGCCGTATTAGCGTCTGTTAATTGTCTTACTTTTTTAATTGCAAAGACGGCTGAGCTAAGTTTGCTTGCGAGTGTCGAGAGATGGGGGTTCCACTGGAGCTTTTTATCCAAAGTTATACCTAAGAAAGTTGTCGAGTCAGTCAGTTCTAACACTTCATTGTTAAGGAATAAACTACAATCCCGACTTTTTACATTAGGAAGTGTAAATTCCATGCATTTAGTTTTCTTAGTATTTAATACCAAATTATTAATTTCAAACCAATGAAGAACACGTGACAGAGCACAGTTAACTTTGTCAAAATTAGGTTTATTACGATCAACTTTAAAAATAAGTGAGGTATCATCAGCAAAAAGTACAATGTCACATAGTCCTTTTACGTAAAAGGGCAAATCATTAATATAGAGTAAAAATAAGAAAGGGCCTAGAATAGATCCTTGTGGAACACCCATTTTTAGGTGAGATCCAACCGATTTACAATTATTTACATCAACCGTCTGAACTCTTTGATTCAAGTAAGAGGCAATAAGATCAAGCGCAGCATTACGCACGCCATAGTGATTAAGTTTGCAAAGTAATGTTTGATGGTCCACGCAGTCAAAGGCTTTAGATAAATCACAAAACACTCCGATTGCATTCTGTGACTTTTCCCATGCGTCGTAAATGTGCTTAAGAAGCGCGGCACCCGCATCAGTTGTTGATTTGCCTTTGGTGAAACCATATTGTTCACTATGCATGATTTCATTGCTATAAACAAATTCGGACATTTGGTTTAGTATAATTTTTTCAAAAATTTTACTTAAAGTGGGTAAAATAGAGATAGGTCTATAATTTCCGGGTATTAGTCTATCGCCACTTTTGAACAAAGGAACTACTTTACTATTTTTCATTAAGTCTGGGAAAGTACCGGTTTCAATACATTTGTTAAAAATTAAGGATAATTGTGGAGCAATATCATTTATAATACTTATTAGTAATTTTACTGATATACCCCAAAGATCACCGGTTTTTTTCATATTTAGATTTCTAAAAGTTTTAACAATTTCATATGATGTAACAGGTTTAAAAACAAAACATTTATTACTGACTCTTACGTTATTCGTCAATTCGACGATTGCATCACATGGTGAGGAATTTAAATTACGCGTGACTGTTGAAGGCATTTCGTTAAAAAAAGTCTCAAAAATAGCCGCCACAGTTGAATTTGAATTTATTTCAATATTATCAATTTTTAACTTAATAGGTCCATTAGCAGCCCTATTTTTTCCAGAAACACTAGATAAAACATCCCAAGTTGCCTTTATTTTATTTTCTGAGTTTAAGATTTTTTTTCTTATGTAAATCGACTTAGCTTGTATGCAAACGGTCTTAAATATTTTAGAAAAAATCCTAACTTTATTCAAGAATACCGGATCTTGATTCCATTGCCTCTCACTATATAAATCATATAACTTATCTCTACTTTTATATATTCCCACGGTAGCCCAATCACTAAATTTAAGTTTTAGGTATTTAGTCATAGTTTTTGGCTTAAAAACATTATTAAATTCTTGTAACAAAAAACCGAAAATGTTATTATATAAATTATTTGGATTATCATCGCTCATGTTTACTTTACCCACTTTTTGCTGTACATTATTCTTAAATGTTAGGACCCGGTTTTTTGTAATTGGTCTACAAGTAAACTTTTGGGGCTTTTCACTTTCGTGTTTAATTAATAGAGAAAATTTTAGACCACAGTGGTCTGAACTTAAATTTGTCATTACTGTTTCTTCATAAATGTTACAGCGACAGAACACATTATCAATACAAGTCGCGGAAATACTAGTAATACGAGTAGGTTCAAAAAAGACGTTCAGTAAGTTAAAAGATTTAAACAAATTTAATAAACGTACACTAGACGAATTTTCTTGTAATATATCTACATTGAAATCACCGCAAACAATCACGGACTTGTTTTTATGACAAAGCTTAGTTAAAATATCCTCCATTTTGTTTTCAAATTCATCAAAGTCACTAGAGGGGGGTCGGTACACGCACAAAATAATATGTTCATTGAGCTCAATGCAGGATAGTTCAATAATTCGCTCGACAGAGAGCGCCACTATATCTGATCGAGACTTTAACACTACATCGTTACGAGCTAAGATAAGTGAGCCACCGCGAATAGCTTTCTCTCTACAGAACGAACTTGACAATTTATAATTTTCTACGTTTATAATATTGTTATTCTTTGATAACCAGTGCTCTGTAATGCACAATAAACTTATGTCATATTTTTGAACAAAGAGTTCCACTTCCAATTCCTTGCCACCTAAGCCTTGTATATTTTGATGGACAATATTTAACAACTTAGGCTTTGTCTTATCCATTAGTTTAAAGTGGAACGCTTATGTTCTGTCAGTAATATATTATTTAAAGTACATTTATTTTTCGTTATATCTGTTATAACGAAGTTTTTTAAATTAAATGCTACTAAAGTAGCAATTTGTTTTTTATAATATAAAGGCAGATACATTGTACCTTTTGTCATCCTAAACCTATTATAAATAAATTTATTTACATCAAAGTAAAAGAATGCATCACTATGACGGTATGTCAAATTATATAATGTCAAATTTAAATTATATATATATTTATTTTGTTTGTCTGAATAAGAAGATGAATATGGAAATGCACAAATTACAATTTTACAATTATTCTTATTATGTAATTTTAATAATTTTTCAATATTACTAATTATTTCAATTTTCTTAATCGACAAACCATCTCCATGTAATAGTACAATAGTACTGTTTTCAGTCAACTTTGAGTCAAAATTAATTATTTTATCTATATTGTGCTGGTAACTAGCACCAGGTGAGCATATATTATGTACATTATTTAATTCCCTACTTAAAAGAGACCCAAAGCCCTGACCTAATTGGTCAGAAAAAACAAAGTAATTATGGTTGTGCACAACAGAGGACCTATTATTAATTTGATTTTTATTCATTATATTTATGTTTTTATTACTACTTTTAGTATGTATAGCCGAATCACCCAACACCTCAGAGTTTAGTTTAGAAACAACATTTAATTTTTCACTTAAACAATTACAGTTAACATAATTATTAGTTAATGACTCAAACCGCTCTAAGTTATAACTACATAGGTCAACTAAATTACCTGTAGCAATGTATATATATGTATATATTTATATGTATTTGTATATATTTATAGATATGTGTATGTTTATATACGCATAAAATATGTATTTATATTTGCTGCAGGCTAAAGCTTGCCGTTCTTGCGAAAGTCCGACAGTACTTTACATCGGGACAGCTACTTGAATTATACAAAGCACAGATCCGGTCGTGTGTAAAGTACTGTGGCCACATATTTGCTGGTGCCGCAAAGACTCATTTTGCATTCCTGGACTAAACTGAGAGGCGAGCAAAGAGGCTTATTGGCGACTCTAAATTGGTTGACGCCAACCTCCACAGCCTTGAACACAGGCGTAGAATTGCTAGCCTCTCAGTATTCGATAGGATACATTTTGGTGATTGTGCGCAGGAATTACACCATTTAATTCTCCCATCCCCGTTCCATTACCGGATGTCCCAACGCTCGACCGGTATCCATCCGAACGTTGTGGACACACCACCTGTCCGAACGAAGCGCTATGCTTTGTCTTTTTTAGTGCGTATAGCGAAGGACTGGAACAATTTGCCTGCGTCGGTATTTCCGGTCAAATATAATGTGCGTGTGTGTCTTCAAGAGGAGAGTGAATAGGTTGCTAGGTTAATGCGCGTTACCACCTAAGACTACATTTCACTTACTATCAGGTAGAATGTAGTCAAGCATTAACATAGTTTTGTATAAAAACAAAAAAACAAAAAAAAGTATATTGATTTATTGAAAACAAGTATTTTTTTATTTATAGTTTACATTATGTGCAATGTGTTATATGCACATAAGTTTTATTTAATTTATTCTAATGTTGTTTTCTAATGGCTTTTTCTTGTATTAATGTTTTATGTTTTAAGCGCCTTACTCTATGTTTGCACTGTATTTTCGGATTGACTGGTAGATAATGCTTTTAAGCATTAAGTCCGCCTAAATAAATAAAAAATAAAAAGACTAAATGAATAAAGATAAATAAATGAATAAATAAATTAATTTATGTAACGACCTACTTATTTATTTATTTATTTATTTTTTTATTTAAACTTATTGCACATACAATTAATACAAGAAATTACATTAGTAAAAAGTTGATAAAGTAAGAAATTTTCGTGGTGGCGGTCGAAGGCGGTCTTATCGCTTAAAAGCGATCTCTTACAGACAACCCTTGATGTATAATGAAAATTTGCGAGGTCATAGGATAGTGCAAGCACACTACTTAATAAGTTAGAGCGCCTCTTTAATTACTGTTCGTTCATCCGTTACATCTTCGGTCTGCGTAAGTACGAACAAGTCTCTTAATTTCGCATTCAACTTAAATAGGTCACTATTCATCAGAGGCGTAGCTCTAGAATACTTTATTCAATCTTAAATTATCAAAATTCTTCTCCTATCTGAAGGAAAAATTCCAGTATCGCCATGTAACACACGGAAAAATGCTTCGCTCATTTTCTAACCTTAAAACGGCTATTCCACCGCATAGAACCGATTGATTTCACAAAACTTTTACAATTCAAACTTCACTGCTTTGGAAGTAACTACCTGAAAAGATCAGAAAAGCGCCCACAAAGATTTCTTTCAAAAGACTGGCTAAAAAACATTTCTTAGCGATCTCTTGAAAAAATTTCGTAAAATTTTGAAAATGTAATTTCGTTTATTTTTATGATATTATTAATATATATATATTATATATATATATATATATATATATATATATATATATATATATATATATATATATATATAACATTAAGAACAATAAAAATAAACAATATATAATATTAAGAACTTATAATTAGATTTCTAGTAGCCTATCGCAATTTCTCAATATTCTCAGAGGTTAACTGTTAGAGAATGCTAAATGCTAAGTTCGCCTTTTATATTATTCAATAAAGGGTAAATAAATAAATATATTAATAAAATATAACCCTTTTTTCGTTGAATTTTAAAAACATTGTTCTTGAGGTCTGTCATGGACTCAACACAAAGCCAAAGAGACCCAAAAAGAGGGGTATTATAAGTTTGACCTGTGTATCTGTTTGTGGCATCGTAGCAGCCAAACAGGTGAACGGATTTGATTGCCATTTTTTTAAACAAAAGCCTGATCTGCCGATCTGCTGATCTGCCTGATGAAAGAAAAGATTTTCCAGCAAATGCATCACCTATTATTGTTGATAAAAGAGTTACTTATTGCTTATTGCGTCACTAAGGATAAAAATATTCGTATAAACTATAAATCGTAAATTTATTGAGAACATACAGTAATTCCAACCGCCATGAAGAGCAAACAACAATATCTAATAGAGTTATTGTTTTGGAAGATCGTTGGAACGGAAAATGAAATCAGAATAACAATAGAAATATCAAGTTTAAGACTCGAGTAAACAATTTAGGGATGTTTCTTGGGTGATTTTCGATATAACAGTATCGGAAATGCTTATTTTATTTTCAAAACTTTTTAATCTTAATTTTCATTTAATTTTAAACATTAAAAAAAGGGGACATTAACCAAAATATGTTAACAGAATAATTAAATAATCACAGTTTTTAAAATATATTACTAAGAAAAACCATTTATGTAAATGAATCTACAGACGTATCATAATATTATATGTAGCTATTGTATGGTTTGTAAACCAGTATATTACCGGTAGGTTTTCCTAAGAAAATACGTGAAAACGGGATTGAAAAGGAATTTACAGCGACAAAGTATTATTCATTTAATATTATTTTAGGTTTAGTTACAACAGTGATAATTAGGCTGAGTTTCTGTCGCCAGCTCTTCTAAGGTCTGTGCCACTAACTTTTCTTTCGATTTTACTACGTGATGCAATATAATATGATATGAAGGTATTATATTTACGTTACCATAGTAAAATAAAATAGAAATAATGTAGATGATCAATATAAGATAAGTCAATCGAACTAATTGTTGAATCAAAAGCATACTCCCGAAGTTCTCATTGTCATGTCATGATGTTTGTACATACCGCTACCAGTAGGTCCATGTCCAAACAAGGGGTCCGGGCCACGCATTATACATCACAGCAGTATTATGCGTGAAGACATAGAAACGAGATTAAAACTTCCTTCAATAGGTACCACCGCAATAGAACAAAAAATAAACGATTTTGTGAATTAATCAGACAATTAATTAAATCAATTGTTTTATTAAATATTAAGAACTAAGCATTAGATATTTGATTATAGTTGGAGTAGTCTTTGCATTTTTATACGTTTTGATTTTATTCGACGGACAACGATACGCTCATTTGGGAGCGTAGTAGGGTCTTTTCCAAAGATGAGTTGAAGATCAGGCTATCAAAAATCTGTCGCACTTAATGTTAAGAAAGCTATAGGAACCATACCTCGCATGAAAAAAAAACATAACATATTTCGTTATTTACACATTTTGGTGGTTATCTCAAAAACTACTGTCACGAATTATCTCAATTTACTTCCTTTCAAAGTTCCGTGTGCTCATGATTTAGGCCAAATTGTATAAATATAACACTTTCCGTTTCAGAGAACAACAAATGAGTTGTCGATTTGGGTGATAAATTTATTTCTGATTCTAATGTACACATTTTTTAAAGAAATGAATTGCTTTGTGTTGAGTCCATGACAGACCTCAAGAACAATGTTTTTAAAATTCAACGAAAAAAGGGTTATATTTTATTAATATATTTATTTATTTACCCTTTATTGAATAATATAAGGATTAAAAAGTTTTGAAAATAAAATAAGCATTTCCGATACTGTTATATCGAAAATCACCCAAGAAACATCCCTAAATTGTTTACTCGAGTCTTAAACTTGATATTTCTATTGTTATTCTGATTTCATTTTCCGTTCCAACGATCTTCCAAAACAATAACTCTATTAGATATTGTTGTTTGCTCTTCATGGCGGTTGGAATTACTGTATGTTCTCAATAAATTTACGATTTATACGAATATTTTTATCCTTAGTGACGCAATAAGCAATAAGTAACTCTTTTTATCAACAATAATAGATGATGCATTTGCTGGAAAATCTTTTCTTTCATCAGGCAGATCAGCAGATCGGCAGATCAGGCTTTTGTTTAAAAAAATGGCAATCAAATCCGTTCACCTGTTTGGCTGCTACGATGCCACAAACAGATACACAGGTCAAACTTATAATACCCCTCTTTTTGGGTCGATGGTCAAAAACCCAATTTAAGTTGTAGAATGAAAAGTTTTTAAAAATAAAAACACATTCATTTAAGATAATGAAATGTTAAAATAAGTAAAGTCCAATACTTTTAGACAAAGTTGGAACCTTTGTAGCAACTGCGATGTTTGTTTTGGGACGCTAAAGTTTAGTAAAGGACAAGCCTACTGGGCAGAAACAAGTTTCAGTATGCAAATAACATTGTGAGTGTTTCTTCCTAAATTTCCCTGATAAAGTTGTGCAATTCTTCATGCGGACGGTGAATATTCTTCCTTTTGAAAAGTTTTAAAACAAGTATAAATACGTTAACAAGTTGTGAACTAACTTGTCGTTACAGAATATTTTTAAATTGAAATTATCATCTAATGTGCTGTAACTTTATGTTAAACTTGTTTTGACACAGTAATTTTTGGGTCTACATTAAAACTCAGTTGTTCGAACTTTTCAATGTTACGTTTTCTACGTTTTCTATATTTGTATATTACGTTGTTTTGTATATTACGTTGTCTACGTATATTTGTACGTTTCTCGTATGTATTTTTATAGTTTCAAAAATCATTACTTAATTTTAGATATGTGGGAACTTGTAATTTGATTCTCTCCAATCCTACTTTCAAATTAGCGATTAAGGTGTATTGTTTATTTTTTAAATTATGTAGATTAAGAGGACAGTGCTCGTCATTTGTAACAAGAGGGCTGACATACACGCTAAGCGACCAAATCCTTCTTATTAAAGAAAGAGTATATATATATATATATATATGTGTATGTATATCTATCACGGCTTACTATCATTACTTCAATATAGAGATCTCTTTATTTGCCTAAAATGTTGGAATATATAATATGCAATTTGCGTAACCCGTAATGCATACTTGTGTTTATAATTGTATAAAAATAGACAGTTATATTATTGTTTGAAGTACTTTACATCATACAATAAATCTTAGGACCAAATACAAAATAACAACAACATTCAAATTCAAATAGCAATTTAATTTTAAAATTGGAGTGTTACATCTGTTAATCAATCGCATTAATCCGCTGGGATTAATTGAAAATCGTAACACTACAGCGCCATGCTAATTAAGCGGATCAGATAATGAATGCCAGCGGCCTTAATGTAATAAGCACGCTAAGAGTGGGCTTTTATGTTTCAAACATTTTTTTATTTATAAAACAATTCAAACAATATAATAAATAAGAATTTATGTAAATAATAATTTATGTCCAACGTCTCAAGTATAATTGTAAAACACAATGTTTGACTGTAATATACTAGTAAATGAAGAGGTCAAACATTGTTTTACTATTGCCTTTTTGACATAAAAACGTTTATAGGCAAAAATAAAATTTAATTTATAGCAATGAAAATGCTTAAAGAGCAGATGTTGCCATTTGTAATTGTAATTTTTATTTTATAATCGTGTTTGTAAGTCCGCAGTCGCATTTTGGAACTCTCAATAGTAATTAATTTTTTTTTGAAATTTTTTACGACCAATTGCTTTTTCAGCATCAACCAAAACCTCCAAATATAAGTTAGATAACAAGAAGACATATATATTCTTTATATTTTTACATAAACATTTTGACAATTTATATTTTATATTTATCTCTATATACTCACAGGCCGCCAACACTCGCCACCCACTACCAAGTGACCCGCATGATTGTATTCCCGCCGTTTAATAATTTATAAAATAATTTTATAATTAAACAATGTTATGGTTATTTTTAAGTGTCATTTTCTTAACCACATGGTACATGGTTTGAAAGAATATCAATGCTGGTTATTCTACTGAATTGCGTGACGCTGGGAATGTACCAGCCCTGCGTCGACGACCAGTGCGTCACCAACAGGTGTAAGATATTGCAGGTCTGTATGTCTTCGGTCCTTTGTTTAATTGTTAATGATCGATCTATAATTGATTGAAAGCGACCTTCGATGATATTCACAAAGTGGATCCAAGTAAGATTAAGCCTAACTTATGTAATTAATATTATAATTTTTTTAAAGTAATTTATTAAATTGTGTAACATTTTAGGTTTTTGATGACATAATATTCGCGTTCTTTACTCTGGAATTGACAATTAAAATGGTAGCTATGGGTGTTTACGGACACGGCACTTACCTCGCTGATTCTTGGAACAGACTGGATTTCTTTATTGTTATGGCCGGGTAAGTAGAAATAATTAAAACAATTAGTAGATAACATAGTCTGTGAAACCATGTGAAACGCTTAAATCAGTTATTTATATCCCTTACACCAATTTCAGAGCTTTGGAATATGCATTGAATGTAGAAAATATAAATTTATCTGCTATAAGAACGATCCGAGTACTGAGGCCCTTGAGAGCTATCAACAGGATACCGAGTGAGTATATTATAATATTACATTTAATATTACATTTAATATTATAATATTACATTTAATATTACATTTAATATTATAATATTACATTTAATATTACATTTAATATTATAATATTACATTTAATATCTTTTTCAAAGAGTTTTTTCTTTTCGTCGTTAACCCGAACAGTCTAAACCATATTTTAGCAGAACAGAATTCAAATTCAAAACAGAATCAATGAATTAATTAATTTAACACTAACTATAAAAACATTTGGTATGGTAATTACAACACGAAACTAATTTTAAAAACTTCGATATTTAAGTTGACTAAAATACATTTGGACGAGAAGTATTTTCTAAATCACACCCGTAAATATAAATTCGATTTCATTATCTATTTTGCTACAACCTCTTTACCCTAACCAATCTAGTTAGCTAGTCGAACGAGCAATTTCCCTGGTTTGTAGGAAATCCCTGTCGAGGCACTTACAGAAATTAGCCTCGAACAAAAATTGAAAATGTAGCGGACGATCGATACGCAACAAGTGAGGCTTTGAGAATATGAGATCATGTTTCCTTTACATTTACCTGGAAAGACATGTTCCTGTAGAACTAGACTAGTGTGAGCTCCTTGTGGTTTATATATCTATTAAAATTTAAAACAATATTAATATTTGAAACAGATCGAATAATAAAATCTGAAACTGTTTTCAAAAAAATATTTTTTTAAAAGTTACAACCAAAAATATAATAATAGAAAATAATGTTACCGTTAGAAACAATATGTTAACATTTTTGTTGCATTAAATATAAGTATTACGTAAAAGTTCATCGCGTTGAAAAGAAATAAAGATTGATTTTTATTGCAATTGTTGTTGGCCTTCTTTATAAACACTGGAAAATATCTAAATTAATTACTATATTGTCAGTAAATCAATTAATCGTGATGAGTGTCAGTGAATCGATCGGTCGGGGTTTAGAATGGGAGGGCACATACTCCTTAGGTTGTCTTAAGAACCATAAGATGAAGGATGGATAATGGCTAAAAATTATTATCAAAATCAAATTATATTAATATCAATTAATTAGAATTTCAAATTGACTAGGAAAAAAAGGTTACCTCGTATTTGAAGGTCATTTAAAAAATATTAAACAATTCTAACATAACTGACTAGCTTAAAACTAATATCATTAGCTATTCTGGTTCTATGTCCGTAATGGTTTAGTATATGAACAATTTTACTAAGAGCAAAGTACATTAATCGATTTGACATCTAAATGCCATCAAATTTGGATTAGAAGTTAAAAGATATACATCATTTTGGGTATATTACTTTCAATTGGCGTTCATTAATTAAAAGTAATTTCTTTGTTTACACTAAACTAATAAATGAATAACTCATAATATGTTATATTAAACAATTTCTATATAAACTATCTAAAATGTACCTTTTAAAACAACCTTAATCTTGTATGCCTAAAAAAGAGAAAGTATTTACCCTAATTTATATTCCTTATAGACTCCGAAACAACTGAACCGATTTCAACGGAATTTTCAAATAATCTCCGTTTTGACCCAGCTGGTGATTTTGTAAAATTTGGTTTTTCTTCTTATATTCAATGTATTTTAAATTAATATATCTTTAAATTGAACCTAGTGAAGGACGGATGTACTACTATACGAGTAATAGAATGGAATAATAAGTATTATAAATAATTTAATAAAATGTTTTTGTTGTACACATATATATATATATATATATAGCATGTAGGTATTTAAGAGGATTTAATAAATAAAGACTCCCTTGGTAGATTACCCCCAGGCGTATGATAAGAGTCGAGCTCATTATAAAGTTGTAGTCTAATTATTAGTAATGAGATAATTAACTACATAATACATTAATTTAAAGGTTTTAAAAAATATTTTTGATTTTAATTTCGTGTATTGGATTACTTTTTAAATTGAAACCGATCCCCGGCGGGTTCGATTCCCGGCAGGGATGTATGTGATGAGAAACATAGATGTCTTTATTTCTGGGTTTGGTCGTTTATTAAATATATTCTCAGTATTTATAATGTGTATTTCTATGTATATGTATCGTTGACTAACACAAGCAAATAATTTGCTTACTTAAAGGTTACATCAATGTGTTTAATTTGTCCTGTAATATTATTATTATTATTAGTTTAATCATAAATGTTATTTCGATTAGAAGTTGTAATATTTGTAACTAAACCTCCACATGTTGTCAGGTATGTGCAAAGTTTTCAAATGCCCAAAACTATTACTAAGTATAATCTTACAGGTATGCGTATTCTAGTGATGCTGCTTCTGGATACATTACCAATGTTGGGAAATGTTCTTCTCTTGTGCTTTTTCGTCTTCTTCATATTCGGTATTGTTGGAGTCCAGCTTTGGGAAGGCATCCTGAGGCAGCGGTGTGAGCTAGTCCTTCCACCTAACGTTCTACGACCCAAGTATGTTCTCGACTTAGTACTTAGTAAAACTGTTAAAACTACCAAACTATATAAAATAACAGACGAAATATTTAGTACATATTTATTTATACATTGTTTGGTATTGCATCACAGTTTGTAATTTTGGAGGCAATGTTAAATCCATTGAATACTAAAATAGAACAGGCACTGTAATTTGCCTTGAATAAAATATTTTTTATTTGTACCATTTGCTCGAGAGCGCTCGTCTTAGAGGCACGATCCATTGCTAAAGTTGACTGCATGCAATATTTAACGCTTTGCAAAGAGCACGCCCACGTTATTAATTATTATAATTCTTGGCCAGTTTTTACTCTGATAACACAAACCAAATGACGAATAACTCCACGTTAATATTGCATTCCGTCAATACTTACACGAGAACCCGTTTGAAAAAACACGCATGACGATTCGTATAATAATTCTAGAATACGCATGTAATTAACATCTTGAACATGTTTACATAATACAAAAGAAAACAAACACAACCGACCGACAAAGTTTAAGTGAATGTAGTAATAGCAATCGAATGAATGGTAAAAAAACTAAAAGTGTTGTTCATCGTTTTTCAAATCTAGCTTCGTGTGTAATAGGAATACAGAACAATTGATATGAAACAAAGCGTCGTCATCTCTGCTTCAATTTATTTTCCAGAGACCTGTCAGAATGGTACAGAGTGCGCGTCAGAGTTAACTCGTAAGAATTTGGGATAAAAATAAATGTTTCTATGGAAGAGATTGTTTATTAATAATTCTGTTGTATCGTGAACTTTAACACATCGACCGTCCAGATGTGTTATCTTGGCTTTCCTTGATAAACTGGTAGTTTTATAGTCACTAAAGTATTTTTTATTTAATCTCTCAATCATCAAAATTGCATTTAAATGAATAAAAAACTGCCAGTTTAAGTAAAAATGTAATAGACATCGATTGCTCTTATTTTTTTTCAAATATTCTTCAGGACAATAGATGACTTTTCTCATT
This sequence comes from Napeogenes inachia, assembly GCA_959347355.1. Lineage (NCBI taxonomy): Eukaryota > Metazoa > Arthropoda > Insecta > Lepidoptera > Nymphalidae > Napeogenes > Napeogenes inachia. Next base: position 31,575,168 of record OY365791.1, on the reverse strand, counting down.
CCTTACATGCACCGTTAAATATACAAAATATAGAACTATTAACATTACAAAATTATATATTTACACTTTTATATTAAATATTACAAATATTATATAATAATAATTATATAAACAAGAACGATTTTTAAATAAACATAAAAACCTGAGATTTATTCTCTTACTCATAAACCCTGAACATGTAACCAATATGTGTCCAGTTCATGTTAAATAACTTGCAAAGAGTTCAAACCATAACAGAAACCTATTTTCTGTCATCCAGGTCACGAGTACCATAACTGGCGTTAACCCAAATTGGGGGTCCCTGAGTTCGTGTTCAAAACACCCGTTAAATGATAATTACCAAATGGCTATTTGCCATAATCTTTCCAACCCTTAACATTCAACTGAATCTCTTAGTGCTCTTTCATTGGCTTATACACAACTCAATAGCTAATTATTGTCATTGTTCTAACCCTTTTCTGCTTTCATTGTGTGCATGCGGTCTTAATTGTGTCATTTGATGTTACGTAAGCGCATGAAATATTATAAATATTATACTCGCTGGAAACATTTAACTACTTCAATTAGCTAATTTATAAATGTTACTTCAACATAAATCATTAATGTTAATATAAAGTTATCATCTCAGTATCTTATAGATCTCCGAATAAGGAACCAATTTTTATTTATCATAATGGTTTACAGAAGCGAATTTATATTTTATGCATTCAATAACAAATTAAACATTTGATAAAACTTGAACTATAAACTATAATCACTTATATTATAAAACCTATGCCAGTTATATTATGTTCCTCTTCTACTAAACCAGAAGTCATAAAAAATATTTTATTATATAGCATATCGTTTCACTACGAGTTCTCAAAAGAGCTGGACTACATTTGCACCACACCAGAAGACAACGGGATGCATCTGTGTGGAAACTTCCCTCCCTATCGATATGGGCCGGTTGTCTGCAACGAAACAGCCAAATCATTCTCTTACAACTTCCCAACGAACACTTCATGCGTTGACTGGAACCAGTATTACACCAATTGCACGCAACGTGGCCCGAATCCGTTCCAAGGAACCATATCTTTTGATAACATAGGTCTTGCATGGGTCGCTATATTTTTGGTAAGTAAAGGAATAAACTTTTAAGTTAAGATAGTTTGGTATTGAATTTTAGACTATATACAATATAATGCAGCATTTAATTAAAATACGCTTTTAGGTTATATCTTTAGAAGGCTGGACAGACATAATGTATTATGTACAAGACGCACATAGTTTCTGGGACTGGATATATTTTGTTCTCTTAATTGTTGTAAGTAATACAACATATTTATTAAAAAAACATCTCAATCTCATGTTTAATGGTTTTTCCGTTACAATTTTGTATTTTTTTTTGTGTTTTTGTTACAGATTGGATCATTTTTCATGATCAACTTGTGCTTAGTCGTTATAGCGACTCAGTTCAGCGAAACAAAGAAACGTGAAATGGAGAGAATGCGGGTTGAACGTGCTCGCTTTACATCGTCTTCGACTTTGGCATCGTCTACAAACAATAGTGAACCAGCCACTTGTTATGCTGAAATAGTCAAGTATGTCGCGCACTTGTGGAGACGATTCAAGAGGCGAATGGCAAAAAAGATCAGGTGATATATAATTCTTTATATAATATTTATTTTAAACGTTCAATTTAATTCAGTTCAGTTCAATAAGAATAAACAGTTTGTCTCTCTATTTTTTTAATATGTATTCATTTTACCCACTGACACGTCACTGCGTCGTGTGGCGTTTTATTTTTAACATTTATGATTTGAGATATAAACATGTTTAACAAAGGAGATTCTTAGTAAAAATCTTTGGAACTAATTATGTTATATACGACGGTTTTTATTATATATAGAGTATATAAATATCAACGTGCCCAATTAAAATGGAGGACGAGCCAAGAAACTCTTCAACTGCCGGCTAATCGTCCCAAACAACACCATCCTTGTTGTCCACGAGTACATGTACAGGTAAATTATAAATTTAACTATAAAATATTTAAAATATGTTAACTATATTTTTAATAACTCCAAGTAATAATAATAATTAATATTCTATATTATAAACCCCAATCAACAATTGTGAAAAAAATGGTACAAATTTGGCAGCCTAATCGATAAAGAGCACTATATGGTTTAATTTGCTAAATCACTAATTGAATATCTAAAATAAATACATGCTATACAAACCTCAATTTATTATATGCCTTGACTTAGGGAAATGGCAAAGGACTTATCGAAGACGTTGGTGACGAACCTATAAGCAGACCGAGTTTGTTACGTGTGCCATCACTTTCAGCTGCTGATCTTGAGGTATTTTAAGTTGTAAAAAATAATTTTATTTGTCATTTATATTATTTATTGTGTTCACAGGATAAAATATATGAGACTGTTTCTCCCATTTTTATATACCCGAATAATAATGAATGTCTACTTTCTTCAAAATTTCTAAAAGGTAATCATTTTTTGTTTTGTATTCAGAACGCATCAAATTTGTCTCTGCTGTCACCTCCGTCATTAGCTCGAAGACGATCTTCTGTAATGTTCAGTGATACAGTATTACTCCATGTGCCAAATTCTCAGCATCTAGCTCATCCTCACAACGTCTGCTCTTCCGAAAAGATGACGCAAACAGGTAACTTAGTAAAAACATAATAAGTTTATTTAACACCTTACTTGTAATTGTACATTTTCTTTTTGTTATTAATATCTTTGTTGATATTTTTATCTCTTAAACTTTATAACAAATTCAAATATTTGTAGATTCATTGTGTCAACGTGACTGGCTTAAGAGCCAAAGTGGTAAGTCTAGAAAGGTAGATCTAGACATGCTGTTAGACAGGCATGCGCAATTTAATCTGCCTCACTTCCCTTCTAGTTCTTAGAAGTGCTAGGTTTTATACATAGACAAACTATATTCTATAGGACTGCAAATATGTCTTGATTATAATTAAACATTTAAGCAATTACTATGGACTATTTCAGTGTCTTTTATATTATATTTTTAAACGTTCGTTGGTTTTAAGTAACTGTTTTTGCTTCATATTTATTTTTAGAGAAACCTCTTATCGTGAAATACGATTTAACAAATGTATAAATGTATGAATATTTGTTTGATACTACTGTTGTCAAACAAATATTTTTTTATTTAAATATTGTTACTAACTTAACACAGTACTAAATCTGATATTTTTGGTAAAGTAGTGACTAATTTTTGGGGGCATAGAATTCGACCTCTCACCTGGAGAAACTGCTGAAGATCGAGCTGCAGCTGGCGGAACCATGTCGTGTCAAGAACTATTAGCATTATCGGGAGCTTTATCAGCAGCATTACCAACGGGTCAAGTGGCTTTAGACACGTTCTTTGAAGAATTAACAAAAGGAATCAGCAAACGGGCCGGCGACGATAAAATGGAAACTAAAGTAAAAACAATACAAATGTACGAATATATACTAATTAAGACAAAAATCAATAATTGTTTTCGTTGTTACAGATTGTAGAAATAGAAGATTTTACGTGTTGCGTAGAGTTGATAGCAGCAGAAGCTGCAGCAGCAGAAAAAAAGAAGGGTCGACTTACAAACGCTTGCATGAGGATATGGCGACGAATATTGAAATTCTTTTCATCACAACGAAAACGTGTAAAAACTATTGTAAATCATAAATACTTTCAACAAGGTAAGATTAATCAAATACATTGACTGTGTACTTTACTATTTCATTCATTTTTTATTTTTGTTTTGTAGGTATATTATTGGCAATTTTAATAAATACATTATCAATGGGGATAGAATATCATAATCAACCACAAGAACTGACAGTCATTGTTGAAATTAGTAACGTGGTTTTCTCTGGAATATTCGCAGTGGAAATGCTATTTAAAATTGTTGCTGAGGGACCTTTTAAGTATATTGCAAACGGTTTCAACGTTTTCGATGGTGTTATCGTAATTCTTAGGTGAGTGGTTTAAAATTAAAGAAATAAACTTGTAATATTGATTATATAACTTTTTAAATTATTTAACAGTGCATTTGAGTTAGCCCAAAGCATGGGTAACGAACATGATCTGGCTGGAAGTTCGGGACTGTCTGTTCTTCGTACATTTCGACTGTTACGTATCCTTAAGCTGGTGAGATTCATGCCTAACTTGAGACGACAGCTCTTCGTCATGTTGCGGACAATGGACAATGTCGCCGTATTCTTTTCGCTCCTGGTTCTATTTATTTTTATATTCAGGTAAATATTTATAATGTTTTACACAATCATTAAAATTTGACATCGATATCATAATATGATAAAGGGATGATATTTTTATAAGTAGGTAAAAAAAAATGATAATAAATGTCTAAAATTTTGTATTAAAATGCATGTTATAAAAAAGTTATATAAGGAAAAGTATATACTTACATACTTAATTAATTATTTTAAAACTATTTTGTTATTTATCTGTCTTTTGGTTTGTTTAAATGGTCTTTTACTTTTTTTTTATTTTCATGCTTAAAACGGAAAAATACATTTCCAAGTTATCTAATAACTGCTATTACAACATTTTCTTTTATATAGGACCTCTTCAATTAACTTTTCTAGAAACTTTGTTTGATAACTCTTGACTAAACTTAAATCTCTTCAAGAACTGTAGAATATTCTTGTCAGCTGTACAACTCGTCCCCTTATTGTAACTTCCAACTTGCCTAGTAATTAGATATTACGTAGATTTTTTGAATAGCCGAAACTATTAAGTCTTTCTGCATTCTCTCAAGTACTATTTTAATTTCCAGTAGTCGGGAAAAATTTACGTCTCACATTTCGACATAGAGTTTGTAATTAATTACTTATCATACCCGCATCCTTCGAACTGTGCACTATCTTATTATAAGTGATCTATCCTATTTTGATTTTAGCCTAACCCTTATTTGTTACTGACTTATACCTCTGACATCAAACCTATACACACACTACCACTATTCACACTGGTTAAAACTTTTTTCTCTTCTATTCAATCTTTTACTGTAGACTTTCACGCTTCAAGCTTTTTTATTCACTTTTATTATTTTACACCTGCACTTTATCACTTATCATTTTAGATTAACATACATCTTATAATGTATACAGTATATTAATGTCTCTTCTATCGAAAAGTCTGTAGTAAACTCATTTTTATCTAATCGTATATTGCGTGATAACGTTCAGCATCCTCGGTATGAACCTCTTCGGGTGCAAATTCTGCGAGAAAGATGAAGAGGGCGATGTAGAGTGCGACAGAAAAAACTTTGATACTCTCTTGTGGGCCTTTGTGACGGTGTTTCAGGTATTGCACATTTTCAATTAAAATACCTAACAGACAACCCAAAAACAGACAAAACTTGCAACATTACTAAACGCTTACTTACGGGTCCGTTAGCAATAAACACTTACGGCAGAATGACAATCCTTTTAACACATGATTGTCCTTGTGACGGCTTATCGACTAACCACGCGAGTACACAAATAACTCACCTTTGCTGCACGCATCTCTCTGACTTATTACTAGCTAAAGTTTAATAGGACACGCCTGCAGCTTAGTGCGAAGTTAAACAGGAGTTCAGATGCGTAACAGCTACCCTAGAACCCGCGTAGAGAAGAATAGAACCATTGGTAACAATTATGCTCCAAACATCATTTAGAATCACGAATCACTATGTTGTGCCGTACAGTATCTTCATCAAAATTTTCGAAAGCACATTTAGTCTGAGAGCTTGATTAAAGTAGGGTAGATTGAGATGAGGTTGTTCGTATCGTCGCGGGTAACCCTTCGTCAAATGTTAATAATCCCAAATATTAATAATATTTTCTCTCACTTTGCATGCTGCTTCTAAATTTACTAGGTCTTACTAATAAGTAATCTTGATGAAGAACATTAATAACTTCTTTTTTTATATTACTGCCTGCTATTACCTTTTTCAGCAATTTAACTTTCGTCAGGAATTCTGCAGTTTTCTTTACTTCAGAAAAACCTTGATTTCTAATTCTTCCCATTTATAAATATAGTTTAAATTTTATTTAATACTCAGATTTCTTAACGTTTATATTATTTTCTGCATCAAAAATCCTTAATGCATAAAATGAATGACTCAATATTTATGATAAATAAAATATATTAATTATCGAATGAATTTATTTATTTTATATGCACTTTCGTTTGCTTATTTTTATTTTTCGATATGAATTAAAATGCATATGATTATACAGAGATAATGAAGCTAAGATACTTTGGGGAAAATTGCACTGAATAACATTATATCAAATACAGTATGATTTAGATTTATTAACCAATCCGTTGGTGACAGCGTACCAATGGCGATAACACTGCTTCTTAACGAATGTTTCCATTTTAGTATCGTCTAGATAATAAAAGATAACAAGAAATACTATTTTATAAGTAAATTTCGAGTTTCGGTTTAACGAGAAAGTGTTGTAGATGTACTTCAGGCCTGTTAGCAGGTTGCAGTGTTACCGCCGCGTACGCATCGTTGTATCGCCAAGGTGACCAGGTCGCGGTATGCGCATAGCATTTTGTGTTTTATTTCATTTTTTTCATCGGTACAACACGCAGTATTCTGGGCATGTATCTATTCGGTGGTAAGTTTTGCAAGTTCATCGAAGATAACGGGAGCGAGCGTGACTGTACATGCCCTGAGATTATTTCACATCATCCAAAATGTGAATGCGACAGGAAACATTTTAATAATATTCTCTGGGCTACCGTCACCGTATTTCAGGTAAGTTAATAATAAGATAAAATATATACATTGTCGATTTATTTTGCAATCCCGGTTGAATTTGCTTTTTTAGGGTGGACTAGCGTGTTTCTCGTACAGTTATTACAACGTATTAGTTATTAGTCACTTAAGTCTTAATTTTACATCAATCAATAATAAACTGTTGAAAGTTTTACAACTGGAGGCGAGAAACTCACTGAAGTTATTTATTTTGTTAGCATTTTTTTACGTAATGCATCCACAGAAAGTACAGTAGTTAATGCATATTGCTTTTAGAATAGATACGCCGGACCCTTTGGCTTGTGAACTCCAATCGCCGTCTTTGTTACCTTTCATTACAGTTTAAATTGTTGTGTACACTAATACGACAACATAAAACCTGTTCACACTTAACACTTTCTGTAACATTTAAATTTTTGTTTGTATTAGTTTATTAACATTAATACTAACGACTTTTAAACAATGTTGAGGCACGACCTATACACGATACGACAGCACACCTCGCTTATTATTATTTATTACGGATAATATTTAATATGACATGTTGTGGTAGAACATTGTGTTTTAGTATATTTAAATATAATTATATTTATAACTTCCAGGTTTTAACTCAAGAGGATTGGAATGTTGTTTTATTTAACGGTATGGAAAAAACGAGTCATTGGGCCGCATTGTATTTTGTAGCCTTAATGACGTTCGGAAACTATGTTTTATTTAACTTACTCGTAGCCATTTTAGTAGAAGGATTTAGTTCGGAGGTTGGTTTTTTCATTATAGGTCAAAAAGATCTTTTAGGTTCAAATATTATCTAAAATATGTATTATAATATAATTTTATAGAGAAACGAAAGAAGAGAACGAGAACAACGTGAGTTGGCGAAATCAAAATTATCAAGTGAATGCTTTTCTGATAATAATGAATTACAATACGACGAATCTAATTCAGGATCGCACTCTAGCGACAGTATTTCTCAGGTATTATTTGACTTTACGACCTGACAAGTAGGAATTAATAGTATTGTGAGTGATAAACCACACACATACTCGTAGCTAAAAATATGAGTGTGTTATACATAAAATGTAATAATTTATATTTATATAATTATTACAATTGAGGGCTTTAGTTAATATCGCGTAAAAACAATACTAATCAATATATTTTATTCACAATTCAATATTCTTTTAGAAAACGCTAGTTTGGTTAAGCTTATCTCTTTTAAATTATAGAATGAAATAAAAAATTACTGGAAATCAGCCGACGACGTCAGAAAAGCTAAAGATGTTTTGAATAGTAATAAAGATAAACCTGCGAGAGGGCGCCGGAAGACTAAATCATCTGCGCACCATCCCTCATTATGCAAAGATTGTGCGCAATCTAATAAATGTAACATACAAAAGGTGAGTTAATAACTTAAAGAATCACATTTTGTTTTATATAGCGGAGAATACCAAGCATTAATAGCTTACTCTGGCTGTAGTAGCTAAACATTGATTTCTTTTAGAGGATTATGTTATAATGTATATATTATATAAATATCACTCACTCTCGTTTCCGTTTTTTGAAAAAACTAAAATAATTAGCAAAACAAATAAATTATTTATGTAGTATAATCGTAATTTAGTATTCTAATTATCAATAATAATATGTGTAAGACAATCTTCTGCAATCGGACTACTTTTTTTTACTCTTTTATGTCTTTGTTATTATTTCTTAGTACCATTAGTATATTTGTATTCACAAATTACTATGATTGTTATAGGAATCAAAAATGCTAGCCTCAAATATGGCTACTATTGAAAACGGTAATACGACTGTTGTACCAATGATAACTCATACAGCAGCTACACCTCAAGACTCTCCATCCACAACCTTGGAACCAGGAGCGACGTTCAAGGATTTTAACGTTGCACTAACACTAGAAAAATCTACTATGCTATCCAGCTTAGACTCGATAGATAGAACATCAGTTTGTATTGCTTATGATATATTTTGAATTTTTAACTGTTAATTTCATTTTTATTAATAAATAGCTAAATCAAATTTTAGAATATTTGAACTTTTAAACTTAAACTGTTTAAAATGAGTAAAATAAGTATTTTTCCTATCAGTGCACGAGTATACCAGGATTACTCAAACCACCAAACAGCTATACCCTCACTCTTCACTCTGCTGCTGCTCAATTAGGTGCTGAAAAAGCTCGACTCCCACCAATGACTCTCGTACCACAACCCCTCACCCTCGCACCACCACCATCGAAAACTACGTCTCCTGGAACTATAACGCCCACTACACCTAGATTGCCAGTGCCGAAGCTACAAGAAAAAAACTTTCAAATTACGATTGCCAAGGACGAAAATTGTCTTAATGTTAGTGATAAGTCTAGTTTGTTGAGTTGTCAAAAGTAAGTATTCAAAATTTTTTCATTTATAATGCCTGATCCTAAACAACTATATTTTGATTATTCGCGCTGTACATATATTACAAAAAAAAAATATGTTAGAAATCTCACTACACCAAATGTAAATGGAGAAGATAATTGCCGAGTACAAAGAGGTTATAGTTGGAGACTCTCACGGCCAAGCTTGCGACGTAAGAAGCAAAGAACAGGTTCTGACTCTGATGCTATAATTCTTAACAACGGACGAGATCATATTACATGCAATGGTAAGTATAAAAAAAAATATTGCCAAACACAAAAACACAAATGGTTTATTATAATAAAAAGAAATAATCAGACTTACTGATACGATTTAATTTTTTCAATTATATACATATTTATTTCATAAATTGCAAGAATGAATACTTAAGCTATGATATTTCAGGGTCAAATCTCAGAAAGAATGAGTTGCTATTGTCTTCAACAATAGTTATAAAAAACGATACACAATCAGAGAGTATCAACAACAATAGATCGAAAGGACAATTGCCTACTCCTAGAGTATTGGCTACGCAAGCAAGGCGGGTTTCTGCTCATACAACACCAATTTTACCAGATGTATGTACGAAACATATTTTTAATAATTATATTATTTTCTAATGGTTTGTATGAAACATGAACACTTTCAATTTTAAGGTGTCCTGGAAAGCACCAGAGGCAGGTGCAGGATTCTCAACGGACTCAACAGTAAGATTAGATGCTGTAAAATCGACACCTCACAGGCTGTCTTTAACAAATGACTGCTTAACAGGTAAGGAAAATCTTGTGAAATTATTAGGCTTTAATGTTTATAGCAAACATTTTTTTTCGTTTCGTTCTTTTTACATCAGTTTCAGAAGTCAAGTCTAGTAATTTATCGCCAACATCTTCTCAAAATACACAAAGGCAGTCAAGAAATGAATCTATAAGAACTAGCAATCAAGTTTTACCCTTGATTAAGCAAATAAATGAAGAGGTATGTCAATACAAACTTATGAAAATATTTAAATATTATTCAAATACATATGTTAATTGCTTATAGAAAAAATAACGATTAGTGTAATAAATATTTATATATATAGTATTTATAAGAGTTCCAAACATATTTTTGTATTACATTTGTTAGGGCATAAAGCAATTGAAAAATATAAGAAGTAAGTTTAGATAGTCTAGTCTACGTAGCCGGTTTAATCAAATTCCCTAAACGCATAGCAATTTATCGTATAGCATTAATTATATTGAAAATCCTTATATGCAAATTGATGCTTGATGAAGACAAAAGATATTTTAATTCGATTATTAATTTTTGAAACTTCAATATTTATTGCATTCATTAAAATTTTAATTATGATTTTCTACAATGTTATGTTTAAGTAAATAAATAAAAATAATATTACACTCGACTGTAAAAATTATTTTCAGGTGGCAATAAACAACAGTGTTTGCATATTTTCGTCGAGATTCGATAGACGCCAATTTAGGTTTAAAGACCTGTTTCGATTTATGGAACCCACGGGGTGTCTTAAAGAAAAAGAACATTATTCTTTGTACATATTTGCTCCAGATAACAAGTAAGAAATAAAACACAATGTTTGTTCAATTATTTACTTTTCTCGATGTTCACGAGTACTGAAACGTAAAATAAATATTAGGTAACGTATCATGGCTGTATTGGATTCGTATTGGCATTTGAGATACTATGGGTCTTACATTTTGTGTGGAATTCCAATTACGTGTGAAGATTGCAAATTTTGAGATGGGATATATGCTATTATACTTATGAAATGAACAATAGATATCGTATATAAACTATGAACCATTTTGAATTAATACATTTCTATTCTCTTTGTTGTTTTTATATTACAAATATCAGCTTCTTATATTTACAATTTTCCTTTTGACTTGTTTATATATTTTTTAACTTCCTAGATATGTTCGCATTCTAATGGTTAGAGTTTTTGTTTGTTATTATAGCATAGACTAAGTAAAAAAGATATTTTGCAGGATAAGAAGATTATGCACTTGGATGGTTACCAGGAGTGCGTTTGATAATATAGTTCTACTTTTTATAGCATTAAATTGTATAACTTTAGCTATGGAGCGCCCTAACATTCCTCCTGATTCCAAAGAAAGGGCTTTCTTATCTAGCGCCAATTATGTTTTTACAGTCGTCTTTGCTGTTGAAATGTTCATAAAGGTAATCATCATGGCTTATTTTGTCTTCTGGTACTCATCTATACTATATGTTATTTTAAAACAATTACAATACACAATTCGACGTGATTATCACATCTAACAAATATACATGTATAATCTAGACTAAGATCTTAAGTTATTTATCTTACTGAAATTCAATATTCATTATGTTTTTAAGGTTGTCGCATCGGGTATGTTCTATGGATCTGAAGCTTACTTTACCTCCGGTTGGAACATTATGGACGGCTCCTTGGTCATTATTTCAATAATTGATTTGTTAATGTCTTTGGTATCCGAATCCAGTCCACGAATTTTTGGTATATTAAGAGTAAGTGTGTCAATTATTTATCTAATGTATTACTTACATCTCCTACGGTGACGCTGTCATAGTCAGTAAGGATAACAGCAGAGTCAAACACAAAAAACCTAATAAATTACCATAACGTATTCTTAACAGTAACGATGTCTTTTATTATACGCAATAGAACTTAGAAGAAAATAAAATAAGCTACAGCTTATCATTATTACACAAAAATGATAATTTTATGAAAGCTTAAAATGTGAATTATTAAATTATTATCTTTGATATTTATTCTCATATCGGCGGGTGATATTAAAATTGACTTTAATATTCAAGGTATTCAGATTATTGAGGTCTTTAAGACCCCTGAGAGTAATTAACAGAGCCCCAGGATTAAAACTAGTGGTTCAGACATTGTTATCATCGTTAAGACCTATCGGAAATATTGTTTTAATTTGTTGCACGTTTTTCATAATATTTGGCATTTTGGGAGTACAGGTCAGTAAAATATATTTAAATATTTTCTTTTATAACCTAGAGATAAATATGGAAATATAAATATGTTGTATAATTCCTTTCAGTTATTTAAGGGAGCATTTTTCTTTTGTGAAGGAGCAAGCATCAAAAATGTTAAAAACAAGTCAGATTGTTTAGCCATAGACGGTAATGTATGGGTGAATAGAAAATACAATTTCGATGATCTCGGCAAAGCTTTGATGTCATTATTCGTACTTAGTTCAAGAGATGGGTGGGTTAATATAATGTACACTGGACTTGATGCAGTAGGTGTCGATCAACAGGTACCTAACGTTCTCTTAAATTTCTTGCGCACGATAAGCTGTCATTTCAAAAATTGTGTTGTATAAAGATATAAATAAAGTAAATAATTTTTGTTAATATAAAAATATATTTACTAAATTAAATAATCAATCTTTTTTTAGCCAATTGTTAATTACTCAGAATGGCGACTTTTATATTTCATTGCATTTATATTATTAGTCGGATTCTTTGTATTGAACATGTTTGTGGGGGTTGTGGTTGAAAATTTTCATCGTTGTCGAGAAGAACAAGAGAAAGAAGAACGTGTCAGACGAGCTGCAAAAAGAGCACTTCAAATGGAAAAGAAAAGACGAAGTAACATTTTAATTAAAACTTGTAGTGGCGGCAACTACATGGCAATCAATAAATGAAAAGATACTATACTTTTAACAGTACTTTTCAAAACGGATATGATCTCTTATAAAAACAAAACATATACATAACAGCGCCAACAGACCGTTTCTCACTTTACCTATTAAATGTAGTTTAGGCTATTATTATTAGTGGTCGGTAATAAAAAAAATATTAAATGGGTTATTATAATTTTTTTTATTAATTTAATATATTTCTTGTATAATGTCTGTGTAATGTTTTTTTAAATTTATTAGCTTTCTGATCTTTTTCTCTATATAAACTTTATCAGTGCCATACTTCATACTCCAGGTCCAGGTTTATTTCGTAAAAAGGGGTACAAAGTAATCTATAAGTTGATATTTAATTTAATGTCGTGTTGTTGTCGCTACCTACTATAACTTTAATAGAATAATTCCCAAATGAATACTTTATTTTAAACATTTTATTTTCAGAAATGCATCAACGTCCTTATTATGCGGACTATTCACAGTATCGTCTTTTTGTACATAATGTAGTTACTTCTAAATATTTTGATCTAGCAATAGCGGGTGTTATTGGTTTAAATGTTGTAACTATGGCAATTGAATACTACAGAATGCCACCAGCCTTGCAGTACGCTCTCAAAATATTCAATTATTTTTTCACAGCAGTATTTATACTCGAAGCAATAATGAAACTTGTGGCATTAGGTTTCAAAATTTATCTAAAAGACAAATGGAATCAATTAGATGTTATAATTGTCATACTTTCAATCGTTGGTATAGTTCTAGAAGAATTAGAAACTAATATCATTCCGATAAATCCGACAATAATGAGAGTAATGAGAGTTTTAAGAATAGCAAGAGTTTTAAAATTATTGAAGATGGCAAAGGGTATAAGAGCATTATTAGATACAGTTATGCAAGCTTTGCCTCAAGTTGGAAACTTGGGACTTCTATTTTTTCTTTTATTTTTTATTTTTGCGGCACTAGGTGTTGAACTGTTTGGCCGACTTGAATGTTCGGACGAGATTCCGTGTCAAGGTATGTTTTTTCGCCAAGCTCTTATTTATTAAAAAATAAACAAAAAAATCTTATTTATGTCTTTTTACTAGGTCTAGGAGAACATGCTCACTTTGCAAATTTTGGGATGGCATTTCTTACACTATTCCGTGTTGCAACTGGTGATAACTGGAATGGCATTATGAAAGATACTCTGAGAGAAGATTGTGATAGTTCCGTAGATTGTGTGCGGAATTGTTGTGTATCAACTATTATTGCCCCGATATTTTTCGTTGTATTTGTACTAATGGCACAGTTTGTACTCGTCAACGTTGTAGTTGCAGTAAGTTAAAAATGGTTTTGTTCGAGGATAATGAAAAATAGTTTATCATATAAAGTTAACAAAAATAATCTTTTAAGGTTCTTATGAAACATCTTGAAGAGTCTCATAAGCAAATGGAAGATGAAATTGATATGGATGTTGAACTCGAACGAGAGTTAGAAAGAGAGGCAGATGATGAAGAAGACAGAGCTCTTTGTCGAGCACTAGAGCAATATGTATCGCCACCACGACCATTGAATAAGGTACTATCACTTCCGGCAAATTTTATATACAGCGAGCCAAAACAACAGCCGATGCCTTCACCTGCACGAAGACGTCGCACATTACATTCACATCATGCTTTGTTGCCGTCTGCTTTACCTCAGAGACGAGCATCCCTCTCACCTCATGCATTCGGACGACGTCAACAGAATTCAACTCCTGAAACTCCATACCCTTCAGCGTTATACGAAGAAGATGCTAGATTTATTGATGCTGATGACATCGATGAACTAGAACCTGGTAGTCCCCCACGTCGTGATTCATTCAGTCAAAATAGAAGACAGCGGATAGATAAAAGAAACTCTCTTCGTGGTGAAGAAACAAGATTATTACGACCTACACCAGTCCTTCTTTCTGTTCCTACCGCAAGGCAGAGTATTAGACGAAGTAGCTCTAAAAGAATATCTTCTACAGAAACAGGATTTGCAGGCAAATTCAATCAAATTTCAGTTCACACACCTTTACCAGAAGAAAATAAGAAACAAATAACTGAAGAAGAAAAGATAAGAATCGTCATAGCTGAACGAAGAAAAATAGATACTACAAAACCGGCTCCTGAAGATGTTGAATTATCAGAACGAGCTTCCTAGTCCCGGCGGGGCCGGCCGCAACAACATCATGAAGTATATATCTAGATTACACAAATGTGAAATCTAAGTAATACTTCCTCTGCTCCTATCCTTTTATCTAGATGTCTTTTTAACTACGGTGAGAGTGTAAAGAAATAGTGGAAATTTAAAACTCGGACTTAATCCAGAGTGACACAGTGAATATGTAAGCTAACACAGTGGCAATTTTAAATACATTAAGGATAAGTGTCTTTAATTGATAACATTTTTATTACTCTTTTATAACAGATGGAATGACTATAATTGTTATACCGTTTGAGACGTTTACCCTATCTTTTCCAAGACAAACCTTATTTTCCCATGGCGGCCGGTTCTACTTTTACAAAACAACAAAGAGACTTTTATACACATAAGATTTATTTTAATTAGTTAGGTAGCTGTTAGAACTAGTCAATTTGTGGTGGTGCGATGTTTTCTACGAGTGCTAAAGTTCTCTTCATGTCTTTAGATAATTAATTCGTACGGTGCTCGCTGCTAAGATTGGTTTTCGTTGTGTGTATAATTATTTTTATAAAAGTTTATAAAATTTCTTAACGAAAATGTTGTATGTGTCCTATTGAACTATTTTTGTTATTGCTTCTAAAATTATTTAAGGCATAGTCGAGTGTTAGTTTTAATTTAAATTTTAAGTACTCGGGTTTCGAATCATTGAATTTTAGATTTATAAATATAAGTCAACGATTTTAAAAGCCTATTATAAAATGCTTGTTTATATGTTTTTGCTAAGTTTGTATAACGTACTCCTCGAAGGACTGCTTAGACTCGTAGTGAACTGTCTAAATAGAATATTTAGATCTATGTCGATCTTTAATATTAAAAAAGAACCAAAAGTTCACGAATTGCATATAAATCTTAAAAAAACATATTTTCTGAATATAAATAAAACCTATTTTCATACAAAATCATGTGTATAGGTGTTTAACGGGCGATACGCACATATAAGTAACTAGTTTACAATTCAATATCGAAATGCAGGTTTCACTCATCTAAGTAGTAACTAACTTCAGTAGTACTTCAGGTAAAATACTTACAGAAGTAAACAAGTGGTCTGAATCAATAAGTATTTATTATTCTAATATTGCCAAAAAGCAATTTATTTTCTGGGGTGCCAAATTTATTCTATTAATTTATTTTATCCATTATAATAATATAAGTATATTTGATTGATTTTGCATATCTCACTTTCTTATTTAAAAGTGAATATAATTACGAAACGACACTGTTTCCCGAATTGTATAATTTATTATTATGTAGTTGTTATTATAAAGACGTAATTAGTTAGGAAAGTCAGCAATAAATTTAATCCTTCAACTGTGCCTTCCTATCTACATATTAGCTTGTGAGATAGACTCAAATCTTGATGTATTTTAGAGTGATCTAATAAACATGTGTTATAATATTATATATACTTGATAAAAAATAGTTTTCTGTTAATATTTGACAATTTAGGCTTAAAATATTCATCATTCTGGATTAATGTTCAACATTTTTATTCTTTCTATTAATAGATTTTTTCTTATAAACTCTGTTAATCATCTGTATTATGAAATTTCTTATTTATTTGTTTTGACCGTCTTGTCTTTTATCATGTTAAATAGGTTCCGTTATAATATAATTTTACATTTTAATTCACGATATCTAATTAGTAAAATATTATATAAAGTGAATTGATTAAATGGAATTTAGTAAAATTAAGAATAGTTATTTCGTGATAAAAGCAAATTTCGTGATAAAATGTTTAATGGTTTTTCGATGCCGACTGTATGTTAATTTTAAGAGGTATGAACCATATTCATCGGGTGAGTACACCTGTTAAAATTATCCGGTACTCTACCGAGTCGAGTTATAAAAGTTACGAAATGTTAGGTTGAAAAATAAATATAAAACCAAATCTGTGTTTTATTAAAACAAATACTAAACAAAAATAATATTCGATTGCCGAAATTACTGTGTGAAAAAAGTCTGACAAATTTTTAGAGGATAATTTGAATGTTTTGCTGTAAAACCAGTAATTTGCTTTAATATTTTTTTATAAATTACAAACCAATATCAGTTTCAAAATTCAAACCTAACGGTAATTGAGTAAAGCTACAATTTGAGCACTTCGTAAAAGAACGATCATATTTGCATAATATCTTATGTTTAAAAACAATAATTAAAATTATTAGAAAAATAATTTTCTATTAAAAGCTTTTTATCTGTAATATTTTTCTCCAATAAAAAATATAACTAACGATTAACCGCTGCTTTGCTATTTCAATAATATCCTACTAATATTTCATACGCGAATGTTTGAAAGTATAGATGGATGTTTGTGACTCTTTCACGTAAAAACTACCGAATGAAACTTTACAGTAATATGGCTTATACAATCACAATAACTCATAGGCTATAGAAATACTAACTTCTGCACGTGGCTTTGTCTGTGACATAAAATAATATTTTGTAACGCGACTACTTCATTTCCACGGGAACTCCTGTTTTTAAACATTTGGGTCACTGAAATTACTTAAGTATTTTTGAAAATATTTCTTATTACCCGACTGCTTAAAAATTATATTTACAACCATATCCATCGAGGAGCCTATCAAAATGAATAGCCATTTAAAAAAAATAAAATTTAAACTACATATATCAATATTTAATCACAACTGCATATAGCGGATAAATTAACAAGAATTCAGCAATATGTACTTACTTACCTACTCATGAGGCAGAAATTTATTTACGTGAGGTCTAAAAAAATATGTTTGGGAGGACCATTCATATTTTTTTATTTTAACTAATACATAGGCATAGAAAATATAAAAAGACACAACTATATTTGAAAAAAAATATACATAAATAAATAAAAAAAATATGAGTATATATCGATCTGAAGTGGAATTAAAACTAAAGTGGAATATCAAGCAGGGTACAACCAGAGTTTACAATTTCCCTTAAAACTCGCCTTTAAAATGACGATCAACAAATCGCAGCTAGCAGGTCTAAACTTCAGGTAAAAGTGACATTCATTTGGACGCTCCATGCTTGGTTGGGTTGGTCAATTATACATATTATGTTGCTCGTTCACGTGTTTCCAGTTCCCTAAATTTGCATGTACTTACAAAAATAAATAAATCTTTTAATATTGAAAACAATACGATATTGGAATAAAAAATGGAACGTTTATACTCTAGCCACCGACTAAAATGCTTTGTTTATCTGTAGAAACTTAGAAAAATATTTAACATTTACCCATAGACATTAAAATAATATACATATTAAATAGAACCATAATGTGCCCTTTTTTTCAATTCATCTACGCCACCATACAATTTTGTTTCGGACTTTTGCCACATTCAATTGTTAATTTTATAGTCAGCATCACCCACAGTTTGATTGTACTTACAAAACAATTTAAAAGCAGTCACGGGCCACAGGCATGTATATAAGCCATATAAATATTATTTTTACAGTCCACATAGACGGAGTCGCGGGCGACAGCTGACAGTTTCTCACTGATTGAAAGTAATTTAAACTATTTTTTTAAGTATTTCTTTTTACATGCAACGATTTTAAATTAAGACAAAAAACCCTAACACCCTTAACACAAGCAAATAATTTTCTTACTTAGGGGTTAGATCAATGTGTGCAATTTGTCCTTTATTATTATTATTATTATATGACTGACGAATGTGGAAATATATGTATTTATATTGGTTTTCATTAACCCCCGACTCAAAATGAGGGGTGTTATAAGTTTGACCTGTCGATCTGTGTATCTGTGTGCCTGTCTGTGGCTATGTAGCAGCCTAACGCGTGAATGGATTTGATTCCGGGTTTTTTTAATCAAAAGCCTGGTTCGTCGACATGGTTTTTAGCTATGATTTTTTGAAATAGATACAGTGGTCTCGAAGATATTAAGGTTTTATTGTTGTTATGCAATATTGATAGGAATACTTAAGCAAGTGAATATTTGTGTGTCCGTGGGTTCTTTTAGTACAATAATGAAACCAGTAAAATATGCAAGTTAGTTACCAAGGCAAGTAAAGAAATTACCGATATCGATTCGGATAGTCTAAGCCCTAATAACTGCGTAAAATAGACACCATCGTTAACGTACATACAACGGTCCGTACATAAGGTACCTACAATCGACGTAACGACTTCAATAAGTACATAATAATATTATTTTTATTCTTCCTAGAGGTCTTTTTGTATTGGGGGTTTTGTAAATTTTTAATTCGTTTTTTCGATTTGCTTTTCTAATTTATTAGCTAACTTTTGCAAAGTGCAATTTGAATTATCATAATAATTAGGTACTCTTTAAAGGTAGCGAATAAAAAAAAACTTAAGCTTTACAACGGTCCGCAACTCACGGAAAGTATTTTCATAAGAACATTATTTGTATTTATGTTGATATATATGTAAGCATTTTATTTACCATTGCATTGCATTTTACTGACCAGTACCAATGGCGGTTATATGTATTTTTGTATTTTTGTTAATATATATGTAAGCATTTTATTTACCATTTGTATTACTATGTTTATAAAATATAATGTCAATGTACCTTTCTCTGCCCTCTATAACTACGTCTCCAAAACTCTAGGGTAGCTGGAAGAGATCTCTTTGAAGAGATAAGTTCATCCTATGTGTACGTCTTTGTTATTGCTCTAATTCTTGTAACTGATTATGGTACATGAATAAATAAATAAATAAATAAATAATTTGTTTTGTTATCAGTCCGTCTGGAGCCATCGCGTCGTCACCTTGACCCACCGCTACATTCGGGATTCATTTTAAATTTCACTGAAACTACCGGTTTAAAAAGTTGTTTCATTTAATACAAATATTGCTGTTAGGATTGTTAGAATTGTTGGGAGTATGATTAACCATATACTGACAGTAGTATTATGAGGTTTACGGAAGCAAAGAAATCAGTTTGTCTATTATTTCCATTGTAATGTTGTTTTATAGGTACTCTAATACGTATGTTTAAATATTTTCGTAAAATGAAATTTCAAATATTAGTTACATTACATTAATTTTAGCAATTAATAAACAATGACTAATTAACAAACAGTGGGGAAGCGTATTACTGGCCAGTACCAATGGCGGTTATGTTCCTTGTAATTTGAGTATGAATGAGCTACCTAGTTCAGATCAGAAGAAAACAACGTCGCGGGGATAGGTAAAAGTATGGGGAAGACTTACTGGGGTTTTCTACGTCGTTCTTGTTCCTGCGATGATTGCCGGAGACTGGGCGTGGTCTGCACTATAGTATGGTCTTGATGGGTCCAGTTCTATACACTTGCGGCAATAATTTCGTAGTGACTATAGGAGTCGCGGTAATAACTTGATGAAAACTAATGATTTGCTGAGCTCCAAGCCGGTTCACGTAGTTCGTGGTTTCTATATTATTTATGCGAGGGTAACTGCTTATATATCTTTGCATGCAATTAAAGATATACTTCGCTAGATGGAGCCATCTTCGATTCTTGCGGTGATTGATGTATGTAGATAGGTTAAAGTATAGGTAAAGATGCGAACGTTGCTCATACAAATTTTGAAATTAGATGTAATTAGATGTAGTTAGATGTAACTTAGGTGTAAGAAAAAAATATTTATAATTATAATAATAATAATAATAATAAGCCTTTTATTCGGACCTTACATATACAGTTACATTTTCTTACACTACTCCACTATTACATATTATACTTATATTATTTTACTTAATCTAACTATAATATAGTAAGTATTTCAACTAGGATAAAAACGATTCGCTGCACATGTAAACAATCGGGAGTTTATTCCCATTAGATGTTTTTAATATCACCACATTACTTACATATAACTACACTCTTATCCGACTTTAACGCTGCGCTTTCGTCTATCCCTTGCGAAAAGGGTCCAGATGTAAGCCTATGCCTAATGATACATACATTTCTTGTATAGCTGCAGGAAACCCCAGATTTGAAACACGATAATAATTATTGGTCCGAAAAGATCCAAATACCAAAATGAAACAAAAAACTACGTTTAACGTAATTATCCCAAACGAGAAAGGTCCAGTTTTTAAGGTAAGCCATACCCTAAGTACAATAAGAGATAATAGATGCCAAAACTTTAAAGTTTTGGCCTTAGTTTATTTTAAAGCAGTCTTGTTAAACTTAGTTTAAATTATTCAAGTTGTTTGAAATTTTCCACAGACTGTAGTGACCCCACAATTCAACCTTTATGGAAACAACCAGATGGTATCTTTTATAACTAAAATGTTAGTTAATTTTTCATCCTAACTTTAAGGACATTTTAATGATGCCTAACGTGTATATCAAAACTGAAATATTTTAAATTGAAATGAACTATTTTAAATGTATTTATTTATACTTAGTTTGGCCATAAATAGTAGCAGTTTTGGGCATGGTTCTGACACAGACTTTTTTCACTTGATCAAAAAGGGTCGCTCTGGGGATGCCATACTTTTCTGCCACCTGTCGAAAAGGAGTCTTCCTCTCTTTAATTTCTTGCACAGCTCTTTTTAAAGTTTCAAGAGTGTAAGTGTGAGTGAGGCATATGTATTAAAGAAATATTCCTATAGGTTTTAATAAATAATGGGGTAAATACAGACGTCCGTATTTACCCCAGGCCATTTGTCCGCAATTGACCCAAACGACCTAGAAAATGTACAACATCAAAATTTTTAGAGTAAGAAAATTTATCAAGTTAAACGGTTGTGTTATTTACTCGTCATTAACATTGCAATCGACAAAAAATATGACTTTTTTACTAACACTTATTCTTCTTAAAAAACATTTAAAACAGTAAATACCAAAAATTACATCTAATTCACAAAAAAATGAAATAATCACTTACTTTAAAATGGGCGTGAGGTCTTCTATCGGGATTGTGTATTAGGCACTAAAGATGGTTGAAAGTAAAACGTGATCGCGACAGAAAGACTTGGGCGGCAGAGATAACGTAGATATATGTTAGTCCGTATTTACCCCGCGTCCGTAATTCCCCCATCGTCCCCTATTACTGTTAAGAAGGAACATAATATTACATTTGAATTTAAAGTCCCTCATTCTTATATTAATATTCACTGTAAAAAAATATGTAAAGATTTATGTCATGTTAAGTAGGTGGTGATTTTGAAATGTTTCACATTGGTTCCGACAGACTTTTTTTTTCTTCGTTTTTTTTATATGAACTAGGGCAATGCTTGACTACATTCCACCTGATGGTAAGTGGATTTTTTTTTGTCTATCTATGCTGTTAGCCCTGTTAGCTATTACAGCGTCACCGGGGTAGCGGGTGGGTCAGGAGACCCGCCCTTACAAGGGGGGCCAGATGGGCCCCCATGGGGAACGACGTCCCGAGGGCGTCTCAGATTGAGACACGGACCTCGGCTCGGGGCGTCGTTAGTCAGGAGGGAAGCTAAGGAAATTTGGACACTAGCGTCCTCCGACGGCAGAACGCCGGAGCAACGGAGCACTTACTCAGTTGGGACTTCGTCTATACCGGTATAGACGGTGTGTGTCTGTATGTTGTGTGGTGTCGCTTATGCCTACACGTTATTACCTACTGTGAACGCGTCGTCGGGGTCAACGAGTACCGACTTGGGTCTTCTTTTTCTGACTAAAGTAGTCTTACGTGGCCTATACTTTGCGGCATCAGCCACCAGTGGGTTCGGGTGTCGCTCAGCACGTTCAAAGTACTTTTGGGAAAGCCCCTTGAAGTACTGAGCGATGGTCGGAAGGTCTAAGTCTCTATGGAGATCGATGTTGCGTACGAACCACGGCGTCCCGGTTGCAATCCGTGTAAACCTGTTCTGAATCACCTAAAGGGGTTTCAGATTAGCGTGCGCAAAAGCGGGACTCGCATAGGACATGACGGAACGTAGGCAAGCTTTGTAAAGTGTCACCTTATTGCGAAGGGACATTTTACTCAGCTTGCCTAACATATAAACCTACGGATATAAACGACCTAATATGTAGGCCGCTCTGCTACGAACGGTCCTAATATGCGCAGTGACAACTAACTTTCTATCTAACATTACTCCTAGGTATTTTGCCTCGTCTTTCCAAGGTATCGGTCTATCCAAGAGTTTGATTCGCGGGAGGATCCTTGGGGGGCCCCGTTCGAAGAGCACCGAAACGCTCTTCTCAGGGTATGGTAAGTGGAATGTAGTCTTAGATGGTAAGGCGCATTGCCTTAGCAACCTATTCACTCTTCTCTT
Source organism: Napeogenes inachia (assembly GCA_959347355.1). Taxonomy (NCBI): domain Eukaryota; kingdom Metazoa; phylum Arthropoda; class Insecta; order Lepidoptera; family Nymphalidae; genus Napeogenes; species Napeogenes inachia. Next base: position 31,551,849 of record OY365791.1, on the reverse strand, counting down.
GAAGACATCCACATTATATTTGGCCGGAAATACCGACGCAGGCAAATTGTTCCAGTCCTTCGCTTTACGCACTAAAAATGAGGAAGCAAAGCGCTTCGTTCGGACAAGTGGAATGTCCACAACAAAAGGATGGATACCTGCCGTGCGTCGGGACGTCCGGTGATGGAAGGGGGACGGGGGAATTAAGTTGTGTAATTCCTGCGCACACTCACCAAAATGTATCCTATAGAATACTGATAGTCCATTGAAATGTTACATTTTTTAGGCCTTACCTTGCGTTTTTTAGAGGACGTAATTTTATTTTTTTAATGTGTAGGGGGGTCAGTAGAAGCTTAAATCCAAGTTTGTGGGGTCGGCACCTTTGTCCTCCGGCCGCCATCTTGGAAAAAGGGGTGCAAAGGGTTTTCGCTCTGTATCTCGTAAACTAGTTACCCTACAGAAAATTTAATCAAACATAAAATTTAGACAATTAAATTTCCTACAATTTTATTTCTATTACTTTTTATCGTCAAGTGACCAAAAGTTATAAACAAAAATAAGTAAAAATTTTGTAACAAATTTCCTTTTGGAGGTTATCCAGCCCGTTTCCACAGTTTCCGAGTATATCACCAGATTCAGTTATAGTTTGGTAAATATTGTGATCCAGAAGAATGGGGCTGGAAAAAGCGTGGAAAATTTTGGATGCTAATCCAAGCATCCAAGCCTCCAGCACCCCCCGAGCTTATGAAATTAATCTTTTGCAGATGCAAAGGAAATTGTGGAAGTGCGTGCGGTTGCCGAAAAGCAGGCCTTAAATGTTCATCAGTTTGCCTCCATTGTAGTGGTGAAAGCTGCAGCAACATCGTGGACATATCAACATTACTTGAAGAAAATGAATTAGAAGATGAATTACCGACAATGACGCCAATACCAACTCCCATTATACTACAAAAAATCACCTCGGATACTTATTCAGATTTTTCTCGCAGCCTGGACCATCGAAGAGAATGAAAAAATAATATCTGCTAGACATTTTTCAATATATAATAATAATTAACATTATTTTGTCTAGAAATTGCCCTTGGATTAGGCCTACTAGGGATACCACATAAAAAAACGAAAGAGTGCTGAAAAGTAGTACTCACTTTAGAGCGCTGTAAAACCTTAGCTTATTGACCTAATAAAAAAATGTTGCTTATAAAAGTTGTTCCTTAAAACTTGATCTACAAAAATGGTGTGATATCATTTTTTCGTAAAATGATCCAAAAAAAAAGTTATATCGAAAAATATTTTTTTTTTCTCGAATTTCTTAACATTTTCGCTTATAACTTTTTTATTTAGAGTTCTACGACAAAAAATTACTAGACCAAAGTTGTAGAGAATTTAATTTTCAACAAAAAATGTTTATAATTTTTTTTTATCTCATAAATAGTTTAAGAGATATAACGTAAAAACCATGTCAACCCCTATTTTCAAGATGGCGGCCGTGGGACAAGGGTGACGACCCCACAAACTTGGTTTTAGCTTGACACTGACCCCCCCCTACACTTCAAAAAAATAAAACTGCGTCCTCTAAAAAACGCAACCCCAAATGTAACTTTTCAATTGACTATGAGAGGCTAGCAATTTTACGCCTGTGTTCAAGGCCGACTGCGTTACCATGGCAATGTCAAATATTAAATAATATTATATTTTAATTATAGTCTGCCCTGATAGTTGACGTTGCGATAGAAATAAGAAAAATATTTTAGTACTAGCGGCCCGATGCGTGCTTCGCTACGTAAAAAGTCTAATTTAAAAAAATATATTGGAAAAAATTCATTTATTCAAACAAAAAATCTTTATTTACATATTCATACGGTATCTATTGGTCGAATTATGATATATGTACATGTAATGACGTTAGATATTGTGATAACTTTTTAGTATATTTTTTTTTAAGTTTGAATTTTTGTTAATTAAAGACGCGTGTACAAGACAACGTCTGTTGGGTCCGCTAGGATATATATATATATATATATATATGTCGGAGAAGCATCTTTTGTAGCAGTATTTGTGGGCGTCATTGGGATAAAGCGCAAGCACAAAAGACAAGATCACAATGCTAGACGTTTATTTAACAAATAGTATGTTTTACATTTAATCTTAGGACCGAGCAGCGGGTTCAGGGCACCGATCTTAGTATCGTCTTTTATTTTATAATAAACCAAATCAACCACTCCGTCAATATCTGACCACTTCCAAACGTATCGGAAACCCAACAGACGCCCAGCGTCGTACGCAGCTCTCTTATAAAGATGGAACCTCGACCCCGCTCGAGACACGTTCTCTGCTCTGATTGGTCGTTTTGAAAATACTTCTTAATAAAATTATAATCTTTTCTTAAATTGTAAAATAATGGAACATAACAAATAAAGAGGTTTGAAAGCAATTGGAATTTAAACAAATAAAATAATATTCTGGTATGTTCTAATAATAATCAATTCTATTGAATTGACTCGCTCCGACATATATATATTTATATATATATATATTTCATTGAATAAAAATAAACCTATTATTTTCTAAGGTTTTCACGTGTATGACACATTGAAATAAAACTATTTTTGCAGATTTAACTCGCATATAATGAATTAAATTTTAAATTTACCTTTTTTTTAATCTAACCCGACTCTTGACAATTTCAATGCAGTCAATCACTGGAAGGCTGGTAAATAGTAACTGTACATCGAAACTAACCATAATGTCGTTGTTATTTAATTTTACTTGTTGAATATCATTAAAAATCTTACCGATAAAGTTTTAAAACAAAGCTCCGATCTAATACACAAATACAGTCTTAAACTAAACCTAGACAAAAGATCACTCGTACCATCATGTGCAATACCACCTAAATTTTATGGGTTACCCAAAATACATAAACAGGATGTCCCACTACGTCCCATTGTCAGCCAGATTGATACACCAACAAATAAACTGGCCAAACACATTGCTAGGATACTGACCTCTGACCTCTCCGGGGACATACACAAGCTCATGTAAAAGATTCTTACCAGTTTGTTAATGATATTCAACAAGTCGCCAAACAGCTTTCATTTTTTAAAGCTCTTGCATAGCTTTTATCGCGGGCTTTAAGCGCGGCGACCGAATCAAGAAATTCCGTAACGAAAATAATACCTGACCCACTCTCGTATAATGAACTTCTTTGCTTACTCATTCAGAATAAACGTTTCACTTGTACAAAAGTTTTTTTTTTAACAAGCTTTTTCATTTTAATTACTTTCTGTTACCGTATTACAAAAGACCCTAAGTACAAGTTCTTAACAATCGTAATTGGAATTTATTCGTGAGATTTAAGTTTGAAAATATTTTTAGCTGATGATATTATTAACCATTTAACTTCTCATTTTAATAAGACTGTTGGTGAAATATCTATATTACTACTTAGAAAAGTCAATATTTATTACTGATACATTGTTTAACGTTATATCGATAGTTTGATATTGAAATGCAGATATGGTGGTCGATATTTATTTCAACTAAGTTATTTTTTCTCGGTAAATCATTTACCTAATCTAAAAAAAAAAACAACAACCGTAAACTTAGTATACTGTACTGTAAGAATCGAAAGTGGAAAAAAAAAAAAAAACAACAAAGATAACAATTTATTAAGTTTTACCAAAAATATCAAATTTCCCCAATGAAACTAAGAAATAAATTTAACAACAGATTATCAAATCTAAATTGAAATAAAAACGTAATCATTACTTTGAATACACCAACAAACCAAAATGAAATAAAATGCCTTACATGACCTCCACACTAACACCAAAATTACAAATAGGTCCGTTCGATCCGAGAAAAGGAAGAAAATTGGGTCTAAATATATCTGACGCATTGTAGGTATTTACAGACTTTTTTTTCGGAGAAGTACCTTTTCTCTTACAGTACATTATATACATTACACTATGTTTTTTTTCTATTTCTAGTTTACTTCTTATTTTAAAACAAAATGTATTTTTGTATCGGTACACCTATAAAGTGCAAGGTACAAAAATTGCGCTATGGATTACCTACTTTATAAAAGTGGGAAATATCGTCTTTGTCGCGTTAAATGCGCGCAAATTATGAATTGATATCACTGTTACAAAGTTAATAGCGAAGTGAAAAGAGAAATTACGAAAAATTACAATTTTATTGTAGCGGTAAAAGCTAATTTATTCACATTAAATTACTCAATATCTAGTTTTTACATTTGGTTTTAAGATGACAAGCTTTTTTGAGCATCTTTTACTACATTTGAAAGTGATTTTGGACGCAATGGTTTTAATTTGAGATGTCGCAATACTAATTCTACTAGTTTTAATCGGTGAGCAAGATTTATTCAATCCGATTGATAAAATTTGACATTGAACTGACACGCTGCGATACTTAGGACGATTATTCACTTGTACAGCAACAGTACGGTTGTTATAATTGGTTTGTGTTTCGACAGTAACTTTTAGGTCAGATGTTACATTTAATGGATCAAAAGCAACTTCAATATTTTCAACAGAATTGGCTGATACGACATCAATATTTGGTTTGTGAGGATTACCAATCGCAATACTTTCCGACGATTCACTTAAAATTTCCTTAATGAGTTGTTGTCTTGGCCTATTTTTCTGCAGCTGGACATTGTGGTGTCTGGTCTTTTACGATTAGGTTGACAGTCAAACTAGTATCACATTCATTTTAATCTTTGCTTAAACCTTCCATTGTTGTATAATAAATATAATTTTCCATATCATCTTTTAACTACAAAAAAAAAACATAATAATTATTTGAATATCATTATAACGACAGAAAAATCACTAAATATGAAATTCATTAATTTTAATCTAGTCCAACACATAATCTAGAATGTTATAAAATTATTGAAATATTCAAATGAATCAAAATCATTATTATTAGTATTCGTACATAATGGTACAAAACAAGAACGATAACTCTTAAGATGCGACATTTTCAATATAAATTTGTGTTTTTATAACAATGTCAACTGAATTAAATGGATCAAAACACTGTACGTATTGTCTCTGTATCAACTTGCTATGAGTGATAACTAACATGATGACGTCACATGCACTCGAGTTTGTTCGGGAACTGTCGGCGTGTCTTCGGTACTGGATTCAAGAACTTATTTTTAAAGTGAAACTTTTATTACATCGTCTCAAACTTTTTCGTCTGTGTGTTGCATGTCGCGTGACGGTCGGCCGATTTCTTATAAGTAGAATGAAATACTTCTTTATTATAATAATATTTTTAAAGTGAAACTTTTATTACATCGTCTCAAACTTTTTCGTCTGTGTGTTGCATGTCGCGTGACGGTCGGCCGCGTAGTAGGGATAAAGTGATAGGCGCTCGTATCGATGCGGTTTTTACTAGATACATTGAAAAAATCGAATGTAAGTCACTGTTCACGTATTTTTGTTACCATAAAATATTGGTTACATTTATAAACTGTGAAATTCATGATGAAGTATAATTTGAAGTATAATTTTATAAATATAAATTTCTTACTTATGAAAACTTCGACTATTGTCGAAAGGAATAGGTTCTTTTTTACACAGAATACACGTTTTTGTCATTTTATTGACTCAAAAAATATACTTTAAATTAAACAGTATATAATTTTGTATAATTTGTAATCCAATTTTATCTTAGGTTGAAATATTAGATTAGCATTTCAGTAAAAATGACAATTGGTCAGTCAATTTACGATTACGAATTACGCGCGAGACGACGACGACGAAGCACGATACGAGGACGATGAAGCACGATACGACGCCGACGAAGCACGATACGACGCCGACGAAGTATGTAGTTGAGTATAGAGTTTTATTTTTAATAAATAAAGTTGATTCGTTTCTTAATCCTAGCAGTTTTTACTTATATTAACCTGAAACCTATCTAATATTGTAAGAATAGTTAAATAAAAACAAATTACTTACGACTTATCGAAAATATCGATATAGTTGGACAATATATCGCAAAGTATTTTATTTATATTATATCGAAAAACTTTTATTACATCGTCTCAAACTTTTTCGTCTGTGTGTTGCATGTCGCGTGACGGTCGGCCGCGGAGTAGGTATCTCAGAACAATAACTAAAGCATAGAAGTAGCATAAATTTGAAGACTTAATTTGTGCGTAATAGTTGTCCTCTTTTTTCATACTGTAAAAATATATAGTAATGAGTGAAACAAATGTTGCTGTCAAAACAGGAAAATTTACACTTTTGAATGTCACTTTGGAGTCCATGTTGGAGTCCAGTTTCACCATTATGATGGTAAATTGGAAAGTACAATTCATATTTGACTTATTGGGTATGGACAATGTTTACACATTTTGGTTGTGTTTGATGACGGCTGTCAGTGGTAAAAAACTAAAGTATAAAATATAATAAATATATATTTTCTTTAATATTTACAAGCTTTTGGTAAACTGTTGAAATTGTGTACATACTTTATACAGGCCACTAATACATAGGCCACTAGCACATCACTCTACCTTTGTGGTAAATTTGTAAAAAAGTAGAAATCATAAAATTCAAATAAATTCAAACTAAGAATGTAAAATAGGGATATAAAAGGACTGTCTAATTTTAATAAATTATTATGTGGATTATAACGTGATTGTTATTTACATAACCAAAATACTCCCACAACATAAACAACGACACAGCTAGTGAGTCCAAAAAACAACGAGGAAAAAGCAAAGAATAGTGCAAAAATGAATGACGATGAATTAATTTTACGCCGTAAAAAACAGAACGCCGAAAGAGCACGTGCTTATAGAAAAAGGAAAAAAGATCTTGGTGAGTAAACATAGTTTTTATATAGAATTTTTAGAACTTTTTGCTGGTGCATGTTGTCGTTTATGGATTTATTTCAATTTTGAGTGCTTGAATTTATTAATTAACTTATTTTGTATGAATATTAAATAAAGTCTTTTTATTTATATTTATATTCGGTCCATTCGATATATTTAATTTTATTTAACAGATGCCATGCCGAGTACTAGTACCGTTCAAAGTGGTGAGCCTGTATCTGAAAATATTGTTACAGCAAAACTTTTACATCAAAAGCAGCTCAATGCGGAACGATGCCGCAGGTATCGTCAAAAATGCAAGCGGCTAAAATCGGGTGCCAATTTTAACCAAGGCACTAGTGACAGCAGTACAAGTACAAGTCGAGCATTAATTGTTAATCCAGAGGAATTTCAAAACTCGTCAGATCACGCTCAACAATTTTTCAACCATGAATCTTCGCCGCAGACTCCTGAAAATACAACTGGCAATGCAAACACCACTAGTCCTGCGGACGTACGCTGTCGCCGGTATCGACGAAGACTCAATGCACGAAGATCTCACGCAGAAGAAAATCCTTCATCGATCTATACATTATATATGAGACATAATGGAGCTCATAATCTTTTTAAAAATTTATTTGAGGATAATCCATTTGGTTTTACGTGCACTGTTTGTTATAGATTATGGTTCAAAAATGATTTGAAATCTCCACCTTTATCGTGCAGTGCAATTTTACAACAAATATGCCCAACTGTCTCGTTGCAAGACATTCTTGTGTGTGCGACCTGTAAAACCTCGTTAACTGCTGGAAAAATACCAAATTTGGCTGTGTACAATGGATTTAAGTATCCGCCTAAGCCTAATCTCCCTGAATTGGATTTAGTGTCCGAGCGATTAATATCACCGAGATTACCCTTTATGCAAATTCGACGGCTAAGATACGTACAAGGGCAATATGGAATCGCTGGACAAGTAATCAATGTACCCGTTGACGTTGATAACATGGTCCAAACTCTGCCTCGAAATATAGATGATGATTATTGTATAAATGTACACATAAAAAAACGTTTAATGCACAAATCTAGTTATTTGCACGGATTAGTGAAAAAAGGGATTGTTAAAGACTGGCTCAGTTATCTTGTAGCTACTCCGCTTTATAAGCATTATAGCATTAAAATAAGTCAGAATTTCTTGGGAGAGTTAACCGATGAGAGTGAAAATCCAACTGTTGTTTTAGACGACATCGCTGAACCAATTGAAATTGAAGATAGTCTAGTTGCTGAACAGCATACTCTTTTATGGTCGGAGGATAAATATTTACAAATTGCACCGGGAGAGAACAAAAGACCTATAAGCTTGCTGTTTGATTCTCATGCAGAAGAATTGTCTTTCCCAGCAATTTACTATGGACAATTTCGGAAATTCAAAGATGGTGTTAATTGTAAGGCATATTCGGTTGCAACAAGCGAATTGCGGCGCTCTGATCGACGAGGAGTTACTCCTCGCCACTTGCTCTACTTAGCCATGAAGATTATGCGACTTCGAGTGAGTGAAAACATCAGTATTGCTTTTAAACATATAGGACAAGGCATAAACATGACAAAAGACCAGATATTATCCTCTGAATATCTTAATGGCTGTATGGAATCAAATTTGGCTTTTCTCAAATCGATACCAAATTCAGTACAATATTGGCAAAGTCGAAAGAAAGACCTCTTTGCAATGATCCGGCAACTTGGTAAGCCAACAGTATTTTTGACGATGAGTGCCAATGAAATATCATGGAAATGGCTTTTAAAAACATTGCATAAATTGAAATATGGCACGGAGATAACTGATTTAGAAATTGAGCAGTTGCATTATAAAGTCAAGGCAGAGTTAATAAATGAAGATGCTGTGACATGCGCCATTTATTTCAACAAACTCGTCAATGTCATGATGAAAATTCTCCAACATAAAACCGTTAGCCCATTCGGTAAGCATTATGTTCAACATTATTTCAGGAGGATTGAATTTCAACATAGAGAAAGTCCTCATGCTCATATTTTACTTTGGCTGAATGAGGCACCTAAAGATTCGTTTGGAGCAGATATGAATTCTACTATTCAGCTTATTGATGATTTAATTTCAGTATCTAGCACAGAAGCGTCAGGAAATATTAATCTCGTCACACACCATCACACTTTTACATGTTATAAAAATAATCGGAATCAACGAAAATGCAGATTCAACGCCCCTTTCATGCCTAGTCGGTCAACTATACTACTCAAGCCTTTGGCTAAATCTAGTGATGATGAAAGATACGCTTATGATGAGTATAAGAAAAGATATAAAACAATACACCAAAATCTCGAAAACAATAACTACGATGATATTTATGATTTTTATAATAAAAATAACATTACATCAGATGAGGACTATCATCAAATCCTATCTGCTGGAATTTTACGGCCAATGGTTTTCGTTAAACGGCACCCTAATGAAAAATGGCATAACTTCTTTAATCCATTCATATTTCACCATTTGCAGTCGAACATGGATATCCAATACATAACAGATGAGTATTCCTGTGCTGCATACGTTGTGGAGTATGTAAACAAATCGAATCGAGGCACTAGTAATCTTCAGCGGGAACTACTGGATCTTTTGGAAGAAAATCCAAATTTAGATTTAGTTGAAATGACAAGACATATGAGTGTTAATGTTTTAAATACAATAGAAATGTCCAGCCAAGAAGCAGCATGGTTTCTTCTTAGGGAACCAATTTCTAAATCAACGCTTAAGGTTGAATTTATACCTACAATGTGGCCTCAGGAACGTCATCGTATTCGAAAAACAGAAAAAGAATTAGAAAGACTTTCTGATAATGATACCAATATTTGGAAAGAAAATTGTTTCGAAAAATACGAAAATCGACCTGCAGAATTAGAAGATATTTCGTTGATTCAGTTTGTTGCTTGGTATGCAGTCAAATCTGGACAAAACCCATCGGAACCTGAGATTACAGACGAAAATTTGAATTCAGAAGATGAAGTAGACATTGAAGAAGAGTTAGCACCAGAAGAAAACATTAATCAACAAAGTAATAAAGTATATTACCGTCGGAAAAATCATAGGATCGTACGCTATCGACATTACGATATGGCAAATCAAATGTTAGACTACAAACGTGAATTGGTTACTTTGTACATTCCATTTCGTAATGAAGAAAGGGACATTTTGGCTGAAATGCGATTCAATCAAATTTATGAAGAAAACGAACAACTAATTTTAGCTCGTCGTGGAGAGTTCGAAGCAAATTTAGATATTGACAAAATTATTGAAGCATACAGAAAATTATGTCACCCTGATGAAAATGAGGAAGACCTTGAAATTTTGCCGCTTATACAACATGATGCAAATCCATTTATTGAATTTTACAACAATCCAGACTCAGGTACTGTTTTGCTTTAGAGTAGAGCATTAATATGTAATAATACGTAAGATACTAACATAATGATTTTTGTTTCAGGATTCAATGAAGATCTTTTTGTGGCGAGCATGCATTTACTTGGACCCATTGCTCGGAAGAAAAATTTGATGGATAATACGGTGTTTTATGAGCTAATGCAACGAGCAAACACTCGTCAAATATCTTTGCTCAATCATATGATTAATCATCTACATACGCCCAATCGTCCACCAATGCAAGTATTTTTAACTGGGCCTGCCGGTAGTGGGAAAAGTTATACCGTTTTAATGGTCAAAGAAATCTACAACCGTTTTACAGATACCTGTGGAACTCTCAATGCATATATTGTTGCAGCATCAACTGGTAAAGCTGCAGTTGCAATCGATGGAACTACAATTCACACAGCATTCAGTATTTCAACTGTAGGACTCATCGCAATCAGCTCTGAAAAAGCTAATTTGTATCGATCACTATTTCGGTACGTAAAAATTGTTATCATAGATGAGTGTAGTATGATCGGCGCACAAATGCTTACCAAAATAGACGAGAGGTTAAAACAAATCACAGGCAATCACGACGTGCCGTACGGGGGCTTAGACATTCTAATGATTGGTGACTTGCGACAACTTCCACCTGTACGCGCTATCGCAATTTACAAGCAACCAAAACAGAGTATCGCAGGGCCTATGCTCTGGCGACAACTACAATTTTATCCGTTACATGAAGTAATGCGTCAAGAAGATCGAGTATTTTCGTCTATTTTAACAAAAATTGGTAGTGGATCACAGTTAAGTTTAGAGGAAACAAATATTATCGAATCAAGAATATTCACTGAAGATGAAGCTAAACAAATGTGTCCATCAGGAATTCGATTATTTTTTCAAGTTAAGAAAGTTGAAAATTACAACAATTCAATCCTATCGACGTATGATGCAAAATACGAGTCAATTGCTGAGGACATAATCATGAATTGTGATGACCCGGTACTTGCTCAAAAATATTTAGATGCATTTGCAAAAAAAAACACCCGTTGATGCCGGTGGGCTGCCACATAAAATAATTTTTGTTAATGATTTACCGTACGTCATAACAAAAAATATTGACGTTTCAGACGGAATCGCTAACGGTAATGTAGGGAAATTGATACATCTTGAATTTGACGATACTAAATTAATTAGAGTATGGTTACTGTTTCCGGACAAGAATGTGGGGAAAAAAATCCGACAAAAAGCTGCTCATCGCATCGAGGAATTAAATATTAATAGATACTCCGTGCCAATCAAGTTATTATCAACTTCATCAACAATCAACGCTCATCAACGTAATACTATAATAAAACGAACACATTTTCCATTATCAGCTTTCAATGCATCAACGATTCATAAAGCGCAAGGGGGAACGTACAGTGAAGTTGTTTATCATTACGAAAAACGTCATGCTCAAGATTTAGTTTACGTAGCTCTTAGCCGCGTCACTGGTTTAAACGGTCTTTACATCGTGTCAGAAGATGGCAACAAAAAATTTTATCACACTGGTTGTCGAGTTACTAAACAAACACAAAACTTGAGAATAGAATTGGAGCGACTTTCGTTGAATCCACTGATTACTATCACCGATGAAATCTCGAATTTTATTATGAGTCGACGGGGATTTTCGATGATATCATTCAATGTACAAAGCTTACGAACTCATTCGGAGGATATTTCTGTAAGTCTGACAAAATCAATCAACACTCTTGTTTTATGTGAAACTAATTTGAGAAATAATGAGCAAATAAATATTCCCAATTTTCATTGTGTGAGTAGGCAGAAACATAGTACTTCTCGATATGGTGGAGTAGCTATACTAAAAAACAATGATAATTCATTGAGGGTTCACTCAGAAATGCAAGCATACATCAATAACATGAGTGTAAGTCAAACAACTGCTTCCGAATCTGCTGTGGGAGATTTTTGTGCAGCTATTTGTCAATTAGATGAGAACAGAAAACTCTTAATTGCGTCAATATATATTAAAGTAAATCAAAAAATAGATGATGTAATGGATTTTCTAGGTTTTCATCTAGCTCCATTTGCTACGTCATCGGCACAAATCTTCCGTTCTCGAGAAATATATTCACGAATGCCTGTTATTTTGTCTGGTGATTTTAATACAGACTTCAAGAAAGAAGAATCTGCTCCACTCATTGAATACTTGAGAAAAGTATTTAATCTTGAAATGATAAATGATAGAAATATACCCACCACGAGATATGGTACAACGATCGATGCGGTTTTTTCTAGATACATTGAAAAAATCGAATGTAAGTCACTGTTCACGTATTTTAGTTACCATAAAATATTGGTTACATTTATAAACTGTGAAATTCATGATGAAGATGGAATTGATAATAGAATGATTGAAAATAATTGAAAAACGGATCAAAATGACTCAACGATTATAAAATATTGTTTTCAGTGTTTTAATATGTGTATATCATCTAAATAATTGTTAAGTATTATGTATGTCGTACTCTAAGACACAGAGTTCAATAAAAATATTAGTTGGAGACCTAGTCTACTTTTATCATTTCCCATTATCATTCCCATTTTCTAAGTATAAAATTAAGATTGCTGAAGCAATTCTTATACCCTTAATGGAATATTATTCCGAAAATTTTTAGTTAAATGTCTATAATGTGAAAAAAAGTTTCACTTTTACGGTGGTTTCATAAAACCACACAAGTTTTTTTATTTTGATATAACTTTTGAATTATTGCAAAAAAAATAATTAAAAATATTTTTGTTATAAAGCATATATGTGATCTTTATATTTATGGCCCAAAAAAAATTCAAATACTTAATTAAGGGGAAAAAAGGTCGGATACTCAAGTGTTCTGTTCGTGATCTCTGGTGCCACGCACACTTCGATTGGGAGGCAGCCAGCAATTTCCACACTCGATAACATCCACGAAAGTTAATATTTTACAAACTACAAATACCGATGATAATTACTCCGCAAAACGCTAACAAACCAGGGAATCACCGAAAGTCGTTACCGACCGATACGCGTGCAATTATCGAATTCATTTTTTATAAATCACCATCGGATCTTATTCTTATTACATAAAAATAAAAAATGTGCGAATACTCCGTAGGTTGAACGCCTTCCAATTTTTACTAGCAACTACACAATTGACCTATAATCAATTCCGAATAGCATTTGTCTGTGTTTTGATTTTTATATTTATTTTTCCTTATCTGTAAAGGTTGGTGGTTATTTTCCCCAAGCACGTCGCGAGACCTACCTGCTACTACTACTAACTAAGTATCTACAATGAATTAAAACAAAATGACAATTTATCTAGCAACTCGTCCGAATTTTGAATCCAGTTTCCCTTCATGCTTAATCAGGCTATGGACTGGCTACATTATTCCTGGTCTACGAAGGAAGCGTGGCCTCCCTATGCTCAAGATTAACGTTCAGAGGCAATAAATAAATTTTGTATAGGAAAACTATTTTTTTTTAAACCATTAATTTAAAAAGTCGTAGAACAAATGTTATTGGGATCTGTGTAGAGAGACTGCTTGCAAGAGGTGGCCAATAATTTACAAATAACCCTGTATAAATAGAATTAAAATATAACATAAATATGATTTCTATAAACATATCAAATAAGGGGATAGTATATGTTGTCATTACTTATTATAAAAGGAAGTTGTATTAATAGTTTTTAAAATTAAGTTACGAGTATAATGTATGTATGTATGTAAGTATGTAGTATAAGTTTATTGTTAGTATTTTAGACGCATGGTAGTTTGGAAATATTAAAATATAACGTTACCATATCGTTTTGAAAATCGTTTGTCGGGTAGTTAATAAAACTAGACCATTAGTAGAGTATAAACAATGGAGGTGTGAGGTCTTGGTATTCTAATATCAATAAATTAAATTAAGTAATGTCAGTTTATATTATATTAAGAAAATATGTTAAAACTAAATTTTACTATTTTAATCTACTATAAATAAATTTTACTGCCTATAACTTCAGTATTTGTTTTAACCATATTCAAGTGTTTTTGTACAAAAATACACATTTCAAATAAGTAGAGGCAGGGTAAGGGTAAGCATGTTAAGAGATGTAACACATCACAAGTACAGTACAGTACAGTACAGTACACAAGTACAGTTCGACAGCTTTCTAAGTATCCTACCCCGTATGTTTAACGAATACTTTTTTTTAATTTTGAATGCTTTATTAAAATCTACTGAATTTTTCCACAATATTATTCCATATCATAGCACTGACTACACATATCTATGATGTGCTAGGAGTGTTGCTTTCAGAGTCGTAATTACTTTTAATCGTTTCAGGACATATACAAATCTATCCAGCCTATTATATTGGTATTTGTGTCAAATGAGTTTTTTATTACATTCCAAGATGCTAAGCACTTTTTAGAAGATTTTTTAACATACATTTCTGCTACATTTTTTGTGATTCAAATATATATATTTTAGTCATATTTTTGTTATATATGATGGCCGCTCGATGTTTTATGTAAAGCTAACGTTTTTAGTGCAATTTTTTTTTAGACCTTTTGTCGTCCAGTATGTACAGTATGTATCTTTTGTCTCGGATTGGTAAAAACTTTTATAAAGGGAAAACATAAATGAGAAAATATATATATGTGTATGTAATTATGAATACAGATTTGGAATGCACTAGCAACGTGGATTTATTTCTTAATATTGTTCTGATTTAAATTTATTTGAATTAGTTCATTTTGTCACTTTTTAACACGCAAATAATTAAGACGATCTCATTAGTTTCACGTGTATGTTTGTTTGTTTGTAATCGACTTTTTAAATAATAATAATAATAATAATAATATCAGGACAAATTACACACATTGATCTAACCCCTAAGTAAGCAAATTATTTGCTTGTGTTAAGGGTGTTAGACAACGATACAAATACATAGAAATACATATATAAATACTGAGAATATATTTAATAAACGACCAAACCCAGAAACACAGACATCTATGCTCATCACATAAGTGCCTGTCTCCCGCCGGGAATCGAACCCGTGCCCCATTGCGCCGTGACACGTTAGGCGTCTGCGCTAACCACTCGACCAACGAGGCGGTTGAAAAAATGCGATTTTATCTCATTTCCCATGGAGCGATTATGTTCAAACTTTGTACACATATCAAGGACCGATAGTCAGTAATAATTTGCTGATATAATCTCAAATTTATATAAATAAAGAATGGAAAATAAACCGATACGTACAGGTATTCGAACCCGCGACCTCTGGGAAATCATCCCGTCGCTCTACCAATTGAGCTAACGTATCGCTGTCCATCTCGGTGAATTAAGCATTCTATATGTGATCGAATTTATTGGGACGGTGGTGACATCTATTAGGCTTACTTATTTTTCACTTTATATTTATACTAGCAGACCAGTTTTTGATATTTGATATAATAAGAAGTATCGGTATTTGAAAAAAAAACAAAGATTAAAACACCCCGATCGCTAAGTTAAGGAAGAATTCAAAATGCAAGGCAAATAACTTAATAACAATATTTTGATATTATCGTATAGTCAAAGTCCTCATTTCTTAGTTCCGAAAATTTTGTAAAATAGACACGTATAAAGGTTCCCGAACGCAACGACTTTTTAGTACAAAATAATATTATTATTATCCCTTTTTAGTCCTTTAGTATCGGGAGCTATTTTATTTTCTGCTTTTTAAAATTATTTTACTTTTTTCAATGTTGTACTAAAAGAACCTACGAACACGCTAATTTGACTTGTTAGGTTTTTACTATCAATATTGTATAAAAACCTTTCGCCAGCAACAATAAAAGCTCCATATCTTGAAGTCAACTGCTTCTATTTCGACCAAACATATCCCTGAACCATCTCGACGAATCAAGCTTTCGATAAAAAAACCGCATTCAAATCCGTTCACGTTGGCTGCTACTTTGACTCAGACAGAAAAACAGATACACAGATCTACAGGTCAAACTTATAATACCCCTCTTTTTAGTTCAGGGGTTAAAAATAATGATGTGGACCGCTATATTTTATTACATAGATGCAATTTGTAAAAGAACATAGCGACCTCTATGACTAATTGTCTACTACCATTAACCCTTGATACAATTACATAGTATCTGATAATTAGAGATGCGCCGAATATTTGGCAAGTATTCCGTATTCGGTGTATTCGGCATCTTTTTCGCAATTCGTATTCGGCCGAGTTATTCGGTTTTGATGTCGAATATATTCGGTTCGAGTATTTCTATTTTTTTGGGTACAAGACACGGTGAAGAACTAAAAGACAGAACTAAGATTTATGTCATATTATAAGTTAAAGAAATCTTATGAATAATGTGTAGAATGAAGCTTAAAAATATAAGGACATCTTAATTCAAATCAATGCTGATTTGAAGCTAAATCGATTGATTTGAAGCCAAATAAATTTTTATTTTGAAACATATCAAGTCAACATATTCTGTTTTTTATTCCTTACTTACAATTAGTATTTAGTATAGTCAACATTAATTTTCGAACTTTAATCAGAATTTATTTTTAAGCTTCAAAACAATATTTTTGAACTAAAAATCAACATATTTTTTCATCAAGCCGGCAGGCACACGTAACGTGGATGTTTATGACCAACAAACAATAAAATAGTAAACCGAATAGTTTGGCCGAATATTGTGTTCGGTAAACGTTAAACCGAATAGTATTCGGTATTTGGTTATTCAGTGAAAGCACTATTCGGCGCAGCTCTAACAATAACATCAGGAAAAATCAGACATTGATCTAACCTCTAAACAAATTATTTGCTTAAGTTAAGGGTGTTAGAAGACTATACAAATACATAAAAATACACATTATAAATACTGAGAATATATTTAATAAACGACCAAACCCAGAAATACAAACATCTATACTCATCACATACAATACCCGGCAGTAAATATTGCACATCGACCCTTGGAAAAAGACAATAGGCTAATTTCGACTTCGTAGAGCGTTATCAGTGTTGCACGAAATACAAGCAGTCCGGTATCTATTAGGAGCTGTTAAAACAAGTATAATTGTCTTCTTTTGATAATTAAATTATTTTTTTGTAAAAAAACACATTTTTTCTATAAGTGTTTTCTATAAATGTTATTATTTAGGAAAATTATAACATGTACATAATAAAAAACCATTATACCCATTCTTAAAATGAGACGTTGTAATACAGTAAATATTACACAGCATTACAGCCGGCAATAAATATTACACATCGTTCTTTTGAAAAAGAAAACAGGCTAATTTCGACTTCGTAGAGCATTAATAATAACTAAAGCATAGAAGGAGCTTCAGATTTTTAAAGTGTATACTGCCGTAGACAACAGATTTTTTTCTAGTGACGTGTAAACTTATCCGCGATATCGATAGTGATCCTTATTTCTATGGCAGTGTTCTGTTTTTAAAAGTTTGGTTAGGTGCTCTCCATCACTTTCTAGAACGAGATACATCGAAAATTGCTATCACCTCAAAGATTTTGCCGTGTGTGATAACGTTTAGCTGTATTTCGTTCTAGAAAATGACTTAAATAGTATTTAAAAATAATAAATGCGACAAATAAACTAAAAACACAGAATCAAAAACATTTATTGAAAGTAAATTATAAAAAAAAAATTGGCAATAAAAAGTGGCTTTTATACAAAGAATAAAATAATCATCAAAAGAAGCAAATTATACTTGTTTTAACAGCTCCTAATAGATACCAGACGTGCGGCAGAGATAACGCTCTACGAAGCCAAAATTAGGCGATTGTCTCTTTCCAAAGGTCGATGTGCAATATTTATTGCTGGGTTTGGTACACGCCTATCCCTGGCGGGAATCGAACCTAAGCCCCAATACACCGATATACGTTAGGCGTCTGCGCTCCACCACTCGACCTAGGAGCGGTTGAAACTATGAAATTATTATTTACCAAAGAAGACCGAAACGATAAAGAGGGTGTAAAAATTCACTGCATTGGGATTTGAAGCGGAAGGTCTTTGAACACGATTGATCAAAATTATCGTACAGTTGATATATTTAATTTTAAATTTAATTATTATTATTATTATTATTTTTAAAATGGTAACAAATGAGTACATTGAAATAAAACTATTTTTACGGATTTAACTCGCGGATATTGAATTAAATTTTAAATTTACATTTTAAATCTAACCCGACGTTTCGAATGCTTTGCAGCAATCGTATTCACGGAAAGACTAGATGGAGGTGTCTGTCAGTAAGTCAGTGAATTAGTCATATACCTCCAACGGTTTCTAAGTTTCCGGGCGTACAGTTCAGGATTCACACAAAACGCACTAACAGTATCTTGAGGTCTTACAGTGCGGTCACAGACATGGGATTTTATATTTTTCAAAAGTGGGTCCTAGGTGTTAGATAATCCCCAACCATCTTCTCAATTAAAATTAGGATGTTTTTTAATTTCAATAGCCTCACGAACCATTCTTGGAATGTAACGTTGTTCCTTAGCGAGGATTTTAGGTTTATCAAATCTTATATAATGATTGGGCTTGTCTATGGTACGAGTATGTTCACACACTGCAGACTTCGATGTACGCCTATGCTTGATATCCGATATGTGTTCCTTAACTCTTTTACCGATGCTCCTCTTTGTTTGACCTATGTATGACAAGCCACAATCGCAGTCAAGTTTGTATACTCCAGCACATTGTAAAGGAATATTACTTTTGATAGGTCTCAAGAATTGGCTCACTTTCCTTTGAGGTTTGTAGATAGTTTTAATAGAAACCTTTTTTAAGATGTTGCCGATTCTGTCAGTAACTCCTTTCACATATGGTAGTAGGGCCGGTTGACGCTCAACTGTGGGTGGCTTGATGTGATTTCTGTACGCCCGGAAGCTTAGAAACCGTTGGAGGTAGATGACTAATTAACTGACTTACTGACAGACACCTCCATCTCGTCTTTCTGTGAACACGATTGCTGAAAGGATTCGAAATGTCGGGTTAGATTTAAAATGTAAATTTAAAATTTAATTCAATATACGCGAGTTAAATCCGTAAAAATAGTTTTATTTCAATGTGTAGTACTCGTGAAAACCTTAGAAAACACTAAATGAGTACATTAAAAATTTATAAATGAGATAGGTAATACTTAGTTTTATAATTTATGACAATAATATTTATTATTTTAAATTATTAATAATTTAATTTAATTTTGCAATATTTTTGGTAGACCCGTCTCACACAAATAGATTTGTCGAAAAAGCAGGCAGCAAAATATAATACAGTCAAATTATATTGACTGTATTATATTCATTTCGACATGAAGTGAATACAATTATTAATTTCGAATTAATAGCTTCTTCATGATTTACTGACATTAACCGAAAACGGTATACTTGCTGAGACCGCAAACGTGCCCAAGTTGTGTTATTCTCACTCAAATAATCTGTTAAAAATTATTAATTCTGGTGATCTTAACGAGGATAATGAATTAATCTTACTTAATTATTGTGAGGCCAATTGTCTTTTACAATTTTTTAATGATCCAATAGGACCTGACTACTATCTAGAGTAAGTCAAAAAAGACTTCGATAAAGAAACTATAGATATGGCACAAAGCGTCCCACTCTTTTTTCCACAATTATTTTTTTTATATTTTGTCCATTATTCATTCTCATATTACTAATTATTTTTTACTTTTTAGTTTTCTACGATTCATTTTTAAAACGTGTTTTTTAGTATAAAACTATAGCCCATTTCTGGTGTAATTAATTATTTAAGTAGAAATAATAAATAATACGATAATATATTAGTTTTTAAGCTTTAAATAGATTTAGTTGTGATAAGTGAGTGTTCTCTGTGCAAGTAACTGACAGTTTACCGGCGTAATATTTGTGTATATTTTACTGTAAGTACGCGTTTTTATCCTTATTTTCAAGTTGTATAAGCTATAGAAACCATAAAAAGTTAAAAAAATAATTTTGAATTCCGTGCATAGATAAGTATTTAATCTATCTACCCGTTACTGGCATTTAATTCAAATCCTTAACATAATTCTTACATTATTTTGTTATTTATTTTAACTTTCGGCCGCAAAAGGATGACTCGACTAGAGCATTAAGGATCACTCAGGATAAAACACAATTTGAAAATATCTATAAAACATGCATAGCCATGTTAAGCTTACTTAAATTTATATAAATAAAGAAATAAAAATAAACCAATATGGGCAGGGATTCGAAACCGCGATTACTATCGTTCCGCTTCGTAAGGATTTGTGTTCGAAATTATATGTGTGAAAGGGATGACAATGAAAAGGAACTCTTACAAATTTTAGATAATAATATTGAGCTTAAGAAAGAAATGACTGCTATACATACACAACTTACAATAATTGTTGAGGAACGGAACACTTAAAAGTTTAGTAGATAAGTTTGACGAATGCGATGATGAGTATGAGAATGCCCTTATGAAAGTTTCTAACCTGGATCAGGAGCTCCGGGAGGCACACATATACATCACCCAGCTACAAGAGGAAGCTTAGAAAGTTACAGAACAACATAACCTTTATTTATGTTATGTTTAGTGAATGAATTAGTTGAGAGTGCCCCGCAGTTGATTTCTCATGTGACTGATAGATATAGTCACTCTTTTATTACCTTCACTAATTATGATAGTTTATTAAATTCTCAAAAACCATTAAGACTATCTCGTTGCAGTAAAAAAAAACTATAAAAAAATACATAAAAATAAATATGTAAAACTAAAAAAATAATCAAACAGCAAAACTATGTATCTAAGTGTGCAAAGTTAAGTAAGGAGAAGTTGGAACTATATGTTGATTTGAAAATGTGCACACCAATATTAGAGAACAGTGGATATAAGTATGAAATAGACACACAAGCTTTACAACTTGAGATTAATTATTTAAAAGACTCCCTAGATATACTTCATAAAAAGTATATCATTTTACAAAACGAAATTAAAGAGTATTTAAAGGCAATGGATAATCTCATAGGAGTATGTATTATTAGAAATAAATTTAAATGTTGAGATGTTTGTCGAAACAATTAATAATTGGAATGTCAGTCTGCTCAATAGCAGGTGAAGCAAGTGAAATAGCCAAGTTTTTGGCTGAAATGTCCAAGAAGGAAAGTCGAGAAGTTACCTGTCCTGTGAGATGTTAATTTACCTTGAATCAAAAATAAAGCATTGCTAGCTAAATTGTTGATGTCTATTAAATGAATCTTTTCATTATATGCTGATATATTGTGTAGTTAGTGTTTAGCTTATTCCACATTCCAATCAAAATTCTCTTTCCATGACTTATTTTACTTTTACTTTTCAGCATTATCTAAACTCGTATTTAAAGACAACCACTAACTTCACTTCATGTTTAATTCTTTGAAAAATATGAACACGAAAAATCTCTTACTAAACGTTTTATCTCGCAACGGAATGGAGTTAAACTTAAAAGTTTTTTCTTTAGTGTATTTTATTTCACCCTGAATGTAAAGCAAATCAAGATAATAAACTAAGTTTTGATTAAACCTTGGAAGTGAATTTCTATAGACTTATACATATCAGCATTAAGCATGGTTCTATTTTACTCACTTTTCATAGTTTTTAGGGTTCCGTACCCAAAGGGTAAAAAACGGAACCCTATTACTAAGACTCCGATGTCCGTCCGTCCGTCCGTCCGTCTGTCTGTCACGAGGCTGTATCTCATGAACCGTTATAGCTAGATAGTTGAAATCTTCACAGATGATGTATTTCTGCTGCCGCAATAAAATCTGATACTAAAAACGTAAATAATATAAATATTAAGGGGGGCTCCCATACAACAAACGTTACTTTTTTTAAATAGATAATAATAGTACGGAACCCTTCGTGCGCGAGTCCGACTCGCACTTGGCCGGTTTTTATTTACTCTTATGTTAAACATCCTATACAAGAGTTCTTAACAACTATCTTTCATAAAAACTAAACTTCTTAATAAGACAAAACAAACACCGATTATTAAAGAAAAGATGAAAAAGGAAGCAATTGTTTGGTTTTCATTAAGAAGGCAGTAAAACATTATGTAGGTCAATGTAATCTCCGCTGAAACAAAGATATTTATGTAATGTAAGAATTTTTATTACCTTTTAACAAAACAAAACGCTGTCTTCAATACTTTGTATACTAAATAATGTTTTTGTACATATATTTTTAAAAATATTTATTTTCATCACTCAATGAAAATTGTATAAATCATACAAAATCTTAAACAGACACAATTATCAACAAGAGTAGTATTAATCTAAATACTTAATTAAAATGGTTTGATTTGTGGCAGTGTAGTTAGAAAACAACTTCGAAAAAAAATATTATTAATTTTACTAGTAATACATTCTGCACCACTATTCTGTCCTCTGTTCTTTTAAATATAAATCTGTTAGGCCTATACGAGCTGGCAAGCGCCGCGGACGAGACCTGTTGCTGAATCGATTTCTCAGGACGCGAGGCGCAAACTCCAGCCACTGTTGTATTCAGAATTCATAACGGAAGGCCCGCTAATGATTTTTTAACAAATTTAAGTCATTCACATACAGTATATTTATGACCAAATATATATCTTTTGGAATTTAATTTATTTTTTTGTAACTTTTTTATTATCATGTAAAATTTTAAGGTTTTGACGAGCTTTTATTGACTCGAATTGCATATTAGAATAATTCTATAATATTTCAATAATCTAGACGTTAACGTTACACTTTTACGTTAACATAATATACTGAAATATTGAAAAAACTTTATTCTAAATCTGTGTTACAGAAATATTAGGAAAACCTTATTATAATTCGTTTTTCTTTATATTTTCTGCTTGTCTGTTTCAATGATTTTTGTTGTTATTAGGGGCAAGCGAGCAGTCAGTCCATCTAATGAGAGCCCTATGAAAATATACAAATATAAGAAGTATTTTTTCCACCTTCGAGGAAGAGGAAAGCATTAAGGAGACAAAAAAGTTTTGATATCACCAGTTATTACATACGTAATCCGTGCAATTTTGACTGTTTCTTTGTGAAATCATACTTAAACGGGTTTCATTTCCACGATAACAAACAAACAATATAAATAATTAAATCAACAATAAAATTATTCTTTCTTTACGACTTCACTATATGATTTGACAAATAGTTTATATAAATATAGAATGAAAAAATAAACCGATACGGGCAGGGATTCGAACTGCCGACCTCTGGGAAACCGTCCCGTCGCTCTAACAATTGAGCTACCGTATAATTAATTTTCTTTATATACTTATATAAATTTAAATAAGTTTAATAGGGCTATACATGTTTATATGTATATATATATATATATTTCTCAAACGCTAAATAGTTGTTACGGAATATTAGCGCTGAGAGCGTGTTTTCAGTATAAGGTCAACGAAGGTCAGTGATCAACGAAGTTGGAGAACAAAACTAGTATTTAGGTTAATTTGATTTTACAATTTTATATATTTTTCCTCTACTAATATACAGATGTATTCTGTAAATTTCCAAATAAAGCAAGATCGATTTGATTTAACTACATTAAGATTAGAACACTATTCTTATAATGTATAATTTATTTATTTTTTATTAATTTTTACTTTTATCCACGGACACGTCACCCATGCACTTTTCCCATTTACAGTGTATTTGTTAGGTTAAACATTGTAATTTGAGATAACATGCTCAATATATATAAAATATAAATTAACACATGTATGAAGTGTGAGACTATAGTCGCAGGAGAGAAATAGGACATCCGGCCAGGGATGGCTGGATGGAGGTTAGACGGTAATATGCACATGTGTTCTCTTTTAACAAAATAAACATTGTTTAATATATCAGACACTAGCAAAGTCAATCTATAACAAAAATCCAAAACTTGTGAGTTATAACGCCATTATACTGCAACATTGGAAGTACCAAAGTGTATCACAGAAAAAACATAACTCTTCGTTTTTTCGCAAGTTTGTATATGAATCCCAATGTTGCCGTTTTGTGTGGTTGACATAATGAAAGAATAGTTATGACAATGTGATACTGAGTTTATCAGTAAGAAATTATTCTTACGTTATTCATAGCTTAAACCGAATATAACATTATAATATTCATAGTTTAAGTACGATATAACCATTGCATAGGTAATTTTAATAAATAACAGTCTTAAGAAATTATATTCTCTTTTTAGTTTTCGCAAATAGTTTTTGTATTATTTATTCTAAACAATAATTATTTATTGTATTGGTCTAACTTCATTGAAAAACTGATGAAATTAAACCTACCAGTCAACCGATTAAAGTAACAGTATAATTTATATACAGATTAAAAACTATAACAAAGTATATCAATAATGGTATCACAAATTGTTAAAGTTATAACACCATTTTAGAACTGTAAATCCCCATAATTTTCTTTAGCAAGTGAGAACTTCTGGTCCCAGTTCGTAAAAAATACGGCTATATATTACCTATAACATGCTTTTATATGGTCATTTTTTTCCAGGGACAGTAGAAATCCTTGTATTAATGGAAAAGGGGCGGATAATGGAATGTAGGGAGTAAGCTTAGATCAGAGATCGTAATGAGATCGTATGTTGCGTGATTTATGAGGCTATATACTGCTTTGACGTTTTTATATTTTAGCAAAGTGTCCTACAGGTATTACAATTTGTTGAATTTTGATATTCATTTATATATTTAATACTAGCGGACCCAACAGATTGTCTTGTACACGCGTCTTTAATTAAAAAAAAATTAAACTTAAAAAAAATATATTAAAAAGTTATCACAATATCTAACGTCATTACATGTACATCTATCATAATTCGACCAATCGATACCGTATGAATATGTAAACAGAGTGTAAACAGAATTTGATGTTCCAATATATTTTATTAAATTTCAATTTTTACGAAGCGAAATTAACAACGCAGATCGTAGACAAAAAACAACCAAAAATAAAAAAAAATTAAAAGAAATATACTTACTTCGATCCGCAATAAATTCGCAAAATGTATAATTGTTTATGCACACTTTAAAGCTCTTTACAAACTCAGTACTCAGTACCTCTTGATTTAATATTTAATTCAGCACGTGGATGAAAATAACATAATAATAAAATATTTTTCTCAATTCTATCGCAACGCCAACTGTCAGGGCAGGCTATAATTAATATATTATTTAATATTTGACATTGCCATGGTAACGCAGTCCGTCGGAACCAATGTGAAACATTCCAAAATCACCACCTACTTATTTATTAAAAATTATTAAAAAAAACCATTTTCCAGTGGACCAAATTGTGAATCTAAACAATTCTCAAGTCCCCTTGAACACACACAAAGAATTTCATTAAAATCGGTCAGGAGGAGTTCAGTGACATACACACGCACACAAGAAATATATATATAAAGATAAAAACAGATGAATTTAGCCTAACCTAACCCAATTATACAAGAGATTAAAATATTAAGAATAAATAATAAATAAATGTATTTAACTACTCACCATAAACAATGAAGACAAGATCTTCTTGTAAGATTTTTTAGGAAAGTGATTAATTATGTTGGAAAACACATATTGAGAATATCAAAAATAGACGTGCTTTAAAAATGGCACGCTATCTAAATTATTTTCGAAAAATTTTATATTCGAAATAAAAATCAACCAAAAACTATGGTACCCATTCAGATTTTCTCACTTATAAGTTACTTAAAAATAGAGTAAATCGCCTTGAATCCGATTGCTATCAAAATGATACCTGATATGGAATCGAAAAATTAGTTTTGGACGTTTGTAATCTCATGTAACATGGGGAATACCTTGAAATGTGGTGGTACTGTTGCAGCGGATGGGACTGCTATTGCTAATCTTTTTCCAGACTTTTTTTTTATTTTCATTCAATCCTCTACATCTTCAGGAAGCATAGATCAGAATCTGTATACAGATATTCCGGCAGTAACTAACGTATATAGTATTTATACAAATATAAATAAAGTCACTAGAGTTATTTTTGACCTTGGATGTGAAAAAAAATCGTAAAAAATGATTTGAGTTTAATTTGTAGTTAGGTCTGATATAGTGCTTTGAAGGCTTGCCACTTGATCGTGTGCCTCTTGTAGGTTTCTCGTGGGCCTCTTCAATACATCAATAGCCCTAAGTGCTTCTTCGTATTCAGCATCGACTAAACCTATTGACTACAGATTGAACCTAAACATTATTTTCAAAACATCTTTAAACATTTATAGCCATGTTAAGCTTATTTAAATTTATATAGATATAGAATGAAAAATAAACCGGTACGAGCAGGGATTCGAACCCGCGACTACTGGGAAACCGTCCCGTCGCTCTACCAACTGAGCTACCGTGTCGCTACCCGCCTCGGTGAATTAAGCATTCTATATGTGATCGTCTTTATCGGGATGGTGGTGACATCTATTAGGTTTCTTTCGAAAATCCTAATCCAATGTTTCTAACTTTGCAGTATAGATAAACATTAAAAAGATGCCACTACCGAAATTAATGTTTGAAAATATCTTTAAACATGTATAGCTATGTTAAGCTTATATAAATTTATATAAATATAGAATGTAAAAAAAACCGATATGGGCAGGGATTTGAACCCGTGACTACTGGGAAACCGTCCCGTCGCTCAACCAACTGAGCTACCGTATCGCTGTCCGTCGCGGTGAATTAAGCATTCTATATGTGATCCTCTTTATCGGGACGGTGGTGACATCTATTAGGTTTCTTTCGAAAATCCTAACCAATATTTCTAACTTTGCAGTATAGATAAACATTGAAAAGATGCCACTACCAAAATTAATGTTTGAAAATATCTTTAAGATATTAATCGAAATTTAAGAAAGCCTTGTCCTCGAATCACGATGTCAGCGATCGTCTTCGATAATATTTTAGGACAACACCCTGTAGTTCCACTACCTCCAGGTGTCGTAAGTTTAACCTCAGGACTCTCACTAGCTGACCCAGATTTCCATATTCCAGGGCCAGGAATGTGGTACTTGGTGCAGATGTTCTTGAATTGTTACGGTTGAAAAGCAATAGGCTTCTTAAAGTAGATGGATCATCTGTAATTGCTACCGATCTTGGTGTTGTAATTTTGGGTCCGGCGTTTTCGGTATTGCCCTCTCAGAGTGACGACAGTCTGAAGGTTGGTCTATCCCTGGCTGACACAATTCAGGGATTTTGGGAAAAAGAGGAACCCCCTGCTGCGCCTCGTGTCAACCCGGAGCATCAGGAATGTGAGTTCAGGAATGTGTAGTTATTCTATCAGAATAATACAGGACGGCTCCATTCAGATCGGTTTGTGACACGTTTGCCCTTTTTGCCATCTTGTTTACCCCTTGGTCAGTCCAGGAAGCTAGCAGAGAAAAGACTAGCGTCCATGGAGCGACGCATGAAACGAGATACGGATTTCAGGCAGAAATATTTAAATTTCATGAGAGAGTATCTAGAGTTGAGCCACATGTCGGTGTCTCAATTTGATTGGCGTTCCAAAGAACAATATTTTATTCCTCATCACGCTGTGTTTAAGGGAGGAAAGATTAGAATGGTCTTTGATGGTTCCGCACCCACTTCCAACGGTGTCACCTTAAATCAATGTTTGCATACAGGTCCAAAACTACAACGTGATATTTCGGATCTGTTACTAATTTTCGTATAAGAAAATACATATAAATCTTTGCTGGTATTTAGAAAATCTGTTGAAAGCTGAGACGACTTTTTTTAAATATTATCATAATGTTCTTCACTTATGTGTCTAATTCAGATTCTACAAAGTATTGTCAATTTATTTATTTTTATTCGTATTGTTTAGTTTATTAGTTAATATATATATATATATATATATATATATATATATATATATTGTATAAAATTATTTGTGTATTATATTTATGTATTAATGTGTAATTATTAGTTTGTATGATTATAGTGCTTATAACTTTTTGCCTTTTTGCTTTTTTAAATTCCTAACAAGATGGTTGTCTGGAAGACGATTTCTTCCTTCCTTCCTTTCCTTCCTTCCTTTCCTTCCTTTCCTTCCTTTAGGCGATAAGACCGCCCTTTGTATTTCCCATGTGTTTTTTTTTGTTTTTAAATTTCATTTGTAACTGTAATATGTATTTTTATGTGGTATACAATAAAGTGTATAAATATGTACAGGATCTGAGAGTGACGAAGATGCAAAGGTTTTACGAGATATCCAAATGTACAAAATGCATATCCAATTCTCAGGTTGTCCTCAAAGATTTACCAGAAGAGCACTAGCAAAATTTTGAAAATCCTAATGCAGTAGTCGTTCTTGGAGTGCAGTACCAACCAGTCCTGGATGTCTTCGCGTTTCGGGTACAGGATATAAATATCAGTACAGTTTGGACAAAGGGTGTGGGATTGTTAAACGTGGCTAAGATTTTTGACCCCAATGGTTGGTTAGCGCCGGTCGTGTTTTGGGCAAAGTGTTTCCTTTAGAAACTCTGGTTGCAGGAATTGACGTGGGATACCCCTCTTACCGGATAATAATTTCAGGCTTTGTCTCAGTTTACAACATCTCTTCCAGATATTCAACTTATTAAAATAGGTCGGGCTTTCTTTCCGACTGGTAAATGTCGGATGAGCCTCCACGAATTTTCCGATGCGACTGACTGTTAAGTTGGTTATTTTAAAGAGTAAAGTTGCTCCTGTTAGATCACGGGTCACGATTCCGAAATTAGAATTGTCAAGGGCAGATCTTTTAACAAGGCTTCTCAATCATTTGGTTTCTACTTTGGGGCAGGTTTTTTTTTATACCAAACTAGGTTTATGCTTGACTACATTCCACCTGATGGAGAGTGGAGATGTAGTCATAGGTGGTACGGCGCATTAACCTAACAACCTTTTCACTCTTCTCTTGAAGAAACCCACATTGTATTCGGCTGGAAATACAGACGCAGGCAAGCTGTTCCAATCCTTCGCTCTACGCACTAAAAAAACGAGGCATAGCGCTTTCTTCGGAGAGCAGGAATTAAAGGAACAAAAGGACGGAAGAAAGGACGGAAGGAAAGAAGGCTTCGACCAATTCGGGATCGCCTATAAGCCTCTTTACTTGTCTCTCAATTGAGTCCAGAATCGCAAGATGAGTCTTTGCGGCACCAGCAAATATGTGACCACAGTACTCTACACACGACCAGATTTGTGCTTTGTATAATCCATGTCCCGGTGTAAAGTACTGTCGGACCTTCGCAAGAACGGCAAGCTTTCCTGCAGCTGCTCTTTCTCTGGACTCAATGTATCGACCAAGTTGAGGTTCGAGGAAATCTCTAAGCCTAACAACTGAATTCGGTCACTGTATTCCAAGTATACATTCTGGAAAGTTGGAGCCAAGGTGAAAGAGCTCCTTTTGGCGGTGAATAGACACGTCCGCATTTTGGTGGCGTTAAATTTGACAAGATTGGTATTGCCCCATGCGGAGACTGCCTGAAGTTTGTCACTCAAACGTTGCATCATGGCTTCTCTTTCAGACTGTACTTGATCTCTACTAGCCTAATACTCGGCAGATATCTTTCTACAACTGTGCTGTCGTCTGCATACCCATAGATACCAGGCTCCACCAGATCGTTAATGTGCAGCCGAAAAAGAGTTGCAGAAAGAACGGACCCCTGAGGCACTCCGGCATTTATTGTCAATGTTTCCGAGGAACACCCGTCGTCAAATACTCGGAGAGATCTCTGCCTCAGAAAGTCCGTTACTCAGCCGATCAGACCAGGAGATACACCGTACGCTGAAAGCTTGCTTATATATTAAGGCTAGCATGCCAGACCCTGTCAAATGTTTCGAGACGTCCAAAGAGATTGCAACCGCTTCTCCGTTGCTCTCGATGGCCTCGGCTATAATATGTGTAGCGTACGCTAGAAGGTCCCCGGTGTATCTATTTTGGCGAAACCCGTACTGTCGGTCACTGAGCAGATCGTTACCTTCTACGTACGCTAGAAGCCGCGAGTTTTATACACGCTCCACAATCTTGCAGAGTATGAAGGTAATAGAAATTGGTCTATAACTGGCAGGATCAGCAAGGCTGCCATTTTTGGGCATGGGTTGCACGTTGGCAAGCTTCCAGGATTTCGGCACTATTCCAGTCTTAAAAGAGAGGCGATAGAGAGGTGTCAATACAGGAGGGCTCAGGAGGAGGAGCAACTCAGCTGCGCATGTCTTGAGCAGAATGGCTAGTATACCATCAGGACCACTGGCTTTATTCACATCTAAACGACACAATGTTCTCCATACCTCTTTGTTTGTGATGCGTTTGTGATTTCAGGCATCGAAAC
Organism: Napeogenes inachia; assembly: GCA_959347355.1. Lineage (NCBI taxonomy): Eukaryota > Metazoa > Arthropoda > Insecta > Lepidoptera > Nymphalidae > Napeogenes > Napeogenes inachia. Next base: position 31,521,169 of record OY365791.1, on the reverse strand, counting down.
ACCGCAGTGAGGAAGATGTGCTAGATCCAGATCCAGATCCAGATCCAGTGTCTAGATGTTAGTTATCAGCCAACAAAGAAGCAAATATATTCGCTTTCTTTGTTGCTTTGTGGGCCAGGGATCCATCCGGCTTCAGCAGAGCAGGAAGTGAGGGTTGGCAGAAGTTCGACTCGATCACTTTGGCAAGAGACCAGAAAGCTCGACTGCCAGTTGGTCTGACAGAGAGCTTTTCGCCATTCTTAGCGATTCGATCGAGACGAGCCTTCCGCAATGCCTTTTAGTAGGACTTGGCAGCAGGGTTAAAGGCTCTCTTCTTTGTATTTGGAGTTTTGCGGCTTCGAGCATCAGCCCAAATGAGGTATGCCGAATGTTTACGGTCTTGAGCATGACGACATTCGGCATTAAACCACGGGTGAGCTTTTCCAGCGACGGGAACTTCAGCAAAAGGAATAAAATACTCCTTTGCCTGATGCACCACGTCGCTTATAGCATCCGCGCAACTCGACGGATCCAAAGAAGAGAAGCAAACCTGCCGCCAAGAATAAGATGCAAAAAAGTTCCGCATCTCATCCCAATCTGCTGACTTGTATTTCCATACTCGCCTAACAAAATGCGGTTCTATAGCTGGTGGAAAATATGTAAATACAGATTTCACCAGACAGTGATCGAAGGTTCCCAAGGGGGAGGAGACCTCTACACGATACGTGTCCGGATCAGTTGTCAGCAGAAGGTCCAGACAATTGACTGTATGGCCTAACACATCTGGTACATGGTATGGCCTAACACGCTTGCTTCACCAGCTGAAAGAGGTCCAAGGGCAACGCAAAGTTCCGCGCTTCTCTTCTAGCATGGTCGTTTTCTGGTACGGGAACAGCCAGTCCTGATGACAGGCATTAAAGTCTCCCAGAAAAACGAGATGCGCTGACGGGTACTGATGCAGATTTAGATATTGAGAAAATATTTGCATGGACTGATAGCGAGATTGTTCTCAGTTGGTTAAGAGCATCTGTCCATGCCTTAGAGATATTTGTGGTTAATCGCGTGTCACAAATTCAAAATTCAAATGCTGTTTTTAAATGGAGACATTTTCCCGGAAATTTAAACCCTGCACCAATTTAAACCTTGCGCGTCACGAGGTTACGAACCTCAGGTTTTGGGGAGCGGCGTGGCTTTGTAAGCCGGAGATTTCTTGGCCTTGAGTATACAATGTTTTTCCCTTAATTATATCCTTTTGATTTCATAGTATACAATTTAATCCACTTCCTGGGGAACCCCAAATCCCTGACTAGTACTGACTGACTAAGTGACAACCTTCATTGTACCACACTTGGAGCGGGCAGGTAAGTCAATTAGACATATACTTAGCGTACGTAACAGTCGATGAAGTTGGTTGTGCCGTGGGGTCCACCGAAACTCTTTGTACGATACAATAGATATATACAATTACTAAATATATTTATCTGGTTTGAAAATTTAAATACATCATGCAAAATAGAAACCATTATCGTATTTATATGCTACCTCAACCCTTGCAAATATTATAAAGCTTTGTGAAATCAGAGACTCAAAAACTTTACATATTGTACACTCGGCTTAATTGATTTTAAGTTGAATACCAAGCTCAAAGTCGAACAAAAGATCCCTTGATAATATTCGCTAGTTTTATTATTATTATTATAAAAGCCACAAAAGGTTTCGTATTCCTCTTTAATAAATTATTAAAGGGTCTCTTGAGATTAGATATTAAAAAAGGAATTCAATATATTTTAATGGTATCAAAAGTAATTTATTAAAGAGGGATTTTGTAAAATGATTTATACCTCTACGATGGTGATGAAAGCAATCACGGTAATATTATAATGCAAATTTTATTATTTTTTGTATTCAGACTTAAGCATTAATATTAATCGTAATAAAATTATATTTGTGTTTTATATTTTTATTACAAAACATGACATTATATTCATATAAGGTCTATAATACAGAAAAATAGTTTATTTATTTTTTCATTTTGGAATGTTTATAATGTGGTAACGTCAAGCTTCGAAAAACAATAACATGCATAGTACTATTGCACTACGGCATTGTAATTATTAGTATATTTGAAATAATAGACACATATTAACATATCCTTAAAACGTATAAATAAATTTACGGCCAATTATCTTGGAACATAATATTATTTTTAAACACAGTTTTACCATAGGTACGCTCCACGACACTGACATGGTTAAAAATAAACCAACCAACTAACGTTACATTTTAATTCAAATAGATATAAAAATACCACACAAATAGTTTTAATATGGCGTGGCTTGTAATAGCTTTAAACATAACCATCCAGAATTGTAAATTCTTAGATCTGCAGGCTTACCATCAACTCTTATTGCGATTCAATTTACGACCTACAGTGAATCGTTTTGATATTTCGTACCATGGGACTGATAAGACGATCAGTTTAGGTCGCGACTTTGACAAGTCCCAAAATTAACCGCTAACGTATATTCTTCGTCCATTCAATTCATACTATGAACTGTCTTTGCGACCTAAACTGAGCCGTTTAACTATCAAAACTAGCGATTCAATAAAAGTTGCTATTATCGTAGCCTAAAGAAAATTATTACGAATTATATACGGTAATATCAAGCGATATTAACCCGTATTTTTAAGTGTTAAATATAAGTATAATATTAGTTTTAAAGATAAGTAAGAGTATAAACTATAAATTGTCCCAAATAAGTATAAACTATAAAATGTAAACCGACGAAGTTCTCTTTTCGGAGCTATGAAAACTGTGAAGAGTGTGTTACACAAATAGAAAGCAATATTTTATGATCATCTTACCATTGGAGCTTTGTTTTTAATACTTATCTGTCATTTTTTTGAAGTGAAACTTCTTTATCGGGGTTGGAAAATTTTTTAGTGTAACATTTTTTCGTTACGCGTGACATCTTTCCGTTACGCGCCAGCTTTTTTCGTATAGCTTCATCTCTTTTACACCATGTTGCTATGGAAATACTAAATAATCAAAATGACAAGTATGTGGATTACAAAACACAATTTACCTTAACAAAAAATAAAAATATTGGATTAGAGTTTTATAATTAAATAATGAATTGTAATTACATACTGAACAATACGATTTTATGTACTTGCTATTGAAACTAATAAATAAATTGAAGATTATAACATGAAGAAGAAATTATGAAATATAATTTATAATATTTTTAAAATACATTGATTGTCTGAAATAAAAGAAGTAAGAATGAAAAGAAATACGAATTTTGGCTGAGAAATGGAGCATTGGGGTCCTGATCTTTACAAGGTCTGTTTTGCTACACCTAGAACGAACAACAACTCGAAACAGCAGAAACCATGATGAAGAATAATTTTATTTGTGATATAGTGACAATCCAACATGTTAAGAAGCGTAAAGTTATTATTTTTTAAAGTGGATTGTGTACATTTGTCTGTTTTTATGGTACTTATGTGTTTCTTCTATGAGAATATTATACGTCAGAAACAGTCGATTCACTTCTTACGTTTTCATTAATTAATAGTAATGAAAATTATGACGTTTTTCTGTTACGCGCCATCTTTATTTCTCAGTCACATTTTTCCGTTACGCGCCATATTTGAAGTGAAACTTTTTTATCGACGGATGGGAGAAATTTTATAGCAATGTCAAAAAATTGTAACGTTTTTCTGTTACGCGCCATCTTTATTTTTGCTTAAACTTTATCTAATTTAGCTTAATTATTTAATTAATGAGACACCATCCTTGGTACACTGATGGGATCTTCTCCTGGCTGCAACTGACTTTTTAAATTCGATTTGTGGTTATTCCAATAATAATAAATAAACCCCTTATACAAAAAAGACCGCTAAAAAGAATAAATATAATATTATTATGTACTTATTGAAGTCATTGCGTCGAGAGACCGTTTAATAAAGGAAGAAATTAAAATGCAAGTAAATTACCAAGACAAATAAAGAAATTACGATTTCGAATCGTATAGTCTAAGTCCTCAATGATTAAGTTCGTAAAATAGACACCATCATCAACGTATGTACAACGGTTCAAGACCGCCACGACTTCAATAAGTACTAATATTATTATTATCCTTTTTAGACGTCTTCTTGTATCGGGGGTTATTTAAATATATTTTTCCTGCTTTTTTAAATTTTTTTTTTTTTTCTATGTTGTACTAAATGAACACTACGAATACACTTATTTCATTTCTTTAGGTTTTTACTATCAATATTGTATAAAATTTTAAATTTAATTATTGGAACGTAAAGAAAGAATTTTACTGAGAACCAGAGATATCTGGAAATATATATACATACATACGTACATATATATACATGCAATATCTAAGTTTTAAATTATAGCAGAAGAAGGGACCTTCCTATATCGGAAAAAATTGGTTGACCTGATTAACTGACTGTTGAGGAGTCTCGTTAAAATTGAGAAGATTGGTGCAAGGTATTTTCCGCGCTTTTAATTTAGTTATGTCAAACAATTAATGAATTTCCATAGTAATTTTGAGTTTGATGTTTGTTCGAGGCGTGGTGTGATCCAACAGATCGATGTGTGGAAACCCAGGGAAATAAAATCCGCATACGAGACTTCACTATTCACAATTTATTTCTAATTTCTTTAAAATACATTTGGTCTTATAACCTTCTACAACAACCAAAAAGTTGCGCGATGTAGCAATTTACTAGCGACATCTAGTTTAAAACAATGTGAATTAATATAATAATAAAACAAAGCAACTAATCTTAACATTCCACCCACCAAGGACATTATTTTAAAATGTCCTTTCATTGATAACACACCAAAATAACAAAATAATGTAAAAAATGTAACAACGTTATATAAACAAGAGAAAATATAATAAAAACCAACAATATGTATATCCTCCATATTAAATATTTGGCGGTAAAGGACAAATTTTGGTGATTGGACGTTTTAAAATTGCATTTTTACATTTTACCGATACCACTCTAATAAGCCCGTCCGTGCCAGGATGTACATTAACAATCCGAGCCAAGGCCCATTTTCCGGGCGGAAGATTATTATCTTTTAGTAAAACCAACATGCCTATTTTAATATCATTATTTATCTTCTTAATCCACTTAGGTTTTTGTTGAAGTCTGGCCAAATACTCTTTCGTCCACCTATTCCAAAAGTGTTGAACCATTCTCTGAACAATTTGCCACCGGTTTAACCTATTAACATCGATGTTTAGATATGAACTTTCCGGAACAATGATTAGGGGTTCCCCAATTAGGAAATGGCCTGGAGTTAAAGGTAAAAGATCCTCAATGTTGTCACTTATTGGCGAAATTGGACGAGAATTTAGGCAGGCTTCAATTTGAACTATTGCTGTCGACATTTCCTCATAGGTTAAAGTGGAATTGCCCAATATTCGTTTCAAATGATATTTGATGGAGCGGACTCCGGCCTCCCACAAACCACCGAAATGGGGTGCAGCAGCCGGAATATAGTGCCACGTTGTACCTTCTCTTGCTAGTTGATCCAAAATATCAGTCGTCACTGTACTCATCTGACTTTTCAGCATATCTTTTAAGAGTTTATTTCCAGCAATAAAATTCGTAGCATTATCACTCCAGATGTGACTACAATGTCCACGTCTGGCTGTAAATCTCTTAAAAGCAGCTACAAAACTCTCGCTTTCCAAACTGCTGACAATTTCTATATGTACGGCGCGAGTGGCCATGCAGATAAAAACACAAATATAACCTTTATAGGTTTTAGAACCCCGACCTTTCGACATCCTCAAATCAATGGGACCAGCGAAATCGACTCCAGAATGTGAGAAAGGTCTGCCGGTGTCGGTGTAACCCTCGGTTCTGGAAGGTCTGCCATTAATTGCGTTCTAGTGTTAGCTTTGTGACGAACACAAGTAATGCAACCATGTACTTCCTTTCTTATCATACTTCTGCCACCTAGAATCCAATATTTCTGTCTTATATAACTTAACATTAAAGTTGGTCCTCCATGTAGGGTATTTTTGTGTGCTTGAACTATAACTAGTTTTGACAAAGGATTATTAGCCGGCAAAATTATCTGATGTTTGGTGTCTTCCGGTATATCAGCATTACGTAAACGACCTCCGACTCTTAAAATATCTTTTTTATCCAAAAAAGGATTAAGGGTAAGGAGTTTACTACTTTTTTTAAGCGTTTTTCCTTCTCTCAAACAAAAAATGTCTTCTTCAAATTCTTCTTTTTGGCAAATATGAATACAAACAAATAATGCTTTCTCGAGTTCTTCAGCTGTCAGGTAATTTGGATAGACTTGTTTTTTTATATTCCTAAATCTTTTACAGGTAGCAATTATTCTCACTAATTTGTCTATAGCTGAATATCTTTTAAAATTATCACTAAAATTTACTTCTAATCTTGTATTATAGGCAACAATTCTTCGTTCTTCGCAAGGGAATTCATTTGGTAAATTTATAGGTGCCTTATGATCAATTTTTATTTCACCTAACCATTTCGGGCCCATCCACCATAGCACTTCATCTTTAAGGACCGAAGCTAGCACCCCTCTTGAAGCTAAGTCAGCAGGGTTCTCTTTAGAGCCCACATGATTCCAATGTTGAGAAGGGAAAATTGTTATAATTTCAGACGTACGATTGGCAATAAAAGTCTTCCACTGACTAGTCCTTTCATAGTCAATAGTCATCAATAGTCCTTTCACTTACGTGTCCTTGAAGCCAATACAAAACTACCTTAGAATCTGTATATGCGTAAATATCTTCCTTTTTCACGTTTAATTGTTCAGAAATTTCATTTAATAATCGAGCCAGTAATACTGCAGCACACAATTCAAGGCGAGGTATTGATACGGTTTTCACAGGAGCTACCTTCGTTTTGGCGGAGACCAATTGGATATGAATAGTACCAATAACATCGATTACTCGTGAATACACAACGGCAGCGTAAGCCACTGATGATGCATCTGCGAAACCATATAGTTCCAATGTAGTGCCAGTCGATGTTGTATGTAGCCATCTGTCTAGGGTGATTTCGCTTAAGTGAGGTAGATCAAAGCGAAATTTTAACCAATCCTCCTTTAATTCTTGAGAGATTTCTTGGTCCCAAGTTACTCCAGAGAGCCATAATCTTTGTAGGAAGATTTTCCCAATAATTATGGTAGGTGCCAGCCATCCCATAGGATCGAATAGTTTGGAAACGTCGCTAGCTATTATTCTTTTAGTAAAAGGGCCTTCCCTTTTGTCAAGATTTATAGAATATTGAAACTGATCCTTTTTGTTGTTCCAAGCTATACCATGTTCCAAGTGTTTTTATTGTCATATCTAGATTTAATTCTTTATCTACAATTTCATTTTCATTTATGTGCATATACTTTAACAATTCAGCGTCGTTACTGTTCCATTTCTGTAATTGAAAACCTCCAGACTCTAATATTCTAGTCATTTGCTTGTAAATAATTATTCCACCTTCATAACTATCCACTCCAGTTAATAAATCATCCATATAATAATCATTAAGTATAATTTTCGCCGCCCGTGGAAATTCATCTAAAATATCATGTGCTAATTGTTGAAGAACCTTGGTTGCTAAATAGGTACCGCTTGAAGTACCGAAGGTAACTCGAGTAATTCTAAAGTCTTTTGTTACCTCTTTCGGATTTTCACGCCACAAAATCCTTTGAAAATCAGAATCTCGCACCTTTATTTGGCGATACATTTTAATGATATCCGCTACCAGGCAGACTTTGTGCAAACGCCATCTCATTATCTTCCTCTTCCCCTCGGATCAAAATTGAAATCAGACGTGTTTCTAATGTTTAGTATAAATTAAAATAAGTAAATCTAAATTAAACAAATCAACTATAAATAATAGGAGTGCATAAGTTATTAACGGTGTGCAAGTGCCAGTGAATATCAGTGTGTGAGTGAGTGAGATAACCTCTGAAGGGTAAGAGACAAATAATCTGATGTTACTGCTGTGAGTTCTTGTTATAGAGCTCAAGGCCGCCCTCAACGACACAAACTCGTACTTTACCGCTTCAAACCACCTGCAAGCTTATTAACTCCTGGTACTTTTATACTCACTAGCTTACTATATCACCTCATTGAATCTTCTGTGTTAACTCTGCAACTAAATCTTTAACTGGGACAAGTATAGTACGTATAGCAGGAAAATATAAATAAATATTGTATTTATTAAATATATATATAAATATATGTACCCATTGACTATGTGTATGTAAAGGATTTATAACATATCATTTTACCTATTTCATTAAATTATTGAAATAGTGAAAATCAATATAACTTTTAATAAATCGAACAGAATGGATAGATTAAAAACATCGTATAATGAAGGCATGGATCGAAGCATGTCCGATTCAAATATACATGAGGTAAATACTACTCCACCAAATTTTTCATATGAACGTAAGAAAAGAAAGAATGACAATACGATGGTCAATGATACGGAAGTAGATACCTCCGTTTTTACAGACTTTAAAGTGGAAATTAAAAATACGATTACTAGCCTTTTTGAGGTACAACAAGAAGAACTGCATAAAAAAATATATCCTGTTCTCACGAAACTAGAAAATACTAATAATAAGATTGAAAGTTCGATATCTTTTCTTAGTTCACAATTCGAAGATTAAAAAAAACAACTAATCGAATTAAAAATGAAAACAAAAGAAGACAGGGAATATATTACCTTGCTTGAAGGAAAAATTGAAAACCTACAAAAAGACTCCAGGAAATCTAACATAGAAATAAAAAATGTTCCGAAAAAAAAGGGAGAAACAAAAGAAGACCTGATCGTTATGGTTTCCTCTTTAGCAGCATCGGTCGACACACAGCTAAACAAAAATGTTATAAAAGATATTTATAGAGTTCGTGGGAACACTGACGCTGTAGTCAATACACCGATAGTAGTTGAAATTTCATCTACTATCTTAAAAACGAATATTCTTAAAAAGTGTAAAGACTTCAATATCCGTAATAAGTCTAAGCTCTGTGCTAAACACTTGGGATTTAAAACGTCTGAGGAAACTCCTATTTATGTCTCAGAACAATTAACACCAAAGGCTGCTCGGCTGCACTTCTTGGCTCGAGACTTAGTGAAGTCGAAGAAATACAGATACTGCTGGACTGCATATGGGAATGTATACGTAAGAAAGGATGATAATTCCCCTGTTATAAACATTAAAAATGAAGCAACAGTGCATAAATTAATGCAGACAATATGACTAAGTAAGATTCAACAAATTATACTTTTTAGCAGTTCTTTGTCTTTTTTGATGATTTATTTTAGTTTGTGTATTGGTTTTAAATGTTTAATTATTATGCTTTTTTATGTTAACACCACATGTAATACTAACTCACGCACATATTTTTCATATTACACATACACTCACACTACAAACAAAAATCATAGCATATTCTACTCTTCATACATTATTTATTTGAAACATACAAGAAGAACAGTTTTTCCCGACGACTACGTATTCCTACTGATCTTAACATCAAAAAATGGATAACACGCTACATATAATAAATGAAATAGACGAAATGTCACTATGCAAAAGTATATTTTGTGATATCAAGGACTTGAGCAAGCATGTCAAAGTAAATAAACATGATCTCACCATTATAACCCAAAACATCAGGAGCGTATACTGTAATATTGATGATCTACAGATAAACCTTGGTCAGTTGAACTGTAGTGTTGATGTGTTGGTATTGACAGAGTGCTATTTAAATACTGACAAACCTATACCAATTTTACCTGGGTATTCTTCTGCTGCCACTAAAAATAATAAAAATCAAAATGACGGTGTGGTTATATACGTAAAAAATAATCTTCAACCTATCTTCTACGAAATAAACCTAGAACAAGCCACCTGCTTGCAAGTAGATGTTCTAAATAGCATAATATTAGGTATTTATCGTTCCCCCTCAAACCAAAATTCAGTAACATTTACAAATTCCCTCAATAAACATCTAGAAACAATAAACTCGCGCAGTACTATCATTCTAACTGGTGACATAAACATTAACCTAATTCCTAGGCTGAATGAATCTTCTATAGAAAATACGAACAGAACAACTTACCTTAACATGTTATCTACTTACGGTATACTTCCTTCCCATACGATCCCAACACGAGGCGATAGATGCTTGGACCACTTTATGTTAAAGTTCTCTAACAACAAAGTATCAGCCCATGTCGCTATTCTAAATACCTCAATCACAGACCATTTTACAATATTGCTAAACATCTCAAAATTAAAACCAATAAAATCATACACTACTAAATCAGTCTATCTTGATTACGATAAAGCTATTAGTATACTAAAGGAAAGAAACTTGTCGTCCTTGTTGTATAGTGACAATCCAACCCTTGTAGTAGATAATCTAATTACTCATTTAACTGTAGCCCTTGACGAATCTAAAACTGTAAGAATAATATCTAAAAAACATCGTACTCTAAAACCCTGGGTAATCTTAAAATGTATTGCAAATAGAAATAAAATGCAAATGAATTTGCGTACAGATCCATACAATGAAGTATTAAAAATAACTTACAAAAGATATCGCAATTTCTGTAACGGGTTAATAAAACGTTTAAAACGTAACTTTCAAAGAGATCAGCTGAAAAATAATACTAAAAACTCTAAAGTACTTTGGAAGGCAATAAAAACTGTTACGCACCTTAATAAATCGAATAGATCCTCCAACTGTGAGTTACTGAAGATAAAATCGTCTCCTACTTGCTCAGTCAATTACGTCGATGAGTTTTTTGTTAACGTTGGTAAAAAATTAGCTGAAAATGTTCTTAGTGACATAAACAGCCGCAGTATGAATTCGAATGAACCTACGCAAACACAAACATCATCTATATCTTCCTTTGTTCTTATGGAGACTGATGTGCATGAAATAGACAAACTGCTAAGTCAACTTAAGTCAGAGAGTGCTCCTGGGTGGGATAACATTAGCATAAAATTTCTGAAGATGATTAGATCTTTAGTAGTCCCAGTAATTTGCCATCTGGCAAATTTGTGTTTTAGGTATGGAGTTTTCCCTGTCTCCCTTAAACGATCATTAGTTACACCAGTTCATAAGGATGGGAATATGGGTGACGTCAATAATTATAGGCCAATTTCTGTACTTCCGGCTATTTCTAAAATCATTGAAAAACTTATTAACAATCGGCTTATTAGTTATTTAGATAAATTCAAAATTATTTCAAGTTCACAATTTGGTTTTAAAAGAGGAAAATCGACAGAAGATGCCATATTAGGGATTTCATCACTAATTACGGACCAACTAGATAAAAGGAATAAATGTCTAGGTGTGTTTCTCGACTTAAAAAAGGCTTTTGACACAGTGTCTATTCCCATTCTTATGGACAGGTTAGAGCATATTGGTGTTAGAGGAGTACCACTAAACTTACTAAGAAATTATTTAACTAACCGACATCAAAGGGTTAAGATAGGAGACTACGTAAGTGAGGATTGCCGCGTATCGTATGGTGTACCTCAAGGCAGCGTGTTAGGTCCGGCTTTATTCTTAATCTATATTAACGAACTAACTAACCTAAGCCTTAAAACTGGACACATATTCTCATATGCAGACGATACAGCTATTGTTTTTACAGGAACCACTTGGAGCTCAGTTTACAGAGCAGCTGAAACTGGGCTACGTATGGTCATGTCTTGGCTTAAACGTAACCTACTAACGCTAAATATAGAAAAGACAAATTATATGTGTTTCACCATCAATAAGAGTACACAACCTTTCAACAATGAACAGCTTAAATTACATCATTGCCAAAGGAACAATAGTGAACATTGTAGATGTGCAAAAATTAAGAAAGTCTATTCTACAAAATATCTTGGTGTCTATTTGGATCAGCACTTATCTTGGCACAAACATATTGAATATATAAATACTAGACTAAGAAAGTTAGTATGGGTTTTTAAAAATCTAAGACATGTAGCTACAAGAACATTGTTAACACAAGTATACATTGCACTTGCACAGCCTGTTATACGCTACTGTATACCAGTCTGGGGTGGAGCAAGTAAAACAAAATTTCTTGAGGTAGAAAGAGGGCAGCGTTGTCTTCTTAAAGTAATAAACTTTCAACCGTATTGGTTTCCCACCCAGGACTTGTATAGGCTTACCGAGGTATTGACTGTGAGAAAGCTGTACATAGCTACAACTATATTAAAGCTACATAAATCTTTACCCTATAACCCTGAGTCAGTTAGACGTGGGAAAAAAGTTAATGTTGCTGACATCTCCTGCTGCAAAACTGTATTTGCAAAACGTCAGTATAAGAGAATGTCAGCTCACTTATACAACCATTTTAATAATAAGTTAAAAATCTACTCTCTTAAACTTTGTGACTGTAAGAAAAACATAACAGAGGATTTAAAATCATTAGACTATATAAGCACGGAAAAATTATTATTTTAAACAAACACACACACACACACACACACAAACACACACACACACACACACACACACACACACACAAGCATACACACACACACAAGCATACACACACACCCACACACACAAGCATACACAAAAACACACACAAATTTACTAATTTTTTTGTTTTCTTTTTTAAATTTTGTTTTTAAACTAAAAATAAATTTATATACTTGTAATTCTTGTAAATACATAGATTTCGCAATTATATTATTGTAAACCTAGTTGTAGAAGAGCGGGGCCTCCTGCTACAGGTATATTATACTTACTAGGATGGTCCCAACCTTTGCTTATGTTAACGTGTTACTTTTTAAGCGAAATAAATAAATATATTGAAATATATTATAATGTGTCTCAGATCTGGTTGCAAGCGGGGACCGATCATAAGATTGTCATTGAGGGAAACTTGATTTTTATATTTACAAGATGCGTCAAACACAATTCTTACTTTGGTGGTAGATATGTCAGGCCGAATAACAGCATGATGCGGCAAATATACCGCATTTGTTTTAATAATATCTTCTTGGTCTATAATTTCTTCCATGTGATTAAGTTCAATATATTCGCGCATAATCTTACTGTATTCATTTTTTAAATGTGGTTCCTTTAATAAACGTCGCTCCAAAAGTAATAACCTTCTGTTAGCTATTTCTCTGGATGAACCATACTGGCAAGATGGATCCTTTTCTTTAAATGGTAAAGACACTACATAGCGTCCGTCCTTATTTCGGGTATATGTTTCTTTAAAATGTTGTTCACATTTCTTCTCTTCTTCTGTAAAAATCTTCGTCTGATTCCATTTCCCAGAATCTTTGAAGTAACTTATTATCTTCAATGTAAGCGTGCATGTTGATTGTGATTGTGTAACTTTGTGTAGTCTGAATGTTGTACAACTGGCCTGATAATATCCAACACCAAGGTATGTATTCTGAGCTATAGGTGTACCCTGTGGACCCTTCTTTAATCCCTCTCTAATTATCTCGCTATATACATCTGCACCTAACAACAAATCAACCTTCTTTGGTTGATTGAAGTTTGGATCTGCAAGTTCTAATCGGTGCAGATGCGACCAGTTTTCATCACATACTTCCTTAGTCGGTAATATTCGTGTAAGTGATTTAAGTATATAAGCCTTTACAGGCATTTCAAAAGTTGAACTATATCTTGAATATACCGTAAATAAAACCATATTTTTTGATTTGAGACTTCTACCTTCGTCGCCCAGTCCATTTATTTTGCAATTGATTGGAATTTTTTTCAACCCAAGAAACTGTGCTGCAGACTCTATAATAAATGAGCCTTGGGATCCTTGATCTATCAATGCCCTCAAATTATGTACAGTCCCATTTTGTGATCGAACTTTGACTATGGCTGTGGCCAACAGCACATTGGTTGTCAGTTCCTTATCCGCATAATGGGCTGCTACATTGTTATTGACTGGTGTAAAAGTTACTTCAGATTGTGAATTATCTCGTACATGTGATATTCCAGAGCCACCTGCTGGAACATTATCTGTGGATTTATTCTCTGGGTGTATTAAAGAATGATGTTTTCTGCCACATCTTCGACATGATGTTTTCTGTTTACATTTTAGAACTGTATGATTAGGAATCAAACAATTGTAGCATAAACCATTCTTTTCTACAAAACTCTTGCGGTTAACAAATGTTAATCGTGCAAATTCTTTGCAGTTGGAAATGTAATGATTGCCATTACAAAATTTACAAGTAGTGTTAAAAGAGGTGTGAAAGGAGGAATGTCTAAAGTTAGATTTAGTGTTTGATTTTGATGATTCCAAAACTTCAAGAGTGCGAAAACGAGATTCCAAATACGAACAAAGTTGTCTGTATGTGGGTAGTTCGTCTCCAATGACTTCGTTATTATTAAGATATTGTTCCCATAGTCTAATTGATTCGGGGTCTAGTTTTGCTACAGATATGTACACTAATATAGGATCCCAGTTAAACGTATCTATCCCCGTATTCTTAAGAGCACTTAAACATTCATTAGTCGTGTCCAAGAGTATTTTTACAGCCTGCGATGACTCCGTAGAAATATTTCTCTGTGACAGCAATTTCTTTAATGTGGAATTTACTATAAATCTTTTATTCTCGAAACGCTTTTTTAATGTCGACCATGCATTCTCGTAGTTAGCATCAGTTATTGGTATATGTCTTAACAAAGCTTCAGCCTCACCACTCAAGCTAGATTTTAGATAATGTAGTTTCTGTACATTTTTTAATAAGGTGTTTTGGTGTATAAGTGAGGCAAACATATCATGAAAAGACACCCATTCCGAATATTTTCCTGAGAACGAGGGTAAACTGATTCGAGGTAGTTTTATTTCTGAATGGACTGGCGGTTGCGATATAGTAGGCACTAATGTAGAATTTGATTGAGGTCCAAGCGCCTTTAATTTCTCTAAAGCGTCTATCATTTCGCACTTTGCTAAAGTGTAAAGGTCTTCTGCCTTATCATAGTAATCTTTTTTAGTGTAATCTTCAGACTCAATATCTTCTTTGTTAATCAAAATCATATGATTATTTGTAAAATTTTGCCAATGTTCCTCTAACAACTTTAATTTAACTTCAATGTACGTGCCACTTAATCTTGGTTTAGGCGTTTTCTTGAAATTACTCAAACTTTTTCCTAATTGATTCATTAACTCGACTTGTTGACCTAATTTGTCAGCCGCCATATTCATAAATTTTTCAGATATATAAGGTTAATTTTCTAAGTAACAAACTTATAATAATCAATCACAACTCAATAGTAAATAACTCGTAAGTCCACTACAAATTTTTCTAAGTCCATTAATGAACAAATTATTCTAAGTCTTTTTTATTACAAATTTTTGTAAGTCCATTTACTAATGAATATTTTTAAGTGTTTCGAACAACAGATTCTAAGTCTTTTTAATAACAATTTTTTCTAAGTATATTAACTACGAATTTTTCTAAGTCTATTAACTACAAAATTTTCTAAGTCTATTCACTACAGTTTTTCTAAGTCTATTCACTACAAAATTCTCTAAGTGTTTTTTAATACAAGGTTATTGAACGCCCACGCACTTTATCACTTATACGCCCACGCGCTTTATCACTTATGCGCCCACGCACTTCCTGACGTATACGCCCACGCACTTTATCACTTATACGCCCACGCACTATCCGCCGACGCACACCTACACACTTCGGCACTTTCGCGAACACTCCCACGCAATTCACTACTTTTCTTCACTCGCGCACTTATCCGCCGATGCACACCTACACACTTCGGGACTTTCGCGAAAACACTCCCACGCACTTCACTACTTTTCTTCACTCGCGCACTTATCCGGCTCGAAGGACCAATGTTCGAGGCGTGGTGTGATCCAACAGATCGATGTGTGGAAACCCAGGGAAATAAAATCCGCATACGAGACTTCACTATTCACAATCTATTACTAATTTCTTTAAAATACATTTGGTCTTATAACCTTTTACAACAACCAAACAGTTGCGCGATGTAGCAATTTACTAGCGACATCTAGTTTAAAACAATGTGAATTAATATAATAATAAAACAAAGCAACTAATCTTAACAATGTTGATATAGCTATTTGTTGTTTAATACTACAAGTATTAAACAACAAACTATTACAATTAAAATCCCATGTAAACTATTACAATTAAAATTCCATACTCTTCTTGCTAGAACAAAACTTGACTGGGACGTAATTGCTTTGACAGAATGTTGGCTCCCTAATAGCTATAGAATTCCTAATTTCACGGGATATAATCACTTTTTTACTACAAATAACCTTACACAAAATGAAGGTGTGGTAGTCTATGTTCGTAAACAACTTATGGCTGCCGGGGTGGAGCCTCCATTTCTAGATGCAAACTGCCTTCAGATTACTATTGACTCTAATACGGTTCTTTTAGCCATATACCGTCCTCCTGCCCACAAAGACGTCGCCAACTTTTTGAATTCACTGAATGCAACCCTAAATTCTCTCGCTTGCTTCAACAATGTAATTATTACGGGTGACATAAATATAAATATACACCCAGATTGTCATGATGATAGTAAACATAAATACTTAAATTTGCTAGCATTACACGGCCTATTACCCGCTCACACTCTCCCAACACGGCAGAAAGCATGCCTAGATCACTTTACTAAAAACTAGACTACCAGCCTCTACCTTAGTTGCACACTCAGCTTCAACAGACCATGATACAGTACTATTATTTTTAAAAAAACACGTGCCTAAGCTTATAGCAAAAAAGTATTCGATACGTATTGACAATGAAAAGCTTGACTTAACATTGAAGCAACTGGACTTTAGCAGGGTATACGAGACACAAGATCCTCATATAGCATCGGAAACAATGATGAACTTAATCACAGATGTGATTAATTCTAACTCAACACAAATAAAATGCCCAAATCGCAAATTGATAGTGAACCCTTGGATAACAACTGGTCTACTGCGGTGCATCAGACACCGAGACAGTTTGGACAAAAAAAATAAACAAGATCCTAATAATGAAATGTTAAAAATAACTTTTTGTAGGTACAGAAATTTTTGTTGTAAATTATTGAAAAATGTTAAACAGGACTGTGAAAAAAACTTAATTAGTAAAGGAAATAACCCTAAAAAGATTTGGACAGCTATAAATCATATTACAAGAGCAAGAGTAAGGGTAAGAGTAAGAGTAAGAGTAAGAGTAAGAGTAAGAGTAAGAGTAAGAGTAAGAGTAAGAGTAAGAGTAAGAGTAAGAGTAAGAGTAAGAGTAAGAGTAAGAGTAAGAGTAAGAGTAAGAGTAAGAGTAAGAGTAAGAGTAAGAGTAAGAGTAAGAGTAAGAGTAAGAGTAAGAGTAAGAGTAAGAGTAAGAGTAAGAGTAAGAGTAAGAGTAAGAGTAAGAGTAAGAGTAAGAGTAAGAGTAAGAGTAAGAGTAAGAGTAAGAGTAAGAGTAAGAGTAAGAGTAAGAGTAAGAGTAAGAGTAAGAGTAAGAGTAAGAGTAAGAGTAAGAGTAAGAGTAAGAGTAAGAGTAAGAGTAAGAGTAAGAGTAAGAGTAAGAGTAAGAGTAAGAGTAAGAGTAAGAGTAAGAGTAAGAGTAAGAGTAAGAGTCAGAGTAAGAGCAAGAGAAAGAGCAAGAGCAAGAGCAAGAGCAAGAGCAAGAGTAAGAGTAAGAGTAAGTAATTACAAGAGCAAGAGCAAGGTAGAGCAAGAAATCAAGAAAATACTTCATCGCATCTTTTAACATCCTCAGTCACACCTGAAAAGTCAGTGAATTTTGTTAATGACTTCTTTGTAGATGTAGGTGAAAAACTTGCCAAAAAAATAATAAATGGAAAGAGGGAAAATATTAAATTTGTGCCAAGAAACAATTCCCCCCATTCAATGGTCATGATATCAACTGACGAACAAGAAGTAACTGCATTGTTAAGATCACTTCGTAATGGCTGTTCACCGGGTTGGGATAGAATATCCAGCGATTTATTAAAGAGGCATATTATGGCTATAGCACCACCATTAACATATATTTGCAACCTTGTCCTATCCTCCGGCCAATTTCCTAATTCTTTCAAGAGAGCTATAATTCACCCAATATACAAGAGTGGAGACAGAAGCCGTGTCGAGAACTACAGACCTATAGCGATACTTCCTGCTCTTTCGAAAATACTTGAGCAAATCATGAACAAGAGACTTGTTAATTATCTCGAAAAGAATAATCTTTTATCCTCCACGCAATTTGGTTTCCGTTCAGGTAAATCGACGTCTGACGCAGTCCATGAATTAATCAACTTTTCAGTCACAAAAATGGACAGTAGGCAGAGAGTTTTGGGTATATTTTTGGATCTCGCAAAAGCTTTTGATACGGTTTCTGTACCGAATTTAATACAAAAGATGGATAGATTGGGAATCAGGGGAGTACCCTTAAATCTTTTTAAAGATTACTTGAGTGAGCGTACTCAGAGAGTAAAAATAGGGGACTTTGTTAGTGAGGAACGCAAGCTTAAATACGGTACACCTCAAGGCAGTGTTATTGGCCCGACTCTCTTCCTCATATACATAAACGATCTGGGTATGCTCTCACTTCCTCAGGGAAAGGTCATAACATTTGCTGACGACACTGCCCTTCTATTTAGCGCTCCAACATGGAAGGAAGTATATGAACATGCACAACAAGGCTTAAACACTGTGTCCAGTTGGCTTCGTTGTAACTTACTGACACTGAACACAAGTAAAACCCACTACATAACCTTTTCCTTAAAAGCAACTAATTCATCGCCATCTGGCTCGCTTATTGCTCACTTATGTGCTGAACCGCGAGAGGGTGCATGTTTATGTGAACCTCTAACAAAAATCAACACTGTTAAGTACCTAGGGATTACGATCGATCAACACCTAAGATTTCGTGAACATATAGACACTCTTAGCAATAGACGGTGACAAAGGAGACAGTGGATTAGTAAGATCGATGTACTTTTCTCTTGCACAGTCTCTGATAAGTTATTGTATCAGTTCTTGGGGCGGTTCGCCAAAAACCACCCTATTAAATTTGGAGAGAGCACAGCGAGCTATCCTGAAGGTGTCGTCTTTTAGACCGTTTTTTTACCCCACAGGACAGCTGTATAGGTACCATGGGGTTCTAACGGTGCGTCAATTATTCATTCTTAACACAGTGTTGAGACAACATGTATTTCTTACTTTTGACCCAACCTTGTCCAGTGGCAAGAGACGATTTAGTCCGGATGATCGGAATTGCACGCGCCTTAGTACGTCATGTTCAAAACGATTTTTTTGACATTTAGGAGGTTTTCTGTACAATAAAATTAATACCAAATTACAATTATACAAATTAACAAAGTCAAATTGTAAAAAAACAATTAACCGCTTGGTTACAAGCGCTAAGCTATGAGGACACTGAGCAAATAATTAAAGATAACTAAAAAAATTACCTACCAGCCTGTTCGCCATTCTATACTAAAAGGATAACCAAGTAGAAACCCTATGCTTTATTCTCTCCTCGCATACAGAAACACACACACACACACACACACATACATCTAAATACACTTTTTAGTACAAACATTTTTTCTTACATCCATACTTCTATTTTTTGTATAAATATGTTTAGATATTAATTTTGTGTTCATAATCTTTCTACATATGTTAACGCTTCAATGCATAATGAGTTTGATAATTGTAGAGGGTTGGGATCCTGGTGTCCTGAAACACAGGCTTATTCTCCCACAATATATTATATAATTTTGTAGCTTTATTGTGTACATAAATAATGTTATTGTTGAATGTGAATGTATTGTGGTGAGAAAAATAAATGTATTATTATTATTATTATTAATAATAATAATAATAATAATAATACTTTTATTGTACTCCACATTACAGAAAAATAAAATAATACAACGAAAAAACAATTATAAAAGTACAATAAGGCGGCCTTATCGCTAAGTAGCGATTTCTTCCAGACAACCCTATTCGAGTAAAGAAATAAGAAATCGTGAAAAGATAGGGATGGTGCGAAGTACATATTATTATCAATACATAATATACATAATTTTATAATAAACAAACATTAATTCATAATTTATACTGTATACATATTATATAAATATTAAATAACATATTACATATCTACACAAAATATTAAGCTAACTAACCTGATTAAGAAAGAACAGTTTTAAAGACTTTTTAAAGATAAAAATATTTGGGGATTGTCTGATGCTCAGTGGTAAGTCGTTCCACAGAAGGATAGCTCTAACGACAAATGAGTTGTTGTAAAATTTGGAACTGTGTGAAGGAATTTTGAGTGTAAGGCTTCGAGATGGCCTTACAGCTCTTGTATCAGTTTCCGTGAAAAGAAAAAGGTCTCTTAAATAGGAAGGGCTAGAAGGATCAAATAATAAATTGTACAAAAGTGAAAGAGTGTGTAGATTCCGGCGAAGTCGGATAGGTAGCCAATTAAGTTGTTTGCGAAATAAAGAAACATGGTCATATTTTCTTAGTCCAAATATGAAGCGGATGCCAATATTTTGGATCCTCTCAAGTTTGTTTAATTGTAATTCAGATAGGTTAAGGTAACTTGCGTCGGCGTAATCATGTATAGAAAGAAGAAGAGTTTCCGCAAGCATTATTTTGGTCGGAATGGGTAGAAATGAGCTGAGGCGTCTTAAAGAACTAATAGCCGCAAAAGTTTTCTTACTTAGTACCTTAACCTGGTGAGTCCAGGATAACGTACTGTCCAAATAAAGGCCAAGGTTTTTAACAGTCTTACTGTATGAAATAATATGACCATTAAATATAGTAGGTGGTAAGTTTGGCCAATCAGCTTTTGAAATAAAATGTGAACTACCAATAATAATTGATTGATTTTTGGACGGGTTAACAGTTATTCCGTAACGTTTACTCCATTCAGATATTAACTCGAGGTCACGATTCAATACAGTAACTGCGTTGGGAAGGTTTTCCAGAGAGGCTTGTGTATATATCTGGATGTCGTCTGCATACATGTGATAGAGAGAAGTAATTGAGAGAGTTATAGTATTTATGAAGATAGAAAAAAGTAAAGGTGACAACACGCCTCCTTGAGGAACTCCGGCGCGAATGTCACGCCAAGATGACATACAGTCATCAAGCCGAACTCGCTGCCGGCGACCTCGAAGGTAACTTTGAAACCAGTCAATCACTAATGGAGATATGTTAATAGAGCGAAGCAAACTCAATAAGATGTCATAATCGACCGAATTGAAAGCATTGCTGAAATCCAGCAATGTCAAAAGTGTGAGTTGTTTTATGTCCATGCCCAACCGAATGTCATCAGTTACTTTGACGAGAGCCGTAGTCGTACTATGACCTAATCGAAAACCAGATTGTAAAGGATTAAGAATTTTGTTGGTATTTAGGAAAATATTTAATTGTTTGCAAATTAATTTTTCTAATACCTTGGATAGAAAAGGGAGGATGGAAATAGGTCTGAAGTCAGTATAGATGGAAGGTTTAGGATTTTTAGGTAATGGGATAACATGGGCATTTTTCCAGGCTGCAGGAAAGATACCTGTAGACACTGATTCATTAAGGATATGCGTAATGATTGGAGTAACAATGTCTAGGAGAGGAATGATCATACTACGGCTAACGTTGTCATCGCCGACGGCATTGGATGAGATTGACAAAATGCTTTTCTTAACATCACATTCTGTGAATTGACTAAAAGTAAACGAAGGAAAACTAGGAGTTGGAAGAGCAGCTATTGAATTTAATGTGTTCAATTTATCAGTAGAATTAAATGAAATTAGTGAAGTAAAGGAATTATTGAGTTGCTCAACGTCTACTTTAGACATTAGAGTATCATGAGAAGGTTTTCCAACTCCCAACGTATGAAGAAACTTCCAGACTCTGGCCGTGTCGCCGTTTTCGACTTCTTTATGGATATGGCGTCGTTGTGCATCTCTACACAATGTATTACAGCGATTTCTAATCTTATTATACCTATTTCTGTTAATATCTGAATTATCGTTCCTTAACGTGGCTTTTGCAACATTTTTCTTTTGTATACGACACTTCAGGTCGTCATTAAGCCAAGGAGCGGGTAGATGCTTAATTTTTACCGGTTTAATAGGGACATAAATATCGTATAAATTTGTAAGAAGAGAATTGAAGATATCTACCTTGTCATCGACAGAAGAAGCCTCCATTACAAGTGACCAGTCAGATGCAATGGCATCACTACGCAAGCTACACTCATCCATTCCACCAAAATTACGCCGCAGGAGAGTATTACGCTTTCACTTAGGAGCACGTAATTTATAAGAAAGGTAAATTAAGTCATGGTAAGAAAATGCATCTGCAGAACACTGACCATACTTAGACATAAAATCGGGAGAAGATATCATTATAAGATCGAGAAGAGACGGAGTACAATTTGGAAAGTAATGTGTAGGAGATAGCGGTAAGATTTTAAAGTTACATGCCTCTACAATAGATAATAACTGCTTGGAACGATTATCATCTCTTAAAAGGCATGTATTGAAGTCGCCCATGATTATAGTATGAGCATATAAAGGAGAAAGTTTTTCTAAGATTACTTCAAAGGAAGGAAAGTAGTTAACAAGAAGTGACGGACTGTAAAATACACTTAATAGAACTTTAGTATGACCTAGTAAGATTTCGGCGATTAAATGTTCAGCTTCATCAGATGGAGGCGGTTGGGTTGACGAACTAACAATATTAAAGGAAATGTGGGATCTAAGATAGATCGCTACTCCACCACCCCCTTTTCCAATGCGGTCATTTTGAAGAAGATTAAATCCAGGAAGACAGTAAGATGTGGACGGTAAGCACGGTTTAAGCCAAGTCTCCGACACAAGGATAGCATGAACGTTTTGACATTCGAACGACACATGTCAGAGTAATGAGCCGGTATACTTTGAGCATTTATGTGTATGACATTGAAATCTTTTATATTATTAGAGAATAAGGAATTAAGTGTAATATTTACAGGAAGTGGACTTGTACTGTGGTAACTCAAGTCACTAGAGCTAGAACTTTCAGACAGATATTCATCATTTTGTATAAAATTAGTAAAAGACATAATAAATGAAGAATATAGTAGTAAGTATAG
This sequence comes from Napeogenes inachia, assembly GCA_959347355.1. NCBI lineage: Eukaryota > Metazoa > Arthropoda > Insecta > Lepidoptera > Nymphalidae > Napeogenes > Napeogenes inachia. The sequence goes on along the minus strand of OY365791.1, from coordinate 31,497,999 downwards.
TTAAATATAATGAGTTATATGTATGTATATATATATGTATGTATATATATTATATATGTATGTATAGTTATATATATGTATATGTATGTATATATATATTTCTAAAGATAATAATTATACAATATTTATAAAGTAATTAGAATAACAATAAATATAATTATATAAATAAATAAGATTTCCGAATCTGTATTTCAATACCCGCCAGCAATATGAAAGAAATCGGCAAATATACAAAACAAAGTTCAGGTAAAAAAAAAAAACGAGAAATAAAAAAATAATTAATCTCGTAAAATAAACAATAAAAACAAAAATGAAAAAGCAGCAACACTTGAAAAGACCAATGTCAAACTTCAGTCATGTGACAGTTATCAAACTGACTGTCAAAGACTGTAAGACAGTATTGACAAGATAATATAGAATTTCTTTAAAACTTTCTTATAACACTTAACACTAAACAAGTACGGTAAAATTAACAGAAAAAGAAAAAAATAATAATAACATAAAGAATCAACAATTAAATTAGTAAACTGTTACTAATGTGTACTGACATTAAAAAGAAAACTGGAGTAAGGTATAACAGCATAAAATAAAGTATTGCTGTTTACTTTGTAGTGTTTCTCTTGGATCTTGACATATACGCGACCTTACTTTGACTCGCCCCTGGCAATGTAGACTCCGAAATACTGGTGCTACCAGTACCAGCACAAGGAATGGTGTCCAGTTCAGCAACACTAGACAGACTGTGCCTGCGTCCATCAGACCCGAGGACAACTACTGCGCCATTTTTAGTCCAGCAATTAGACATGCCGAAGCGCTGACGGGCCATAAGAAACGCCTCATGTCTCCCCTTAGTGAGGAACTCTGACAAAGTTATACCAGATCCTTTAAGTTTGGTCTTAGCAAACCAAACTTTATCTCTGGTTTCAAGATCACAAAATTTTACTAATATAGCTCGAGTTTTCCCTTCACTATAGTGACCAAGCCGATGGCAGCGCATGAAGCAGCTCACCTTTATATCTGGTATAAGAAGACGATCTGCCAATAATTTAGTCACACTTGCTGTTGTATCTTCTTTTTGTGATTCGTGTACACCATGGACTAACAACATTTTTGTCCTGGATCTCATCTCCATTTCATCGCATTGTTTTGACAGCAGTTTTAATTGCATTTGTAGGCTCTCAAGTGCACTGAGTACAAATGAACGGAATGAATTAAACTGTGCCTCAATATTTGAAGTGGTTTCTTTTGGACATGATGATTTTAAATCCTTTTGGAAGTCAGCCATCCTGGCATTGAAGTGATGAGTTAGATCATCCAATGTATGTTTAATTGAATCCATTGAAAAAGAAAGTAGAAAAAAAAAATAATTAAAAAATTTAGTGACAAATTAAAGATGTTTTGTTATTATCTGGAGGAAACAATGCTGGTAGGTTTATGAAACTATTCTTGATTTTTCATGTAGATTAAGTTACTCTGGATAATTTTAAATAAAGAAAAACTAAGAGCCACAAATATTTGCTGTCACTTTTACACCTCATTATTATTATAAAAAAAAATAATAGTCAAGCCATGGATTACCCCCGGTATAGTAAAATGTATTAAACATAGAAATAACTTTCAAAGACAGCTAACTAGGGACCCATCAAATGATATTCTAAAAATAACCTACAGACGGTACCGAAATCACTGCAATAATTTAATAAAGAGATTAAAAAGACAATATGAAAGGGAGCTCCTAAACAAGGCTAAAAATAATACTAAAACATTGTAAACAAAAAAAGTAAAAAGCATAAATAAAGAATTAATGAATCTTAAAAATACTCCTAAAGAATCTGCAAATTACATAAACAATCATTTTATTAACATTGGTAAAATACTCCGCCATAGACGGTCACAAGCCCGTATGAGAAAGGAGGAGGGTAGACTGAGAGCTGACCAAACCAGTTATAAGAGGTCAACGCCGAGCATGGGGCGGCGGTCAATTAACCCCTCTGAGATCAAACAGACGGTGATAGGAAATGATCATTGTCATCCGCTACTCTGTGGCAATGCACAGAATTGGAGGCAGTGGCTTAATTGCCCATGCTACGAGGAAGAAAACCTCATTAAAACAATCACCTCCATCCTACGGTGGGAGACGCGCCAAGAGGATGCATGGCTGAGAGCTTCAGTTTTTAGCGCCAACCTTGGTGAACCAGGCGAACACCATTGTATATAGCCTTCTCTCAGGAATTGGCTTCACCCTGGGAGTGACCAACTTATCGACCATACTCGTGGGAACAAAAATGGAAAACAAACCCCAAAAAAATAACACGCAACAGCTCCTCAACAAAGAACTTTTTCAAGGAAGTCCGAAATCTTCTTCCTTTAGTGGCCACTCAAGCAGCGATGTACAATCGGAGCATGTATCGTATCCCGTTGAATCAAGAAGCTCAACAGAAAATCAGTTGGACAATTTACAAAAACAAAAGAATGAACAGCCAATTAACCAATGGCAGCACGACAGGATACCAAATAAAAAACGAAAGCTACTCGACAGCCCAACTGAAAGTGTAAGCAAAAAAAGAACTTACATCAAGTCAACTATAAAGTACCTATCCAAAACCAATTCGACGTCCTTAGCGAAGAAGTATCTAAAACTCCTAATAAAGAATACATCCCAAAGCCAGAACCTATCATCGTAACCGGTTAAAGTCGTGGCCGCAGAAAAAAAAAATTACAATGACTACACTAAGATCAGGGCATATTGTAAAGCTAATGCCGGTCGACATTGATACCTACAAAACGATAAGAGACAATCTAATCTTAAATAACATAAACCACTACACCTACAAACTTAAGAGTGAAAGGGCGTACAGAGTGGTTATTAGAGGCTTGCATGCGACGGAAAGTACTGAAGTTATTAAAGAAGAGTTACAAACCAAAGGCATATTACGACAAATAATCAACATATTACATATAGTATCTAAAGAAAAACTGCCTCTTTACTTCGTAGACCTTTTTTTTTTTTTTTTTTTATCGTTGGAAAAATGCGTTTTCGCATCTTCACCCAGGCCAGGAAGGCGATGGCCGGGCGGTATGTGCGGCACCCGGCAACTGCCATTTTTAAGGCACCCCACTAAAAACCAACGGCTGCCCACGACGCTGCCATGGGACGCCACGGGATCGCTTTCGCACTCACCGTGACGCCCCGGCGTAACTCCTCCATATAGGGGTACCCCAGGCAACCAGTGTACCCCTACCTCATAGACCTAGTGCAATGGCGAGAGAGGTCGCCCCCCCCCTCTCACCTAAGCCTACGGCTGGGAAGGAACGGGCTGGACCCTTCTCCTTCGCAGCCTCTCCCGCTGAAGCTCAATGTGACTATGTTGCCATAGCCACAGCCGGCTCCGTGCTGGGCTCCGCGCTCGAGGGTTTCGCACCAGGTGCTAATCCTCGAACCCGCGGATCCTTGCACACTCGGCTCCCCAATAAGTGGGTCGCTGTGAGACCTCGGTCCGCACAGACCGCGCACCGCAACATTCCGGTGCAAGTGGCTCGGGTATGCCCCTCACCACCGCACCGGAATCAGGCGGCGCTACGGTCGACCGCGGACGGGCAAGCCGCACGCACATGCCCAGGTGCCAGGCACCTGAACCAGCGCAGCGGCTGCGCCTCCAGCAGCTCCACCCTGGCTGAGCTCCAGCCCACCAGAATCCTTCCCGCGTCTACGAGCGGTTTTGCCACATCGACGGGGAGCCGGGCAAAGGAAACGCCCATGCCCCCGTAGCCGCCCCGGCGGATCTCCCCCACAAGGAGGGCCTCGCCAGGGCAGTCAGTGATGCGACAAATCGCTTCCACTAGACTCTCCTTGGTTACTGAGTCGTCCAGGTTCTTTATCCGGACCCCCACCCGCTTAACGGGACGGACGGCGTCAGCCAACCCACTCAGAGCTGGGCGAAGCTTCGCCGCCAGCTTTTCTGCCTGCTCCGGAGTACCGTTCGGTAACTCCAGGAGTCTGGCACCCCCCTGCGTCCGCCTAATGCGGAGCCCGTCTGAGAGACAAGCTCCGAGAGGTTGACCCTCTCGGCGGCAGCCCTCAAAACCATGGCGTAGGTCATACCCTTGCCTTCCGCGTAGCTCTGCAGCGTTAACAACACTGCAGGAGGCCGCGGAGCCGGCAGCTTGGGTAGACCTCGCCCCTGACTCTCTCCTTTCTTTCTTTTCTTTTTCCTTTTCACCAAGTGGGTCCCCGGAACTGTTGGAGACGACTTCTTCTTCCCCTTTTTTCGGACAACGGTGGACCACGAGTTATCCCCAGCAACAACAGGCGCTGCTGGGGGTCGTGTATCCCCCGGAGGCACACGCCGAGTCACCGACGGCACGGACCCAGTCTGCAAGACCGGCGCTGGGCGCCCTTGCAGACGATCCGTGGCCGTGGGAGCGGCCGCCTCTCTCCGTCTTTCCGCCACTAACGACGGTCGAAGACGCTTCTCCGGGAGAAGCCGATCTTCAATCCCCCTCAGGCGCGCGTTCACCATAACCCCGACTGAGGTTATGATTGAGCTTTTTAGCTCCTCTAAGGAGTCCGCCTCCAGTGAGGGTGCCGAAACCGCGACTGTGGCCGCCGACGCTCTCACTTCAGCGATCTCCTTCCTCGCTGCCCTAATCTCCGCCCTCATGGCGGTCACCTCGCGTTGGAGAAGGGCGTTGTCCGCCCGAACGCGGGTCATCTCCTCCGGTTCCGTCCGACTGGTCAAGGCCGACACGACTTCCAACAAATTGTTGGTAGCCTCCCTCAGAGCCTTGACCATCGTACCTTTAAGGTTCTTGGACTTCGCGGTCACCTCGAAAATCGAGGCGGCGTGACGTCCAGCGATGGCCTGGAGTTCCTCCGTACCTAGGCTGGACAGGTCCGGCACGGGCTGCACCTCCGACGGCGGAGGGCCCGAGCGCTCAGTACGCGCTCAAACTCGGCCTCCTCCGCCTCCTCCTCCATGGCTCGCAACTCGGAACTGGCCTGGGCGAGCCCACTTCCTCGTCCTTTAGGCGCTACTCTTCCACGCCGAGCCGTGTTGACCTTAGCCACGCCAACAAACGACTCGGGATCGGAATCCGTAGAACCACCCGCGGACCGGATCTCTCCATGGATACGCTTCCTGCTGGACGCAGGACGCGGATCCGTCAGGTCGTCGGAGTCTGTGAGCTCAACGACGACCTCATCCACTACGCCACCACGCCTCACATTATTTTTGTTTAGCCTGGTCGGTGTGGTATCGACCAGGGCAGGAACTCCTGCAAGCGAGCGGTTCTTGCCCCCCCAGAGTACGAGGGGCAGACGGCAACAGCGGCCGTGCGGGATTCAGCACCCGCCTGGGGACTCTTTTTGGAATCGCTCATATTTCATGTGAATTGGGCGCCCTCGTCCTTACACGGCCCTTCGGCAGACGCCGCACCTCCGGACCGACACAAAACAAAGAAAAGAAAAGACGCAGAAACACGAAGAAGAAAAGACAACACGACGACGACACAACGAAAAAAGGGTGATTTTTTATAGAGGTTGTCTTCCTCGCAGCCAGAAGACCAGAGCAAGCTCCGTCCGTCCAGCCCTCGTTCCCGCTCAGTGCGGGCTTCCGAGATCTTGTGGCCGTGCAATGTTCGCTCCGAAAAGCAAGCAGCCACATTTGCTAGTAGCTGTCCGCGCCGGCCGAAGCCGGTGCCCCCCATATCTGGGGGGACCTCCCCTATCCGCAACCCGGGGGACGCGCCAGATGGCGGCACTAGCGACCGCACACTGGAGCGGAACCCCCCCCTCTGATAAGGGTACCCCAGGCAACCAGTGTACCCCTACCTCATAGACCTAGTGTAATGGCGAGAGAGGTCGCCCCCCCCCCCTCTCACCTAGGCCTACGGCTGGGAAGGAACGGGCTGAGCCCTTCTCCTTCGCAGCCTCCCCCGCTGAAGCTCGATGTGACTATGTTGCCATAGCCACAGCCGGCTCCGTGCTGGGCTCCGCGCTCGAGAGTTTCGCACCAGGTGCTAATCCTCGAACTCGCGGAGCCTTGCACACTCGGCTCCCCAATACTAGTGGGTCGCTGTGAGACCTCGGTCCGCACAGATCGCGCACCACAACATTCCGGTGCAAGTGGGTCGGGTATGCCCCTCACCACCGCACCGGAAACAGGCGGCGTTACGGTCGACCGCGGACGGGCAAGCCGCACGCACATGCCCAGGTGCCAGGCACCTGAACCAGCGCAGCGGCTGCGCCTCCAGCAACTCCACCCTGGCTGAGCTCCAGTCCACCAGGACCTTCTCGGCGTTAATCAACGCTCTCGCAGCATCGGTGGGGAGTCGGGCAAAGGTGACGCTCATACCCCCATAGCCACCCCGATGGATCTCCCCCACATGGAGGGCAAAAGTGTGCCTTCACCAGTTTTTATGTGTTCCATCCTTGTCAAGGGGAGTGCTAACCGTCTCTCCTTTCAATAGACACGACACTTCGTAGACCTAGAGCAACATGTAAGCAACAAAGATATCTTTAACATTAAACATATCAATAACGTCAAAGTCACTATCGAAGCACCTTACAAAAAAAAGAAGTTTTGCAGTGTAAGAGGTGTCAAAGATTCGGACACTAAAAAAACCAATGCTTCAGACCCTTCCGATGTGTTAAATGTGGTAATGATCACCCAACAAACACATGTACCAAAACTCCAAACACAGAAGCTGCATGCGCTAACTGTCAGGGTAAACATCCGGCGGGCTACAAAGGTTGTATCAAATATAAGCAGTATAAAGAAAAAACTCTAAAGCTGAAGCCTGCCCAACTGCCTAAAGCAATACATGAAACTTTACACCAAAAACAGAGCACTAACGAGACTAACAAATCATCACCTTACACAGGACCCACCTATGCCAACGTGTTGAAAAAGAGACGTGACAATCCTACCCAACCAAGCAATCCTGAATTGGATGCAAGCCAACAGTATATGACAAATTTACTTGACACTATGTTCGATAAATTCCAAGCAATCATGAAAAACATGATGGATAGCATGACTGATCAGATGATCAAACTAATTACCCGACTTACAGCACAGAGCGCCTAAACATTCGCACCATCACCTGGAACGCCAATGGCTAACCGACCGACGAAATGAGCTTGAGCTATTCATGAACACCGAGAACATTAATATTGCCATGACATCTGAAACCAGATTTACACCCAGAACACATGTTAAACTTCATAATTATACGACTTACAGAACCGATCATCCTTCTGGAAATACACATGGTGGGACAGCAGTGATATTGAAAAACAATATAAAGCATTATCCTCTAGAACCATATACGTCAGAAAAAATCCAAGCAACGTCAATTAAAATATTCCATAAAAACGGGAGACAACATTTACTGCAATCTATTGCCCTCCACGGCACAAAATCGGGAAAGACGAATTCAAGGATTTTTTTAACAAGCTAGGTCCAACTTTCATCTGTGGTGGAGACTGGAACTCCAAGCACACTCTCATCCCTGAGGGAGAGGAGAGGGAGATTTCAGTTTATTGTTCTTCTGGCCGATGTACGATCATCAAAATTTTTGTTTTAAGCTTTCACGATTTATATTCATGTTCATGTGTTTGTATTTGTGATTTTTAATCGGGAAGACGGTTTTAAACTATCCAGTGCGTGGAATACGGTGGTCAATAGTCATAAAAAGACAATAGGTTCGACTTCATTTTCGCGTCCAGACACAGTAAGTTTTGTGTGCCGTGAGAAACAAGTGAGTGACAATAGTAGTGGTTCGAACAGTCGTAGTGAGAGTAGTCGACGCATCCGAAAGAGGGTAGACAGATATGTCTGTCCTTAGAAGATGTCAACACTCGCCATACCAGTCTACTCGTGACCATGGAGCGTGTAACCGCTTCGAAATATCGAGGTAATAATAATAATATAACTGACCGTGGCAATAATCCCGTTTTTGTACATAATTCTAGTGAAAATAACCACGTTAATCTCAAAACTTATATCATGTATTTGTATTCATGTAGACGAGTCTACTCGTGACCACAAAAGTCGTGGGGTGCATTTTACCGTGATTCATAACTATCCTCTCATAGATAGTTGCTAATAGAATGATTGTAATACCTTAAATATCGAACACTCCATGCTTTTTACTCAGAATTGAATTATTCTGTTAATAACTTAAATTTTATTATAATTTTATATTAAGGCGATTCACTATGATTTATTGTTCGATCTTCTACTACTGTAATTTTATACTCTTTGTCATTAAAAATTATTTTCTAGTTTTTAGTTCGGTTAGCAATAAAAGCATGTTTTTTTAGTTTTTTAAACTATTGTTTATTTTTTTATTTTTTTTTTAAGGATAATGGGAAACTTTTATCAAATTATTGCATTGTCATCGGTCCTTGATACGTGTGTAAAGTTTCAATTTAATCGGATCGCTGGAACCTGGTGAAAATTAAGCTCGAAGATTCCGTTACATTCATACATACATACAACCCAAGCTAATAAAAGCATGTTAATAATCGAACAACCATAAAAAAACACAAATTAAATTAAAAAAATATATAATTTAAGAAATAATAATAATATTCTACCCAAGATTAAAGTTAATTAAATAAATAAAAAAAAAGAAAAACAAATGCTGACTATGACGTTGCATCCCAAAAGGTGTACTTAGCTATACTGTACTCAGCTTTGAGTTGGGTTTCATAAATCCAGCACTGATATTCAGTGGTGGGTTTATGAAACCCAACCATGAATAGCGCGACAAGTATCATTTAAATTAAATACTAAAAATACTATATACTTATTAATAACTATAATAAAAAAATACAATAAACATATAAATAGACGTTAACTAAAAAAACCAAATACTAGATATTATTTTAAGATATTACGGAGATATACATATATACAAAAAAAAAATCAAACAAATTCTACAAAAGATTATAATACGAAATACAAAACAGTCAGAAAGTAGCAAAAAAAATATTTCAATACGAGTATCCGAAGTTACGTCGTCAAGGTCGAGCAATACAGCTGAACAAAATCAAACGGTTTCTTCGTGGCGGTCACCGCAACCCGTGTTAGATTAACCTATCGTTCGCGATAGGCCATAGCTAAACATGTTTATAGATATTTTCAACCAATCTAAATCTTTGCAAATATTTAAAAAATCCGTAAAAGAATATTATTTATCAGGAAAAAACTAAGACAACCTATTTTGTACTTATTATTTTTTTTTTATTTTGTAAACTTATGAGTATAATAAATTCTCTATTAAGTATAAGCACTGTATGAATTTTAATTTGTATTGTTCATTTTAATAATTAATGTTTTGTATATAATTATGTTTATATATTAATGTATATTTATTTTTATGTATGTTTACAATGTTTAGAATTATATTAACATAAATAAAATTATATTAGCCACTTATCTATGCACATAAATATATAAATACCACACCACACCACACCACGCTACCTGATGAACTAAGACTATTTTACACTCAAAAGAGTTTTCGGCACATAGTTTTGATTTTTGTGTTTCTTGTTATAGAAAATAATGTAATTTGGCTGCTTTATCGCAATGTGTGTTAAAAAAACAAACTGAACCGGCCACATGGCGGTGGTATCAAGTTACTTATAATATTTTTCGGTGGTATCAAGTTACTTACAATATTTTTCCTGTGGTATAGCCTCGCATTACATTAAGTGCTGACCTAAGCAGATAAATCCCATAATACGTCAACCCAACTTCTATCTAACGTCAGTCAACATTTTGGATCGTCTCTTTTTACTTAGAAAATTAGTTATTTGTGATCTTATTAACGCATTTGAAGCGTTGTTTCTTAAATTCATCAGAGTGTTTAATTGTAGGGTTAATTTATTAATATGGAATAACTATAATTCCTATTGCCGGCATTTCTAGGGCGGTTTCAAAGTTTGTTGAAACAATATTTCGTAAGTAATTTGAATCTTTATTCCAAATTAGGAGCTGTTTCATAGGTTTTGATAATTTATTTAATATTACGTGGTAATATTTCAGTATTTGTCATGATTCGACCCAAGGAGTCGACATAGGCTAAGATTTATTTACTAACAGATTAAAAGCAACGAAAGCATTTACCATCAGATTAAAATCATTGAAAACATTATTTAACCCAAGAAAACGAAACTATACTAAATTTAATCAACATTCATGCAGTTTTTCAAGATGGGAGATCTAGATCATTCCTTCATTTTGCCTATACGAGTATAAGCGGGTGGATGGCCCGAACTTAAGTTCAGTTCTATTTGAGCTACCAAGGTGATAACTTCGACAAGCGATATCCTAGCGAACTGCTAGTGCTAGTTCACTATTACTGAGAAATTGCTTGCTTTACAGCCGCTAAAAGGTGCCACTACAGAAGAGAACATTTTTAATGAAGTTCAAAAGGTATTCACAAGTTTTGGCTTGCCATGGTCAAAATTAGTTGCAGTATGCACAGATGGTGCACCTACTATGGTCGGCTTACGTACAGGTTTCATCGGAATTTTGAATGAAAAAGCAACTGAACTAAATGTGCAAAAAGATGATTTGATAGTCCTTCATTGTATTTTCCACCAACAGAACTTGTGTTCTAAGTCCATTCGACTCCAGAATGTTATGAATGTGGTAGTAAAAACCATCAATTTTATTCGATCCCGAGGGCTTAATCATCGTCACTATCTGAATTGAGTGACCCAAAACGGATATGTGACTTAGCATTTCTGGATGACCTTACTGTCTATTTGAATGATTTAAATTTGAAACTACAAAAACAAGGACAGTTAGTTAATGATTTGTACAGCCATTTGAAAGCGTTTCAGAATAAAATCCGCTTGTGGGAGGCACAGATGCTGTCTTGTAACAGTTACCATTTCCCCACGCTCTCTGCGTATGAGAATATTGCTCATGCTCAATATGCTAAAGAACTCAAGGTACTGTCGGAGCAATTTTCGAACAGATTTAGCGATTGCAAAAACATGGATGACTGTTTCAATTTATTTGATACTCCAACAAAAAGTAATGTACAAAATGCTCCAATACACTTGCAAATGGAGTTGATCGAGATTCAAGAGAACTCACTCCTAAAATCTAAATTTGAAGACGTGGAGTTGTGCGATTTCTACAAAAAATACCTCGAAGAAGACCATTTTCCTCAACTTAGAAAATTCGCAAGAAGATTGATTTGTGCGTTTGGCAGTACTTATAAATGCGAACAGTTCTTTTCAATGATAAAAGTTAATAAATCAAAACATCGTACAAGGCTGACTGACGATAATTTGGAAAATTCTTAACGTCTTTGTATCAGTGGAATTAATCCAAACATCGATGGATTAGTTTCCCAAATTCAAGCTCAAGTGTCTCATTGGTTTCGGTGTTGCTATTTAACTTTCGTAGTTAGTAACAATTCCAAATTTAACGATTTAATTATAATGTTGTACCAATTTTTTTCATTTAATTTTGTTATTTTAATAAATTAATATTATAATAATATTGTCGTATTATTTCATGTCTGATATATAGATATTTGCAATAGTGCAAAAAATTATGAACACTACTTGACAACACTACTTTAAAATGAACTACTTTTAAAAGCGGCCCGCGAATGTATTTGCAGATTAAAGTTTGGCCCACAACTTGTCAAAGGTTGCCCATACATGATTTAAACAAACAATTGATGGTAAATCAAACTTTATCGCCATAACCTCAATTTTTTTGCAAGTAAAAACTGTTCAGAAGACCCTATAGCGAAAATAGGGAACATTCACGTAATTTTTTTTTTGACGTAAATTAATCATTTACCTCTCTATATCGTAGAAAAAAATATAAATAGGCTTGAAAAGATTCTAGTTTTTCTTCAAAGTGAAAATTAAAACATTGAGTAAATTTGACCCGTTTAAACACCGCCATTTTGCGCGCGTTTTGAGTGACGTCAAATGATACGTCCAGTGAATGTTTACTATGAATTTTTTAGTTATTTCATAGGTATTTTAAGTTTTAATTGCTTTACAAGTCATGGAAGAAGATAAAAATCATCTTACGAGTATTGTATAGTACCGGAGTGCAAAAATAGTATTAGAAAAACACCCGACAAAGTGTTTTTTGTATTCCAAGAGATGCGAAAATACAAAAACAATGGTGTATGGTAATTAAAAGGGATAATAAATGTCCTAAATCGTGTTAATATGGTTGTGAAGATCAATTTAACGTAAGCATACTTTATCTATAATAAGTTTAATCTAATAGTTTAAATTTATAGTAAGTATTAAACATTAGAAAATTTGAGTTTAAAATTAACCTAACCTATCTTACAAATTTCAGTATAACTTTCTATAAAAACCGTAATCTTTTTTTGTTTTACGCGATTTTTATGGTCGATTTATTTCAGGTTAAGGAAGATACAGCAAATTGTATTGAATATAATATGTGTAACGAAACAACAAGGAGAAAGATGTAATCTAAGTTTGAAGAAAGGAGTTGTTCCTTATATATTTTTGTGGCAAAAACACCAGCTGATAGAATGAGAATGTGCATAGTCAAAAGGCAAAGATTGACATCGGTTAATGAAGCCTTTTAAGAGTTAGCTATCAAAAGTAGTGTTTAAAAAAATTGGTGACCTTTACGAAGAAGTGATATAGGTAGTAAGTCCTAGTACTGCCCATACAAATGTCTGTGATATTAATCAGCCAAGACTCAGTACTTCTCCTATTGAATGTGATGATCATAAGGCAGAGCCTTGCTTTTCACATATTAAAGATAAATTACCAAGTGACTAAGCTGTGCAAGTTAATATTAAACCGAAGTATGGAAGTTAAGGTGTCAATGTAAATATACCTGCTGAAAAACAAAATGTAGCATTGTCACCATTTCCTCATTTAACACACAACATTGTTACACAATAGTTTTAAAAGTAAAGCTATCTGTTTAAAAAAAAAATTGTTTACTGAAAACATAGCTGATAATACTTCTATAGCATCTTATATCTTCTATATCTGCTGATTATCAACCAAGTTATTTATCTGAGTCAAGTGAAGTGAAAAATGATTCAGAGGCAGAAACATTTTAAAAATGTATTGTGTAGTAGCATGCTAACTGCTATTCAAAAAGAGTTTGTAGGTATTTGTTTTGTTAGAGTTGTTTGAGTATTTAGAAAATGTTTTTAAGATTACCTAAACAATTGTATCATTTAATAAAACCTTTAAGCACGAAAATATAGGTTTAAATTATTTATTTTTCTCAGTCACACTGATACCACAGTATGAACTTAAACGCCGATATATTGAATGGTGTGTCAAATGACGTCACATTTCCTTTCGACCAATGGTGGCGCGTTTTGGAATTTTGAATTTCGCTCCCTAAATTTACACTTTTCATAAATTATTTTATGGCCTTAAATGATTAGTAAATTAAAAAAAAAATGATTTTATTATAATAAGATGATAAAAAGTTATCGAAAAAAAAATATTTGAGACCATTTAAATTTTTTTGCATGTTCCCTATTCTAGAAAAAATGTTTAAGACACACAAAACAAATATGAACAAACTATAAAAAAAATTGCAGAGAGATTTGTGGTTGAGAAATTTGATGGAAAAAAAACAGTGAATATCAGTGGATGGAAGTATTTGAAAAAGAATGTGTAATGTTCAATATAGTAAAAGAGGAGGAGAAAAATTTAAATCTTAAGATTATTCCTTGAAAAACCATGCACTAATTGGTATTCTTCCATGATGATCGAGTTTGGTTTAGATTCTGACTGGTTAGAATGGAAATCAAGTTTTCTGCAAACCTTCACCAAAAAAGGTATGACTTCCAGCAAATATGCCCTATCTTACATGTATCAATTAGGATTATTATAAGAATATGCAGTTAAATAAGAAACACTTTAACTAGAAAAGAGAAAAACAATACCTGCTATATTTAAAAATAAATGCTGTGATAGCTTAAGTCTTCCCCTATTTATTATCTTTTCTCAGTCTTTGCGGTCGTGTACCATGCCTTCACAATGGAAAATGTCTTATGTAGTACCTGTTTTTAGCGTCATAGCTAAAAACCAATTTGGTTTTCAGCGTGGCCTATACACACACACACACACAAACACACAGACACACACACACACGCACGCACGCACGCACGCACGCACGCACGACCGACCGACCGGCCGCCCGCCCGCGATGAGCGTAGATTATCGTAGAAGAGGCCACTTATTGTAAGGGATTATCGTAGAAGAGCCCGATCGAAAGCTACTCGTGACTGGGTTTACTGAATGTTTGTACATTCTCGTTTTAATTACCCCTCCGAGTCGAGACCCGTTTTATCCTTTGAGAGACGGATCACCGGCGCCCGTTAGGAGTGATCATTGGTCACCCGACCTTGACGTCACTCCTGCGTACAGGGTCCGTTTCGCCTACAAGCGGAAGGGTGCGGTAGTTGAGGTCGAATATAGCGACCTCAGCGTAACGACCGACGACCGATTGAACCAATGCGTAATATATTTTTTTAATGAAGAAATTGGTACTTTAAAACTTTAATGATAAAATTTACAAAGGAGCAATCTTCATTTGTTACAGGTGTAGTCTAAATGATAGGTCCAAGAGAATTTAGAATCTATTTTAACACCTAGATATGTTACAAAATCCACATTTTCTGTCGGCTTACAATTACAATTTATTACGTTGGTATGAAGGCAGGAATAACTATGCGTATACATAAATGGCGGAATAATTAATTGATTAAGATATGGTGATTTAATAATAATTCTCCTGTATATGACACTTATATGTTTAGCGATAATATTGGAAAAGGAATGGGATCTGTACTAAATTCTTATTTTGAAAAACAAAAAGTATTCAACAGCTGTTCACCTGACAATAATTTAATGAATATTACTAGACAAATAAAAAATTCAAGTAAACAATTTACTAAGTCAACAAATATAATAATTTTTGTAGGAAATAGAGATAATGTAAATCATTTGGAATTTAAAAAATGTTTTGAAACTATAAGTAACTTAGATGTCAATAAAATTGTCTGGTTTTCATTACCCTATAATCAAGGTTTGCCACAGGCCGAAAATAAAATTAGATATAAGATAAATTTACTGATATATAATTTATGTTTGTATAATGACAAATTTCATGTGATTGACACTAACACTAATGTTAGTAACTTTTATAATTTGACTAATGGTAGGTATTACCTATCTCCATATATTAAAAGACAGGTAGCTTCATCGCTATTATATTATTTTACTATGACAGCCAATAATTTGGCTAAAATTGTTTCTATTGAACAGCATTCAGTTACTTGTATAAGTAAAAACAGCTTGGAAATAAATCCAACTAGTAATAGTAGTATTAGTAGTAGTTTAAACTAGACATTAAGACAGTAGAGATATCCTCTAGCCAAATAATTAAGATATCAAATAATGATATTAATGATCATTATAGAAATACAAAAATTCTTAAAATAAATAATAAAAAACATAATATAAACTGTATCAACCTGGTGCATCAGAACATTCAGTTTATTAGAAATAAGGAATTAGAAATTGAATTGTTTTTAAATACTTTTAATATTAATGTTTTTTGTGTCACTGAGCATTGGCTTAAGAATGATGAATTAATATTTAATTTCAATAACCACCAGGTTGGTAGTTCGTTCAACAGAGTTAATTCCATACATGGTGGCTCTTTAATTATTTTAAATAAACAGATAAAATTCAAAGAACGCAAGGACATAGTGAGCCACTCTGTTGAGCGGACAACTGAACTTGCTTCAGTTGAATTAGAAGAGTTCATAATTGTAAATGTTTATAGGCCACCGTCATCTAACTTTGAACATTTTGGAAAGATTATGGATGAGGTATTGTATAAACTATCACATTCTAGTAAAAAGGTAATCATTTGTGGAGACTTCAATATTAATATTCTTGAACAAAATTCAATAAGTATAAAGTTTTTAAATTTGTTCAAATCTTATAATCTTTTACACATGTTTATGGAGCCTACTAGAATCACAACCACTAGTGCCACTTGTATTGATAACATTTTTACAAGTGTTATTCCAAATTTTAAATGTTTATTCAATACATTAGATTCTGACCACTATGACCAATTTATTAAATTCAGTTGTAGCAAGAGAGAAAAATCAAAACAGAAAATAAGTTTTATACCAGTGACTGTAGAACGTATCGAACAAATTAAAAATGGGTTAGTACGCTATTTGCCTTTGATGAAAAATTCAAACCCCAATATTATGTATAATGACTTTTTTAGTACTTTCACTAAATTATTTAACTTTATATTTACTCCTAAAACAGTGGTTGTTAATGATAAATTAGTGTTTAGTGATTGGGCATCTGCTGAGTTACACAAAAATAGAGAAAAATTATATAATATGTATGCGGAATTGATGTTTAATACTAGTAATGAGTTCAGGGATGAGGTAAAATTATTTTCCAAATCTTTTAAAAAACAATGTAAAATAGCAAAAAATCAACATATTCAAAATAAAATAGGAAATAGCATTAATAAAATAAAAACAACTTGGAAAATAATTAATGAGGAAACTGGAAGAGCTAAATCCCAGAGGATCGACTTTAAATTAAATATAGATAATAAATATGTCACATCTGACCTCGAGGTTGCTACTGCGTTTGAAACCTTTTTTACTAATATTCCAGTTACTACAACGTTATCTTTAAATTCTTCTACCGCTGCAGCTATGGGTTTACTTAGAGAGAATGTAGATCAATGTGTTAGTAGTTTTAAGTTTGAAAAAGTTAATGCTCAAGAAGTAATCAAAGTATTTAGATCAATTTGCGTTAAAAAGACTAGTGATCTTTGGGGGTTTTCTGTTGACATACTTAAGTCCATAATTGACATTGTAGCGCCAGACTTAGCATTAATATTTAATAATTGTTTAGAATATGGTATATTTCCTGATCTAATGAAACAAAGTAAAATAACTCCATTATTCAAATCCGGCTGTTCATTAGATCCTAGTAACTATAGACCTATTTCAGTCTTACCCACTTTTAGTAAGATTTTTGAGAAAATAATTCTTAATCAACTTGTGGCATATTTCAGTAAAAACAATCTCTTACACAAAAACCAGTTTGGTTTCACTGCCGGTCGCTCTACAACAGATGCTGGTGTTGAGCTATTACTAAACATATTTGAAGCCTGGGAAGGATCACAGGATGCACTTGGCATTTTCTGTGATCTATCTAAGGCGTTTGACTGCGTTCAACATGAAATCCTTATAAAAAAGTTAGAACATTATGGAGTTAAAAATAAGTCCCTAGATTTAATTAGTTCATATCTTAATGATAGAATTCAAAAAGTTGATGTAAATGGAAAACGTTCCCCTGGTTCTTTGGTAAAAATAGGTGTGCCACAGGGCTCTATCTTAGGGCCTTTCTTGTTCCTCATTTACATAAATGACTTACCTCACCTAGTGAGGGAAAAACATGGGATAGTGTTGTTTGCTGAAGATACTTCTCTTACTTTTAAAGTTAATAGACGGGCATCTGTTATTGACGATGTAAACAATGCTCTCTCAGATGTTGTACAATGGTTTAACGCCAATAATTTGTTGCTTAATAAAAAAAAGACAAAATGTGTCAAATTTAGTTTACCAAATGTTAAAAATGTTAAAACCAATGTACAATTAAATAATGAGGATTTGGACTTGGTCAAATCTACTACTTTCTTGGGCATTACTTTAAATGAAAAATTGCAATGGGGTCCTCATATATTTGATTTGTCAAGCAGACTAAGTTCTGCTGCATACGCGGTTAAAAAAATACGTCTATTAACAAATATGGAAACTGCTCGATTAGTTTACTTTAGTTACTTTCATAGCTTAATGTCATACGGTATACTCTTATGGGGCAATGCGGCTGACATTGATACCATATTTACATTGCAGAAGAGAGCTGTTCGCGCAATATATAATATGAGACCAAGAGACTCCTTAAGAAACAAATTTAAAGAATTTAAAATTATGACTGTTTATAATCAATATATTTATGAAAATTTAATTTACGTTCATAAAAATATTTCAAAGTTCAAGAAAAAATGTGATTTACATAAAATTAATACAAGAAATAAAAATAAACTCGCTATGCCCGGCACTAGGCTCCATAAAATAGGTAAATCCTTTAAGGGTAATTGTATACGTTTTTATAATAAGCTCCCAAATGAAGCCTTAAGCCTCTCATTAAATAAATTTAAATTATATGTTAAAAATAATTTAATAAAAAAATCCTACTATAGTAAAGGATTACATCGACGACGGTATGGCCTGGGAATGAATCTGTATTGTATTGCGAATAGCTAGTAATCTCCGCAATTTGTTTTTTGTTGTAAATTATTTTGCTTTATCGACCTTCTGCATCACACCGATTCCTTAGAAGTCACTACTTGCGGTAGCATCGGGAGTCGGGTTGCCTCCCTCCCTCAAATATGTGCGAAGGGGGTGATGGCTGGCTCTTGTGTTATGCTCGTGAACGGGTGCTGCTTGCGGTGACTGGTTGTGTGGCAGGCCGAAGATTTATATATATATGTTTTTTCTGTTATTATTATTTAATTTTCGTTGCCTGAAATCATTAGGCTTCTTTTCCTATTGATTGCGACGGTTCTAGTTGTTCCAAATTTGCATTTAAGTTTGACGTTTGTGAAACAGTGATCACAATAACAAAAAAATATATCCGGCTGAGTTTGTTGTGCGGTTCTTCTCAGACCAGCAGGGCTATTCGCTAACTTTGACTTTTCTAATGACCATCAGCTGTGACGTCATGGCAGTTTGTTACTATAGGAAATTAGTTGTTTGACAACCATTATGTCCGCACTTACTGATAGTGCTTTTCATTTTAACTGTCAAAAAAGATACGGAATAGCCCTGCAGGACGCGTTTGGAACCCTCATAGCTTTAACATTAAGATGGAAAGTGCTTTTTCAGAAGGGCTTATTACGATAAATCTAGTATCGTAATAGGCCCTCCTGAAACTTCCATGTTGACGTACACAAGTGATCACTGATTATGATTCTAAGTGGAAAAGATATAAATAATAAATAAAATAAAAATAAATGAATTTGGTTTTTTGACAATTCAGGACTATATCATTATCATGTGACCATCTGAGAACCGCATCTATATCGCGTTGTACTAATCGACACGTTTTAGCAATATCAGAACCGGCGAGTAATGTATACAAATCGTCCGCATACATGTACGCAGAACAGTTGCGGAGTACACCACACAAGCTGTTCACGTGTAGTAGGTAGAGGAGTGGCCCAGTTCCAGATCCCTGAGGGACGTCGCATTTGACCTCGGTTTCTTCGCTAACAGTGTCACATTCACACAAAAAGTGCGCGGTTCCGTAAGGTACTCACAAACCATTGGTTCAGTAGTTGCCTTACTCCGCATTCATCCATATCATTCAAGAGTGTTTCCGCTTCTAAAGTATCGAATGCTTTTTTTAAATCATAAAATATTAACACTACAATTTTTTTTATCTTCTAAATGTAAATTAACCTCATTAGTTAATTTTGATAAAAGTGTGTTTGTACTTTTACCTTTCTGGAAACCATGTTGGTTTTCATACAATGTTATATTTTTTTCTAAGTAATTTGCTAGCTGGTTAGCTATGCATTTTTCAATAATTTTATCTATACTTGATAAAATTGCTATGCTACAATTAGCACTGGTATCGATAAGTGCTTTTATTTGGATGTTGTAAATTGTTATAATTGTAAGTTTTAATTCCGTTTGCCTAAAAAACAGTTTAATTACCAGTTACATGTATACCAATATTAAAAAATTTTTGTTTCTAGGTCAGAATAACCGACTTCTCTTACAAAAACTGCAAACCTTGTAGTTTATTTTATTGTCTTTCGGATTAGGGGTTCCTAATTCAGACGGAGTCTTTTTTTTTACACTGATTACGCACATGACCTAATTTACCACATGGATAACATTTTTTACTCTCATTAATATTTGGGGACTCTAACTTAATGCGTTTAAGTTTACTAGATACTGGCATAGGTTGAGGTCCGTTTTGCTATAATAGTCGTTTTTTAGGTTTAACATAACTAGAGAACAAAGATATTAATTCAGAAGTACTCTTTACATTACTATTAAATGAGGCCATTCTTACATTAACGTCAACAATGCTACCACAAGAAGAATCCGTAAATGATATTTTTGTGTTGCGTAGTAATCTTACTTTCTCTCTTGCATATTCACAATAAGAATCCGCAGTATCAGAATTGTACAACAAAGCTTTGGACAGTTTTTCGGTAAGATTTCGCATTTCAGAATATTGATTAGCCTTTGTTTTTTTTTTTTTTTTAGATCACTTAAAGAAATATTGTAGTTTTTTTGTGTACATTTATATTTTTTTCTGTATTTTTTATTTTAATAAATTATTATTATTGTTATTTTTTATAGTATGTGGTCCAAATAAAGTTGTTTGATCGAGTTCAATTTCGTCGAATTCCAAAGAGTGACTAGCATTCTATATACTTAGTCTGCCATAAATACCATTACAATTAAAAATATAAAATAATACATTTTTAAATAATTACATTTTGTTATATTCTCTATTACCTAACCTATTCACTGTTCCTTGAAGACACCCACATTGTACTCAGCCGGTAATACCGACGCAGGCAAGCTGTTCCAATTCTTTGCTGACTTCGTACAGTACAAAAAAGACGAAGCAAAGCGCTTCGTTCGGACAGGTGGAATGTCCACAACAAAAGGATAGATTCCTGCCGTACGTCGGGACGTCCGGTGATGGAAGGGGGCCAGAGGAATTAGGTCGTGTAATTCCTGCGCACACTCACCAAAATGTATCCTATAGAATACTGAGAGGCTAGCAATTTTACGCCTATGTTCAAGGCTTTGGAGGTCGGCTTCGACCAATTTAGGATCATCTAGCCTCAATTTAGCCTCTTTTTTGCCTATAAGCCTATAAGCCTCGCCTCTCAATTGAGTCCAGAACCGCAAGATGAGACTTTACGGCACCAGCAAATATGTGACCGTACAGTACTTTATACACGACCGGATCTGTTCTTTGTATAAAACAAGAAGCTGTCCCGGTGTAAAGTACTGCCGAATCTTCGCAAGAACGGCAAGCTTTGCTGCAGCTGCTCTTGCTCTGGACTCAATGAACCGACCAAGTTGAGGTTCGAGGTAATCTCTAAGCCTAACAACTCAAGCCGGTCACTATATTCCAAGTATATATTCTAGAAAGTAGGAGCCAAGGTGAAAGGGCTTTTGGCGGTGAACAGACCCGTCCGCGTTTTGGTGGCGTTGAATTTGACAAGATTGGTATTGCTCCATGCGCAGACTGCCTGAAGTTTGTCATTCAAACGTTGCACCATGGCTTCTCTTTCAGACTGCACTTGGTCTCTACTAGCCCTAGTCTCAAAAATGGCTTTTGTGAATGTTAAGTATTAAAAATTTTGTCAATGTATATAGCTAACTGAATGTCTAGTACATTTTATTTAGCATTAAAAATAGTTTTTTTTAATAAAACCAGACCTGCAAGTTGATGGTCACAGTAACGTCGATTGTGTAGCTCAGAATTCCTCAAGGTTACAGGGTCATATTTTGATTATGTTCAATGAAAATCTATAAGTGTGATTTATGGTTAGAATGGTTATTAAGTACTCTGTTTAAAAAGTATTAAAAAGGACGTTTAAGTTTAAGAGAGGTATAAATTAAATATAATATCTAATATTATATCCTTATTAAAAACCTTAAATAGATTTTTGACAGTGAGCGATGTCCGCCAATGTCGTAATTTTGATTGTATCACTTAAAACAAGTCATATAAAAAAGGAAAAGGGAATTGTTTCACTATGAATTTAACTAACTAACTAACTTACGAATTTTGTCTTGCAAAGCCACGGGCAAAAACTAGTAACTGATAAATTATTGACGAATAGGGTAGTAAAATTGAAATACCTACTGAATGGGTACGCATTTATGTTGAAAGCTCTAAGGAAGCTTACCAATTAGTCGATAGAATGCAACTTGGGCATTATACGACTTCAGTGATGGTTTTGTGGGGTGTTAGCTATGAAGGAGTGACTGAGCCATATTATTGTGAAAAAGGTATCAAAACATCAACACAAGTATCAAGATACCATAACGACAATCATAATTATGTAGAATGCTAGATTCCTCGGAGTGAATGATTCGGTATATGACTCTATATGTGGAGACACAACGGGACGATTGCCACGAGGTCACTGATTTGAATCGCTGCCCGTTTCGCTTTATTTTTGATTCCATATATATTTAAAATTTATTGGTACAACAGGCTGAGCGAACATTAGAAATTATAGTTTAATTGAGATTGGGGCGGACAGCGCCATACAAAGATTTGGTCTCGATCATATCATATGTAGCATGATTTATGAAGGTTGATATTTGAAAACGGACGTTTTTAGTAAGAGCACAATACAAATAGATTGCATAATAAATGATAAGTTTAATTTGTATTTATTGCAAATGTTATTGCTGACTGGTTAATTTTAATTTTAATTTTAATATTTCATCTGTTATTTTTTGGAGTTATCTTTTTTTACTGGATAAGGTGTTAATATTATTGACCGGCTGATTATTAACATACGGTAGTTATAACGTATTAACAATGTATTTTAATACACAAAATAGTCGCTCTGGATTAACTCAATAAACAATTTTAAAGGCTATTGAAAAAACACCATCTTTTCCTAAAATGTTGTGATTGTTTTAGATCATGAAATTCTTGTTGCTCTCCTTTCACACCTTAATGTTTTTTCCAAAGAACTAAATTGGTTCTCATCCTATCTTCGCGGTCGCCAGCAATTCTTTATTTATCAACTTTATAACAACATATCTCACTAACTCTTACCATCTTTATGCCGACGACTTGCAAATTTACACACATGCTAAGCCTGACAACATTATTAATGTCATTGCTTCCTTAAATTCTAACTTGCAACATATTTGTGAATGGTTCTTAAAGTTTGGTATTAATGTTAACCCTTTGAAATGTCAGGCAATAATAGAAGGTAGTCAGCGACAGCTACTTAAATTGGAATCTATCGATTTAATGTCACTGTCTTATGACAACATAAATATTCCTTTTTCATCTGTTGATAAAAATTTAGGCCTAAACATTGACTCTACATTATGCTGGAATGTTCACGTAAGTGAAATCTCTCGCAAAGTTACTAGTTCTCTACGGGCATTGTATCGTCACAAGAACTTTCTACCCATTCGGACTAAAACTCTGCTAGTGCAATCGCTTGTCCTTCCTCTCTTTGACTCTGCTGATGTCTGCTGCTCTAACAGCTCTGAATGCCACTTAAACAAATTAGATCGTCTTCTCAACAGCTGTATTCGCTTCATTTTTGGTCTTCGCAAATATGACCACATATCTCCTTACCGTTCAAAACTTAAATGGCTTCCTATACGAGAGCGAAAGTCCTCCAGATATTTGAGTCAATTGTTCACTATTCTAAACTATCCACTTTGTCCCCAATATTTGAAATCTAAATTTCGATAACTGGGAAATGCTCATGACCTACATCTTCGCTCCACCTCAAATCTTAAACTCTTCACCCCTTTTCACCATACTGGGTATCATTTAAAATGTGTATTTATTACGTTTGTAGTATACTTATTCTTATTATATATATCATTATTTATATTGTGAATTGATGTGTATATATATATATATATATGTATATATTTATATGTATGTGTACATATTTAAATATATGTATATGTTTGTATAATGTGTTTATGTATGTATAAGGCATGTATTTGTGTAAGTGTATTGAATTATTGAATACAAGTATTTATGATTTATTGTATACGTTATGTGCAATGTGTTATGTGCATATAAGTTTTATTTAATTTATTCTAATGTTGCTTTTTCCTGTATTAATGTTTTATATTTTAAGCGCCTTACTCTATGTTTGCACTGTATTCTCGGGTTGACCGGTAGAGAATGCTTTTAAGCATTAAGTCCACCTATTGTACTATTTTAGGCAATAAAGACTAAATAAATAAATAAATAAAAAATAATTTTTATTATATTAGTAAAAAGTAACCTTGCAGTAAACCATGAATACTACTAAAGAATCACAAGAATATGCATACATGCCGTATGCATTTTAGTTAAATTGTAATTCTGGTTACAACTTTATCAGTCAAAAGGTAAGGTAACGTTTCTAAGATTGAAGCGAAGAATATATGAATAGCTTTAATTACTACACCTCTCTGAAAGTCAAAAGCAGTTCGTAGATCATTGTATGCAGGCCTAGTCGAGCGTATAGGCTTTCGACGAGACCTGTTGCTGGATCGATTGCTGTAGGCGCGCGGCGCAAACTCCAGACGCTGCCTTCACACGAAACAACCTGCCATTGAATTTTGCCATTGACATTTGATATCTTTACTCATTTTTGTATTTGATAACGTTGTTAAAGTATATTACGTTCATATCTGTAGCCAAGTATATTGAACATTTATTATGAAATACAGCTCAAGTAATGCCTCATTTATTTTATATTAATATAATATACTAAATATAGACTTCAAGAATGTCCAAATCTCATACGTAAACATGCTTATGAGAAAAAAAAATCATTCCTCTACGTAACTACATATCGTACATCCGCACAAATAGTGTCACAACTCAAAAAAATGAAAATCTTTTTTATTGTACTATTCATTTCAAAAAGCTTCAAATACTTATCTCAAATAATGTCACTTAAATATAATAATTATTTATCCCTACATGGAGCTTGTGACAATATATCGATAAGTAAAAGTATTGTCTTAACAAACATATACAGTGTCACGTCTCTGCTTGCGCAAGGTTTTCGTCTGTCTGGATATTGTATAGAATGTTGGTTGTCAATTTATGTCGGTACATGTGTGGACAAAACTTTAAATAATCTGACTTTATTAAATTATAGTGAACTTTGTCGACATATGACAGTTTATTCAATTAAGGTAAGTCAAAAATTATTATATTTTTCATAATAAAATGATCTGTATGGAGTTTGGACATTATATATGATTAGGAAAAGCTAAAAGTCGTTTTTATTTTGGCAACAGTAGTGTTTATAACATAATGTTTATAATAACGAACTGGGGAGGTAGAAACAGATGATTCAGTTAAAGATCCAAATCACAATATAGAACGTAAAAAGTAAGAAAAAGTTCCTTCCTCATCGCTGCTCACCATCATCATGTACTTCAAGTTCTTGATTATCCAATTTAAGTTCATCTTTTTACAGTACAAGTGTATCCTTATCTAGCTTATCCATTCTGTTAAATACTGAAAACCAAGTAAAGATATTCACGATGCACGAAGTCTGTCCATCAATTTTACAAGTATTAAATGGCGACTGAAATCAACTCCAGGAACTGTTTTGTTTTGTAGTTACCACGGAATGATGTTTCAGTTTTTTACTCTAAGAGCAAATTAAACAACATGAATTTCACGATAAGCAAGTTGAAGGCAGAAAATACAGGGCGAAAAAAAAAACAATTCTAATGTTATTTTTGTAAACCTATTGTAAATCAAAGTATTACTGAATGCTACTTTTGGCATGAGGGTAGAGGCTACCGAGGTGCAGATGAAATTGGTAGCTGATTGTTTAAATTTATCAAAATAAAATTGCATTGTCATACCAACCATGAACCAATTTATTGAAGTTTCTATTCGGACAGTTGTTGCGGGCAAAACAAAAATAAATTTACAGTCGAGTTACATACGTATACAGTCGTGAAATACATAAACTAAATTCGATTAGTTTTTAACTCGTCTTGGGTTAAAAAGTATGTTTATATTAGGTATAATATAATGCTGAGTTAGTGGCAACCACTAGTTTTATATTTACTATCGTATTTTCCAAATTTGGAATTTTGAAACTCTTTAATAAGCCAATATTTTGTAAATTATTTGCTTTTACTATCTCTTAAGTGTCACAACTCTAAAATAAAATATTTTTTAATATCTTTTCAAGCTACCTACCCGACCATTTGGTAGATCTTCATAAACCATTTAAACTTACTAGAAACGTATAGCGCTAATTTTGTTAGTTTTTGAGTTATGACTCGAAAATTGAAATTTTTACTTAGTATATATTTCAAACGCTATTTACTCGAAAGTTTGTTTTTTTGACTAATAACACTATTTGAATGGACTGGACTATTTGAATGGAATGGACATTTATTTCAGACAACCATTGCTCTTTGGTTGCTAGATTTAACCTAATAAAATAAAATATTTACGTATCTCGATCATTAAAGTAGGCATTTTACTGTATTAATTTGCTCGTATTCATTTAAGTGGTTAAATATAATTATTTGGTTAAGGTTTGGCACCGACTTCAAATCTATTATGTAATAATAGGTAGTATATAGTAAGTATTAAATCTTCATTATTTTTCACTTTTTAGTTTTAAAGTCGGTTTTTGTTTAACGTATTTATTTTTATTTAATACTTTTTAGTAGTCGTCACCGTAAAAATGCTCTTCGAAACACAATTTCACGTTCTTGTGAAACTATTAAAGATCGTGAAAAACGTTGGTTGGCCATGAAGGCATATATGAAATCCTAAGGTTTTCACGAGTACTACACATTGAAATAAAACTGTTGTTAAAATAAAACTACGTTCACGGAAAGACGAGATGGAGGTGTCTGTCAGTAAGTCAGTTAATTAGTCATCTACCTCCAACGGTTTCTAAGCTTCCGGGCGTACAGTTCAGGATTCACACAAAACGCACTAACAGTATCTTGAGGTCTTACAGTGCGGTCACAGAGCACTTCCATCCTCGCGGGAGGGTTCCGCACGGAATCCCTCATTTCGTTCGAAAAGACTAGGAGCTCCTCGATGTCTATTACACCGAAAAGGCTCGTGACGCACGCGAGCGAACTCGCAACTCCGTCGGTGGAGTTACGAACCGGCGGCGACGGTGTCGACTGGGGGACGGGCTGTGGGATAATCCTCGAAGGCTTCACTCAAGCGTTCGCGAGTGCCTGAGGGGCCTGGGATGCTTGAGGGGCCGCGGGCCTCCTAGGGGCTAGAGGAGCCCATGGAGGCTGGACGAACCGAGGAGGATGCCTTGACGGCTGTGTCCTGCGCGGCGCTTTGGGGCACCCGCGATGATTCGCGGGGTGGCCCTTCTGTCCGCACAGGACGCAGCTGGGAGGATCCTCAGGGACCGCTCCCTTACGCGGTCAGTCTGCTGTCGTGTGGTCGTCCTGGCACTTGACGCACCTTGGGCGCGCGTGATAAAAACGTTGGGAATGCCTATAGAGCTGGCAGCGATGACACTGACCAGGAAAACCGCGACCGCGATGAGGTTCGACCGTAAGACCGGCGAGTTGGCAGACTGCCTTAACGTTAAAAATTTCAAAAGTGCGTGTAAATGAATAAAAATAAATGAATAATAATAAAAATATTTTGAATTTGAATTTGAATTTGTATTTGAAATGCTTTAGTCTGTGTCTTGGTAGACGGAATACCAAATATACCTCTTACCATCTGGGTCTTATAATAGGCAGTTAGTGTAAATAGGGTTACGGAAGCAGTTCCGTCTCAATTTATGTGTAAAAAAATCGATTACTAAGGCCGTACTCCATCGCTGGATGCAATAGTCGATAACTATTTAACCAATAAGTAACGTCGAAAAGCTAGGATGTACGATATTTTTTTAACATCGCGTCTAAATTGGCCGGTTTATGATATTAATGTTTATGTAATTCGTGTTTATGATATTAATAAAACCCTTTTGTCAAAGTTAGATGCAAGCGTCATAAAAACCTTGAAGTTATGGTTTGGGTTAGCGCCCTCAGCGGACTCTTCAACCTTATTAAAGAACCGAAGAATGTTCTAGTTAAAATTAAAGAAACCATCGAAGTTCTATAAACATCTAAGAGTTATCAAAAGTTCATATCATCGGAAAATCTAAAGTTGATACTGTAACTTTTCTCCCAAAAAATAAAGTTGCCTCAGAGCTCGAATCAGAACTAAAATTCCATAAAACATTTATGATAGGTGCTCAAACAAATAAAGTAGGGCTAGGATAATGTAGGAAAGTTAAAAACATAGACATAACAAAATCTTTTATCCGACAAGACGAAATCGATAATTACCGACTGCACGTGTTATATTATTGTAGTATTGCTACATATAAGATTGTTATTATATAGTAATTTGGTATGTAGGTAATATAAATATGTAATTATTTATTTAACTACATAATAACTTTGACAATAAATATTGTTGTTAAAACTAGATTTACGAATTTAGAATTATTTATAGTTATTATTGGTTTATTATTATTATTATTATCATTTATTTCATTTTAATCTTATTATTTACATTTATACATATAACATTTAAAAAAAAACAACATTATAAATATAAATATAAAAAACAGTATCCCGCCGACGTGGGCCTTACGACCAGTCCGTCGGTGGTTAGGGCGACAGCGAAAGAAACCTCCTCACAATGCGTGCCGTACCCAAAACTGCTGCTCTTTGCATCCGACCCTTGATCCAGTTTTTTAGTGAGAGCCTCTTGAGATGATGATCGAGACTCTTCGCTATAAGACCATTGACGGAAACTACCATCGGGACAATTATTGTTGAGTCAACATCCCACATGTCGGTAATCTCGTGAGCTAAGTCCAAGTATTTTGACAGTTTGTCCTCAGCTTTCACAAGATTAGCGTCACACGGGACACTGATATCAACAAGAAATGCCCGGCGCTCTAACCGATCTACCAGCACGATATCAGGCTTATTGGCTACAATAGTCCTGTCCGTTATGATAGATCGGTCCCAATAGAGCTTAGCATGACCATTTTCCAAAACTGGCTCCGGGGAGTACTTATAAAATGGCACTTCAAAAGGTACAAGACCGTATCGAAGAGCAAGTTCTTGGTGGATAATCTTGGCTACTTGGTTGTGCCTGTGCAAATACTCTCCATTGGCAAGACGACAACAACCGGAAATAACATGTCTGATGGATTCTCCTGGTTGGTGGCACGCACGACATATGTCAACAGTGCCATCCTTTATTATGTATTTCCGATAGTTGTTCGTCTTGACAACTTCGTCAGCAATTGCACAAGCAAAACCTTCGGTTTCACCAAAGAGATCACCGAATCGTTGCCAAGCCACGGACGCCAGAAGGTCTACATCAGGCCCATAGAGTGCCTGGTGGAACCGTCCATGAAGCTCCTTACTCTTCCATATACTTATACGGTCGTCAGTGCTAAGTACTACCGGTTTATGCCAGTTATCTTTGGCTAAGGAGAGCGGTGTAAGACCATTATCTACTGCAACAATGTCCCGATGCATTCCACACTCAGCATGAAGGAAATATTCCCTAAGAATGCATACCTCACGGTTGTGTAAGTTTTTGGCATTAAGGAAGCCGCGACCCCCACACTTCCGTGGAATATACAATCTCATCGCTGATGAGCGCGGATGATGCATGCGATACATTGTCAATAGTTTTCGGGCCTTTCGGTCCAGGGCATCTAATTCGGTCTGAGTCCACCTTAATATGCCGAAAGTATACATCAGCAGGGGCATTACCCAACTGTTGAATGCACGCACTTTGTTACCTCCTGACAAAAGACTTTTTAGAACTTTTGTCAAGCGGTTAAAGAAGCGTTCCTTCACTAGCTGTTTAATGTCCCCATTTAGTATGCCTAAGCATTCCGACATACCAAGGTATTTGTAGGTTTCGGTTTCAGAGAGAGATCTGAGGGACATTGTCTCCGAGAGTTGTAAATATTCGCTATTTACAACTCGGCCTTTCTGCACATGTGCAACCGCACATTTATAGAGTAAAAATAAGAAAGGGCCTAAAATAGATCCTTGTGGAAAACCCATTTTTAGGTAAGATCCAACCGATTCACAATTATTTACATCAACCGTCTGAACTCTTTGATTCAAGTAAGAGGCAATAAGATCAAGCGCAGCACTACGCACACCATAGAGATTAAGTTTGCAATAACAAATTATATTTAATTAAATATAATCACAAATACAACTTATGGGTAAAATTGGAAAATCTATAATATTATAGTAGTAAATTAAAATTATCTTTTTATGATTGAAGAATAGAAAGGCCAAAGGAATCATCTAAATTGGATACAATAATATCGCGATTGTAAAATTTTGCAAAAACGGATGAAGACATGCTCTAACCTGCGGTTTTTCTAGTCGTGTCTACATTTACTCCAATAGCTTTTGCCTTTGAAGTAGATGCGTGACGCGTGCTATGCGAACTAAACAAACTGACGTCTGTACCGCTTTTTTGAAACACATCTTTTTTTCCAGCGAATTAAGGTTTGGTCACTCACCCTTGCGTGAGGTTCCCTGTAACTAATAAATAAATTATCAAACTTTCTTATACAATCAGTTTAATCTCTATAACACAACAAGGTTCTAGGTGGATAAAATTGAGGTTTTTTATTAAAATATAGTAATTTTAATAAAGGTTGGAAATTATTTGGCCTCGAGGTTTTAATAATTTTAGATATCATTATGGATATAGAATTAGATTCAAAAATAATATTTTTAATTTCAATTTTGGACAAAGTTTGAACTCTGTACGCTGTGACAATAGACAACAATGTGATTAGTTTTTTCGTTAAACATTTCAAGACTTAATTGCTCATTAGGGGACCATTGTGATAAATAGTCTAAGCCAACATTTATATTCCAAATAATTTCATATTTTAGTTTAGGAGGTCTCGTCCTAAAGACGCCTTTCATAAACCGTGCGATCCTGTCATCATTATTAATAGTTTAACCTAGAATACAGGAAAGAGCAGATTTACATGAATTAAGACTACCACACTGATAGCCTGAATTGTAAAATTCGGTTAAGAAATATAGGATATTTGGAACTGATGCTGCAACATAATCAATATTACGATTTTTACAAAAGGTTAACCATGTCTTAAAATAACAATCATATTTTTTTTGAGTATTTAGTGCTAAAGAATGTATCATTACTTCTACCGAAGAAGGGGGCACGTTTCGTTTCAAGAAGGCTTCCGAATAATATTGCTGCAACCAAGGTAAGACTTTGTACGGACTATGTTGTGCCCTGGAATCATTAAGAAATAACAATTCACTTTTAGGCTCAAAGTATATGACATCGGAAATAGTTAATTTTTTAAACATTGGAAACCATGGCTGAGTGGGCCAATTCGGAACTACAACAATACCTAACGTTTTATCCGCGATTATTATATTTGGAGTTTTTAGAATTATTGCAAAAGGCGGAAATGCATAAAAGTAATGATTGCTCCATTTGCAAGGGAATTGGACGCTGCCCATGCGATTAATGCACGATATTGCGTTAGTGTTATCTACTCGAAGTAAAATTTGCATTTTTTGTGCATTTATCTAACGAGTCATCAATGTACAAAATCTCATCTAAATATATTGTAGAAATAAAACCATGAAACCGTAAATGTTCTATAACTGGTTTTATGATTTTAGTGAAAACCAGTGGACAAGTATTTAATCCAAATGGTAAACAATTAAATTCGTTACAAATTTGTGGAAATTGGAACCGTAAATATTTTCTATATTGTTAATGAACAGGTATAACAAAATTTGCATCTTTTAAATCTACAGAAGCCAGATAACAATTCGGTGTTATAAGTTTTATAGCAGTCCTGAGATCTTCCGTTTTAAAATAGGGCGGATAGATAAAATTACTTAGATTTTTTAAATTCAATATAAACCTTTTGTCACCGTTGAGCTTATCTACAAGAAAAATATTAGATAAGAAATCTCCATCAATCCTACGGCATGGAGATATAGCATGTTTAAGTAACAACTTATTAATTTCATTTTGGAAGCTTAATACATCTCTTTTATCTCGTATCACGTTTTACTGTTGGGTTGAGTCGGTTCTAATCTCACGCCAGGCGTTTAAAAAATATTTTAATCTACCAGCTGTTTTAAATACCTGCGTATGCGTATATGTTTTAAATACCTGCGATGGTTTTTGTACTGGACACTGCTGTGATGGGCACGCAAAGATGATTTGCGCGCCGTTTGATTCCGATGAGCAGTCGATGAAGACCCCGCAGTCCGATGAACCGGAGACATCACTCTCCGGTTCTGAGCATTGGGCAGCGGGTACTTCCAGTTTAAATGATTATTAGAATAACCAGATTTGTTGTTTCTTAATGCAGGTTTAGGCTTTACTGGGTTAGGTTTTAAACCAAGACTGGATGTATTATTAGCTTCGTTGGTTTTTATAATATCAGCTAATGATTCCCCGAATAAATATTTGTCTTGTTTAGACTCTTTTAATTTTAATTTAACCGACAGGCGTTGCTAATATGTTTCAACAAAATCTGATTGGTTTCCGATTTTTCTGTGACCATAATGTCCATTACCTAGGAAAGAACGGACACCACCACTCCAAGCTGTCCTTGACGTTCAGCTAAATTATATAAATTAATTATTCATGTGTAAGTAACATTCCCGACACGTACTGTTCGCAACACCCATAATTAGCAATGTATATTGTATACCTCGATCATACTTGTAGTCCGAATAATATCATACAGTATAGAATATTGTATACTGCCAATGATATTATATTTATGTGAAGGTAATAGTCCCAGTATGTACGATTTGCATCACAAGTTACAACAACTTACATTTATTCACACAAAAATGTGAGGGTAGTTGTTCAAATCTCCACGTAATACGAGGTTTGTTTAAACAATTTGTTGTTAATTGTTGTCTTTTTCTTTTGCCATTTCCTTAATAAATCAGTCTACGACTAAATGGGATGATTATTTCACGATAATATGATACTCACCATAGCTTACTTCTTTACTTTGGGAACTAGAAGAATATGATCTGCGCCGTCGTTTACGTAATTGTCGCTGTAACTTTTTAAATAATCGGTCGCTTTCGATATTTCTATCCTTGTGTCTTCATTTCCTACCTATATTTAAAGTTATCATGCCAATTTTAATTAAATTCAAACTTTTTTAACACTTTTTAAACACACTATTGCTTTTAATAAAGAATTAACAATTATTTATTGAGTAACGGCCGGTACCGCACGAAAACAGATAATGAGGAAAAAATGTTATGGCTGTAGCACCGGGCTTACATACTTTAAAATTTTGGATATGTATTATTTTCTTTAAAAAATCGTGTAATGGCCGAGAAATACGAAACAGTACTACAAGTAAATATTAATCGTAATGTAAGCATAATTTAATTAATTATGTTGTAATGTAAAAGGTACTTACTATACGTACTATACAATTAAATTATATTTTAGTCAACTGATACTTTAGAATTATTTTGAAACGTACGATAAAAGCCATATGTACATATGTTTACATCATAAACATCTATATATAAATGTAGTATTTTCCGAGTAACCACTTCAGTTTTCAAGACCGCAATATTAATGACAGCTGGCGCTGTTCCCGAGCACCTCGTTCCAGAAATAAGTATATCATAAAACAGAGGAGGCAAAATATCCTACAACCTTGTGTTTGATATCTGAATTATAAAAAAGTTTATTATGTAACACACTTGTGCGTGACTTTAACCGACAAGACTCTAATCATCAAACTTCCTATTTTGCAGGATGTCAATAAAAATATGGTGTACTTATCTACTTATTATGTGTGTATCTATACTATTTTTCGTTTTGTTTTTTTTTTTATATTTAAAGATTTTTTTTATAAAACAAGATACATATCTCTGATTTTAAGCTGGTTGCTGGCAAGCAATAATACTATAAAATATGCAATTATTTTATAGTATTATTGCTTGTAAAATGACATAAGTGACATAAATTTAAAAGTGACAAAAACATTGTCACTTTTAAATTTTATTGCACAAAATGCACTTAATTATTAATATTGTGTTTCTGTGTTCAAAGCCTTTGTTTGTCAAATATGTTTACAAAGGTTACATGTGTTCTTTCTGACCACGGTTTTTAATAAACGCGGAATGTGATTGTTTACGTTATACCCACATGTATTTTTTTTTAAATATACCTTGTAGGATATACCTCTTGCTTATAATATTTTTATATACGTTTTTTTCATAAAAAAAGTAGTAACTAAGTAATAACAACTGTTTTTAAGTTTCTAAATATAAATAGTTAACTTTAAAATATAAAATTTATAATTGTAAGATAATGCAATGTAATTGTAAGATAATTGTTAGAGCATCCGATTGGGGTAGGGACAATTTAGTCCGCTTCAACCCCTCCAAGACACAAGTTTGTGCGTTCACCTCTAAAAAACCCATTTATTGCAGCCCCTCGATAGACACAGGACACAGATCTTACCATCTCCAAGAGTATAGATATCCCTGGTGTTAAGATATCCAGTGATGTTCAGTTCCGAAGTCATTTGGAAAGCAAGGCTAAGCTAGCATCTAAGAAACTAGGTGTACTAAACAGAGCGAAACGGTACTTCACCTCGAAGGACAGACTTCTTTTGTACAAAGCGCAAGTCCGTCCCCATATGGAGTACTGTTCGCATCTCTGGGCAGGAGCGCCAGCATATCAGCTTGACTCGGTCCAAAAAAGAGCTCTGCAAATTGTCGACGATACTATACTCACGAGCGGTATCGAGCCCTTAAGCCTAAGGAGAGATTTTGCCTCCTTGTGCGTGCTCTACCGTTTGTATAATGGGTCGTGTTCCGAGGAATTGTTTGACTTGATGCCCACGTCCTCTTTCTATCATCGCACCACTCGCCATCGACAGGAAATCCACGCTCATACATTGAAGCCAGAATGGTCCCGTACAGTGCGGTTTCAGAGAAACTTCCTCCCACGGACCTTCCGATTATGGAACGAACTGCCTGCTGTAGTTTTTCCAGTGGGTTACAATATGGAGTTCTTCAAGACAGGAGTAAATAGGTTTTTAAAGGGTCGGCGAGGCGCATGTGATACCCCTGGTGTTGCAGGCGTCCATAGGCCACGGTAACCACTTACCATCAGGTGGACCGTGCGCTTTCTTGCCACCATCGTCTTATAAAAAAAAATAATAAAATGTACAGTAAAAAAATATAAAAAAATAGTATTAGAAATCATAAGAAAGCTGATTAGTCTATTCGACGGTCTCTTGGTCTAGTGGTTAATTTCAATGAGTGCTTAGCCAAAGATCAAACGGTCAATTCACACACAGGACATTTTTTTTGTGTGATCCACAAATTGTGTTTTCGAGTTTGGGTGTACTTTGTAACCGTTATAAGAATGTTAGTAAAACTTCACGAGACACTTGGATTTTTCTAATTTACTAACTCACCGAGAATCAGTTTAAAGTTTATTTATATACAGTAGAAGCGGCAGCGAAGATATTACTCCGAAATTAACTTCGGGTAATTGCATTCTGATCTTTTATTCTTCTCTGTATCACTTTCTTAAAGATCTGCATACTGTGCGCATGTACATGAGCTTTATTCCTTGGTAGATCTTGCAGACTAGTACATCACCCTTTTTATTTAGAAATGTTCGCCGAAGCACTTTGATACCATTCATTAGGGTTCGGCCCAAAGGCGGCTCGTGGAAGATTTTATACGGAGTTAAATAAAATAAGAGGAGAAATTGGTATTTATTCATTTGTAAATAAAGTTCATTTGGCTATCGTTCTGCCAAGAAAGAACATCTATCACTTTTATATGGAAATCTGAAAATGAGTTAATTCTTTTTTATTGCTCATCATGTATATTTGAGTTACACTGTTATATTTTAACCACTCAATTTACCTAATTGTTTAAACTAGAACTCAAGTAAATACAGACAGACGACGAAGCTTCTTAGCATTCCATGGATTCACCGTGCGGGTGCCGGGCCCATCGCCTTGCAAGAATAGGATTGCAAGCAGTGCCTGAGACTTGCGACCCAGGAGTAGGTTTAGGGGGTCCCTTTATTATGCGCAAAAACGCTTTACGCTTCCTTTACCCTCCACACTCCTCTCCCTACCTAACCAAATTTAGAAAGAACCTACTAATGCCGCCTTTTAAATACGTTCTGGAAATGAACCGATGCTTGTTCTAGAAAGGCCAAGGTCTTTAAGTACGCTATACAGAGATTTTGCTGTTATACCTCTCGCTCCCACTTCCACCGCGTACAAACTAGCTATAAATTTATTCCTGATCAGTTCGTTGGTCAGTTCGTAATAATTATTGAGCTTGAATGTGTGATCCCTTGGGATGTTTGTTTCCCAAGGAACAGTAAGCTCAATAAGTACGACGCGCCTCAGATGTTTCTAATACAGGAATAAGTCCGGTCTGGATGACGAAACACCAACATCCCCAGGGATTTTGTAATGCTTTTCACACGTGTCCATCATGAGAGTCCAATCAGGAGCCGCGCCTAATATTGAATAAGGGTTCGCTTTTGATTTTTTTTGAGGAGCCTTCTTTTATGAATTCTACAGATCGCTTGGTGGTTGCTATACCCTTCCGCGCCCTTGCTACTGAAAGACTAACCGCTTCTCGTATAAATACTAATACCTTATCGTGGCGACGCGAGTATTGACCTTTATCTAGAAGTACCCTACACCCTACTAATAGGTGTTTCGCAGTTCCTATTGCCTCCCCACAGATGTTGCAAGACTTTTCGGTGGCTTTGCCCAATTTTACTAAATTACTTTGATCTAGGACAGTCATTTTAATAATGCTGGGAACCAATCAGAAATTAAGGTGCGCCACTTCAAACCTAGTGGAATACAAAAATCTCCTATGGTCACCCATTCGTTTTGAATTTCTAGGCTCATCGCGTGGAGTCGGTAGTTATCGTTTTCGTCTTGTCGAATAAAAGATTTTGTTATATTGTAGTGATCTTAATGTCGCACGCTAACCGGCCGAATGAAGGACGCACCTTTATTAACCGAACGCGCAATATAACTTGTTTTCGCTTCGGCCGTCGTCGGGAACAATGGAAGCCTGCGCTCGCGCCGGCCGCCGCTTGCCATTGCTCGGAGCGCTCTGACGCGAAACGCACGCCTCTTGCTTTCCTCTTATCATTTTATTTATATAGCTTATTTATTCGCGTTTTAACTTTCTACTCTTCCTGTTTGTCCTTAAACTAGTTTCTTGCTATTCTACCTTTCTGTGCTGTGCTTTAATCTATTTATATTTAAATTATACATTATTAAACCGTTTTTGTGAACTTTGGACTTTCTTTCTTCTCCATTACTAGCTAGCAAATATAGTTAGACGAACGTTTGTATGGTAGCAGCGTACGTCTACAATGCCTATGTCTTGAACTTTCCTACTTGATTCTAGCCCTACTTTATTCGTTTGAGCACCTATCATAATTTTTTTATGGAATTGAAGTCGTGACTCGAGCTCTGAGACAACTTTGTCTTTTGGAAGAGAAGTTACAGTACCATCTTTAGATTTTCTGATGATATGTCTTTTGGTAACTCTTAGATGTTTGTAGAGCTCCGGTGGTTTCTTTAATTTTAATCCAAAATTGTTTCGGTCTCTAAATAAGGTTGAAGAGTCCGCTGAGTGCGCTAACCCGAGCCATAACTTCAATGTGTTTATGACGCTTTCATCTAACTTTGATAAAAGGGTTTATTAATATCATAAACGAGGAAAGGCCAATTTAGACGTGATGTTAAAAAAATATCGTAAATCCAAGCTTTTTTGACGTTACTTATTGGTTGGTTGTCTACCTTTTTGAGATCATTTAAAAAGCTATCGCTAAAGCTATCGCTAAAGCTAAAGCTATTACTTCCAACGACGGAGTACGGCCGTGGTAATCGATTTTTTTACCTAAACGTTTAAACGGAGCTGCTTCCGTAACCGTGCTAACGCACTGACCGCCTATTATAAGACCCGGATCGTAAGAGGTATATTTCGTATTCCGTCTACCCAGACACAGACTAAAGCATTTACTTGGTTTTGTCCTCAATCCGCCCGTCCACGTACAGAAATCCTCAACTACATTTAAAAGTACCTGACATTGTTTTGGATTACGTGTCAGCATGGCGAGATCATCTGCAAAAGCTAGTATGGATTCTGTGTATTTGTTGTTGAACTTAACCGATAGCCCCACTTTTTTTCATTTCTAATTAATTTGTCTATTAAAATATTAATAACTATATTAAATATAATAGGAGAGATACAACAGCCCTGAAATAAACCAACGTTATAATTAAGTGGTTTTGAATGGTTTTCATAAAAAAATATAAAAAAAAATAATTTTGAATAATATGATTCATGATACATTCACTGTTGCCATTCATTATCTTTCTCTATTAAAGGTTCCTCAATTATTATCAGTCCCGCCATAATTCTAAGTAAAATAAATAATATACATTCTTACATATTTGATAAAATCCTGAAAATGAATAAAATTAATGGCTGTAAAAAATGCTACTTACGAAACTCAAACGGCAACCCTTTTCCTAACGTTCATATTCGCTTTAGAGAGAGAGAGAGATTGTCAAAAGTAACAATTTCTTCTTCTTTTCTTGTTTTGAGAATATCAAATTACTAAAAGTGTTGCCACGGCATCGAACGACGTGTCGATTTTGATCGCGAAGTAAGTTCAGAATATAAGTAAGTTCAGAATGAATAGGACAAAACGAAACACGAAGTTACGTTCGGAATAGACCTCCTGGGCCTTGGGCTAACTTGCATACGAAATTAAAAAGTTGTACTGTAATACTACACTCTCCGAAAATGACATTTTCAAGAGTTAGATTATCCGGCAGCTTGTTACTTTCCAGGTTTTATACAGTTTCGCAATTCGTAAGCAACATTTCTAGATCGATTATTTTCAGTTAATTGTAGCTTAGCTATTTCACTATCTAATCGTGACTTTTCCATGTCATACTAATAATATCATTTTCTTTTTTTGGTGTCTCTATGGATGACTATATATAATTAGACCGCAAGAAATTTTTATAATTTTATTTTCTAACTTTTCTAAATGTTCCTCATATTGTCGTTTTAGTGAAATCTTATACTATAACAAACAAGTTAAATAGAATATAGCAATAGATTGAGAGCTTTCTATTTTCGCTAATAGTTCTGAGTCATTTGACTTTTCAGCCATCGATTGAGTAATATTTTCTACCATTGCTTTTGCGTTTTTGCGTTTTAAAAATTCATCTCTTACCAACTTTTTATTCAATATGATCGCAAAAATGGTTTTTACTACACACACGATGGATACACTAAATTGCAGACGGATCTCGTTCTATCATGTCAAGGATTCTTACCAGTTTGTTAATGACATTTATGAACTTAAATTAACAAATTAAGATATTATGGTGAGCCTCAATGCTCAGTCACTTTTTACTAGCCTACCAGTTGTTGACTGCATTAATTTTTTCAAGGAAAAGCTGAAGGGTAAAAACGTGGCTACTAAAAATGCAGAATTACTGAAGCGTTGCCTATCATCTGGCTAATTAATATAGAGGCATACATTTCCAAGTACAAGTTGATGGATTCCAAATGGACTCTCTAGTCCAATTAATTTATTGTAAGAAACAATGAAAACAAAATTTATAATTAGGATTAAAAATTAAAAGAGGCTAAGGCTTTGTAAACATAATAGAAAATGTTTTAAATAATTTTTATGAATGAATATTTCATTTCTTGATTAATCTCTTTATATGCAAAAAGATAAATTAATTTTTTTAAACATATCAGGAATAAGATATTGAAGTAAAAAAACGTCTAAAAATAGCAGCTTATATGTCGATGTATAAATTGGAAATTCACCAGAAAAAATTTAGGGCTACTATAATCCTTGTATAACTTTATATTCTCTTCCCCATTCTGACGGTGACATTGTGGTATACGAACGTACTTCTGGTTACAACATCAATATTAAGCTATAGTACAAATGATCAAGTACAGCTTTGATGTGAGTCGATGATTGAACAATTTCCATTTTCACTTTTTAATTAAACTCATATTTAAAATCAAATTACACTTCAATTGATAAATGTTATTATACTAATATATAGACAGATTGATTTAATGGCTTTCAGTTGTTATAATAATATATATTTTACATTGCGACATTTCATATGACAGTGACTTTTTAATTATTGTTCACCATTTTAAAGAGGTTT